>OY992876.1:226872004-227422004 GCA_963921405.1 Cepaea hortensis | reverse complement strand
TGTCTTTGTTTAGTTGTCTTTTTATATGTCTTTGTTTAGTTGTCTTTGTTTAGTTGTCTTTTTATTTGTCTTTGTTTTGTTGTCTTTGCTTAGTTGTCTTTGTTCGGTTGTCTTTGTTTAGTTGTCTTTATAGACATCTTTATTCGGTTGTCTTTACTTAGTTGTCTTTTTAGATGACTTTATTAATTGTCTTGTTATGTATCTTTGTTTAGTTGTCTTTGTTTAGTTGTCTTTATAGACGTCTTCATTTGGATGTCTTTGCTTAGTTGCCTTTTTAAATGTCTTCATTAATTTTCTTTTCATAATTTTTTTTTTGTCTTTGATTAGTTGTCTTTGTTTAGCTGTCTTTATAGATGTATTTATTTGGTTTTTTTTGCTTACTTGTCCTTTTACATGTCTTTGTTTAGTTATTTTTTGTTTAACTGTCTTTGAAGATGTCTTTGTTTAGTTGTCTTTATTAATTATCTTTTTAGATGTCTTTGTTTTGATGTCTTTTTAGATAGGTTTGGTTAGTTGTCATTGTTTATTTGCCTTTTTATAATTGGATTTTAGATGTCTTTGTTAAGTGTCTTTGTGTAATTGTCTTTTAGATGTCTTTGTTTAGTTGTCTTTATTAATTGCCTTTTTACATATCTTTGTTTATGTGTCTTTTTAGATCTTTTTGTTTAGTTGTCATTGTTTAGTTGTCTTTGTGTAATTGGATTTTAGATGTCTTTGTGTAATTGTCTGTTTAGATGTCTTTTTTTTATTGTCTTTGTTTTGATGTCTTTGTGTAATTGGATTTTAAAAGGTGTTAGTTAATTGTCTTTGTGTAATTGTCTTTTAGATGTCTTTGTTCGGTTGTCTTTATTAATTGTGTTTTTAGATGTCTTTGTTTAGTTGTCTCCATTAAGCCATTGTTTCATGTCCTGCTATCTTATTTCTTTAATTATGCGATATTCAACTATCTTTGTCTAGCCCAATGTAGCTGTGTTTGGCAGTTTGTATCAAAGACTCTTTTTCCGACGTATTGTGTTTTTTAAAAAAAGGAGGGGGGGGGGGGGGGTGTCTTCCTGTTGCAGTGTTGAGACATGCTGTAGTTCTGTGAAGTGATTAGGCCATCACATGTAGTTCTGTGATGTGATTAGACCATCACATGTTGTAGTTCTGTAATGTGATTAGACCATCACATGTTGTAATTCTGTAATGTGATTAGATCATCACATGTAGTTCTGTAAAGTGATTATGTCATCACATGTTGTAGGTCTGTGATGTGATTAGACCATCACATGTTGTAGTTCTGTAATGTGATTAGACCATCACATGTAGTTCTGTGATGTGATTAGGCCATCACATGTAGTTCTGTGATGTGATTAGGCCATCACATGTAGTTCTGTGATGTGATTAGACCATCACATGTAGTTCTGTGATGTGATTAGGCCATCACATGTAGTTCTGTGATGTGATTAGACCATCACATGTTGTAGTTATGCGATGTGATTAGGCCATCACATGTTGTAGTTCTGTGATGTGATTAGGCCATCACATGTAGTTCTGCGATGTGATTAGGCCATCATATGTTGTAGTTATGCGATGTGATTAGGCCATCACATGTAATTCTGTGATGTGATTAGGCCATCACATGTAGTTCTGTGATGTGATTAGGCTATCAAATGTAGGCCTGGTTCATAGCGCGTCCGCCCTCCACAGTAGCCTTACCTGCGAGCTTGTCAGCCCGCTCATTTCCTTGTACTCCCGCATGCCCTGGCACGAAGATTAAACTAATCTTTGCCAACCGAGACCGCTCCAGAGACAGCAACCACTCTCTTCGGATCCACCCTTTCTCTATCTGCTTGAGCATGCTCATTGAGTCACTGTCACAGTCTTGTGTTTACTCACAATCAGGCAACGTCATCCGTACTTCAAATAACTTCAGTTCGTACAGATGTTTTTATACGGAGTTTATTTCAGGCAAGCCTGATAATCAAATAAGGCGTTATCTGCCCGACACATCATTATACTAATCGCCACTCGTCACACAATATATATATATATATATATATATATATATATATATATATATATATATATATATATATATATATATATATATATCTACATCATCAAACACGATCACTCTCTCGATAATATCGCATGCATTCACAACAATAGATAATGGCTTCAGAACAACACTACGTCCAGTCGGAAGGCCGTCCTGTCCCTGTCTGAAGCCGCTCAGGTAGTCGCTTGCCTACGTGGTCAAAACTCCCTCGTGGGGTTCGCAACTCTGCGTGCCATTCTCTTCGCACGCAGCACTAACCTCTTAGCACTCGTTACCCTCTAAAGTTCTATTCTAGTTTACGTCGTCACGGTATTCCCCGTGACCTATTGTACCCGCCCCTGTTCTCGGGTCGGTCCCTCTGTTGTCCTAACTATAACACATTAGTGTCCCCACCCGAGTCTAGTCTTATTACTGCTCTTATGTCCTAGCTTGGGTGCTGTCTATACCTTTATAGAGGTCCTGTCTCTATGTCCTATTAGTCCTTGCCCCTCTTCTGTCACTAGTCGGTCCTGCTATCATCCAACACCTTGACATTCTCTCGTCGTCCCTCGTATTGCGTCACCAGATTAATGTAGTAGGTGTGACGCAATGTCATCGTAGCATATAAAATTAGTCTGGTCTAATTTAGTCAAGGGGTTCACTACTCTATCATAAGGTACACTTCTGTCCCAAATACGTCTGGTCACAAGTAGCTGTATCTACCCACTGGTTTTAGATCAGCTTAACACATCTCCACTCTAAGCAAGAGTCATTACATTACACTCTTGGGAGCTGTGTTGAACCAGGGCGCGTTAACAAACTAAGCCCCTCAAAATACCGATTAACCGATATCCCAAGACAAATTGCTCCTATTATGAATGCAATACATGAATCTAACATTCATGGCTCCTGTGAAATGTAATTTCACTTCTCTTCTCAGTTGTGTGTATGCCGATATTAGCCTATCTAGCTCCCGCTTGTGGATAAATATTCAACTCGCCCTTCCACTTATTCTAAGTCTGTAGTGTCCCCTGATACAGTGTTCCGTCCCTTTGAAAACAAATTCTGTTTGTATATTTAACTGTTTGTTTTCCTGTTTGTCTGCGTGTAAATATTTACTTTATATGTGTTGCAATTAGAAACATAACTATATGTCTATAATTGATGTATTTAGGTCTTCGAGTATCACAGGTAGGTTAATGTCCGTCACAAAGTAATGCCTTTGCTTAATTTATGACGTACTTCGCCGATCTGGGATTCTAGAAAACAACCATTCATGTAATGCAATAGTGGCTATAACACACATAAAAATACACACACACATGGTTTACACAGAAGACGCGGACAAGTCATAAAAACACATGTGTGCGGAAAAAAATTGCACCAATGTTCACACTCGTAATTTTACTTCTTTCATTCGTCTGTATACTCATCTCTTATTCACTCATTCATACATTGTCAATTTTAAAAATGTTTTGTCATTGACATAAAATTGGGCTCGTGCTAAACATTATTGAGCCGAAATAAAGTAGTTTTATATATCACAGGTTTAAATGTATTGCTTACGGCAATACAACAGAAACTAACTAAATCTACCTATCTCTAACTATACTAATGGGTAATCGGTTTGATCAGTCAGTAGACTGATGATTACTAGCATCACTATCGTTTACGGGATGATGTCTAATAATATTAACTAAGGTATATAATCTAAACTAAAGTGAATAACTACTAAAGGGAAATAAGTTAACTAAATTGTTAATTTATGATATTAAGTAAAACAAAAAGATTATTTAATAAATAAAGGATGTTACTAAAGGAAATAATGTACTTAATCTATTTAACTAAATGATGGATGTAATAAACAAGGTAATTTAAAATAACTAATCTAAATAATAACTGTTGTTAAATATGGATATATAATTAACTATCAATTTATGGATGTTTCTAAGGGAAGGTAATTAACTAAACTAAACAGTCTGTAAGAGAAATGTGTTAATTCCCTTAAATGTACTACCGTTACAAATTGCTAAATTTCTAAATTATTTTAACAATTAATCTATTACATTTCTAATTAAATTTAAGAATATTACCTCGCCGTTTTAATTGGCTTCATCGGTAGTAGTCTCGCTAGAGAACTGTTTACTATATTTTACTAGTCAAAATCTAAACACTATCTACATTTCTAAATCTAAGTAATAATGTAAAGGTTTCTAATCTAATTAAATGATGGTTATTGCTACAACTGTCTCAAATAAACTATCAGTTGGAGTATTAGTGGTTCTTCTATTACTAATATTTTTACTATGATGAACCGCTAGATTGCTTTCGTGCAACTTCATTAAAATATGTTATACACCACTAATACATACATTAATACATACATGTTACATACATAGAGATGTTACATAATAATCTAACTATCTAACTAATCGTAGGTCCAGGCGATGGTGATCACGACGTGTCGCTCCTCTGGGTTCTTCCTTACGATCGTCTATATACACTTTTCACTGCATTCTACGTGACGATGTACCGTGTCACAATCTGTTCACAATAGTATCACAGTCTATAAGCAATAGATGACTCTGTCACTGCATTGTTCATGCGTTCACGTACTAATAGAGTTCTTGGAAAATTCACGTAATGATGTCTATCTTACACAGTGTCTTCTATCTTACCATACTAGCACAGTTTTTAAATGCACTAATTGGTCGTAACTGCAGGTAACTGTGGCAGTGTTTCATCTACTTTCTGCATCACTTCAATGCTTGATGGTCTCGTGAGCAGATCTGCAAGGGTGTTGTTACTCCCTTTAATATGTCTCAGGGAGAAGGAGTAATTTTGGAGAATCAAGGCCAAGCGATATATTCTGTTATTTTTGGATAGGCCTTTCTCCATAACTAACAGCGGAGAGTTGTCGGTCTCGACGACAAAGTGAGTTCCAGCCAAATATCTATCAAGCTTCGTAATACAATATACGATAGCGAGAACTTCCAGTTGATAGACATCATAATGTGATTCAGCTGTGGTAAGTTTGCGACTGACATACAAGATTGGGTGGAGGATCTTCTCATGCTCTTGAAGCAGTACACCAGAGATTGTAGTTGCACTGGCGTCACATCTAAGGATATATTGTAACTTAGGGTTAGGTAAACGTAGGATGGGAACTTTACTGAAAAGTAACTTTAATTCTGACATAGCATTGACTAAAGTAGCATCTTGCATATCTATCTTTGCAGACGACTTTAACAAATCCGAAAATACATATGTTATTTGTGCCAAATTGGTGATAAATTTGCTATAGTAATTTACTAGCCCCAGCAAGCTTCTTACTTGTTTCTTTGTTGTTGGAATAGTGAGATTTAGGATTTTGGTTATAATTTTGTTGTCAGTTTTTAACTGGCCCTTGGATATCGTATGGCCAAGGAAATCTATCTCCTCCAACGCCAACTCAACTTTCGTTGGTTTGACTGTTAGTCCAAACAATTTTATTCTCTCGAAGACGAGTCTTAACGTTTGTAGATGTGTTGTCCAGTCTGTTGTATGGATGCATATATCATCAATGTATGTCTGAACATTTGTGACTCCATGGAGAAGTTCCCTAGTAAGGCGGACAAAGGTGGCAGGTGCGTTCCGAAGTCCAAAAGGAAGAAAACGTCACTCGTAGAGACCTAGAGGTGTTGCGAAGGCAGTAAGATGAACGGAATTTCTCTCCATCGGAATCTGCCAATACCCTTTTGTTAGGTCGAGTTTAGAAAAGATAATAAATGATGACATGTTGAGGATGAGGTCGTCACATGACGGAATAGGCTCTGCATCAATTTTTGTGATAGTGTTTAATTTCCTGTAATCTATGCAGAGTCTCAATGTGGAATCCTTCTTTTTGACTAAAACTATTGGAAATGAGTATTCAGACTGGGATTTCTGGATTATCCCACAGGCTTCTAGACTAAGAATTTCCTTGTCTAAATTTTCCCTATAGTTTAAAGGGATAGAATAAGGTCGACATTTGAGTGGAGTATCATCTAAGAGAACAATGGAGTGTTGTATCCTATCTGTCCTACCTGGTGTGTCTGAAAAAAATTTGCTTGTATTCAGTTAACAATGCTATTGTCTGCTGTTTCTGTTCGTCTGTCATCTTTGGTCCTAGGTGTATGTTGCTGATTGTTGTGGTGCTTTCTACAGTCGGTACTGGCAATTCAAAGTAATCTTCTTCTGTCTGGTTGATAACTGTTGCTGTAATATGTTCGTCTTCTACATAGTTCACTAGTGTGTTTGTTATCTGTTTGTCTGGAGTTTGGTTGACTGGTGTCGTTGCGTTGTGTTGGTCTTCTGTCTCCTATTCTTGTCTTCTGAAATACGGCTTTAACACGTTGATATGAAATATCTTGAGTTTGTTATTCAAGGATATCTCATAGTCAACTTCTGAAACCTTTCTCACCACTTTAAAAGGACCTAGCCATGAGGTAAATAACAAGTCACTTTTATCTGTTAATAGTAACAAAACATCCTGATTGGGCTCAAGCTGCAAGGTTTTTGCACCTTTATTGGCATAATGAAGATACATCTCACCTTTGTGTTCCAAAGATGTTTTAGCTAAGACACATGCTTTCATAATTTTATTGCGTGTCTCTGTGACTATCTCGTATGGTGATAACGGTTGTGGAGTGTCTGGGGTGTCTGTTATCATCTGATGGTAGATGTGAAGGGGTCCTATTGGGTTCGCCCCGTACACTAACTCAAATGGTGAGAAGCCCGTACTTGCCTGCGGAACTTCTCGATAGGCAAACAGCACTGTTGGTAACAGTGTATCCCAGTCTGATGTGTTTTCTGCTGTTACCTTCGCCAGCATATGTTTCAGATCCCCGTAAATCTTCTCCACAATACCATTCGCAGCTGGTCTATATGGGCTTGTGAAACATTGCTTAATTCCTAGCAATTTTGTAAAAGCTTGCGTCGCAGCTGATATGAACTGCGTTCCCCGATCGGATAAGATGGTTTTGGGGAATCCGAAGCGGGAGAAAAAGTGTAGGAAAACGTTAGCTACATCTTTGGAGCTGATGTATTTTAAGGCTACAGCTTCTGGTCACCGGGAACAGAAATCAACAAGAGTTAAAATATAGCGATTTCCTTTGCTGGATACATGATTAAGTGGTCCAACTATGTCTACAGCCACACACTCAAAAGGTCTAGAGGCTAGTATGGTGGGTTGTACCTCTGCTGTGACATGTTTACCTTTCTTAACTAGATGCTGACATATGGTACAAGATCGACAATATTGTTTTATGTCGTTACAAAACTTGGGCCAGTAGAAATGTGCTAACACTCTGGCTCTGGTCTTTTCGTATCCCATATGGCCAGCAAACGGCGAATCGTGTGCGATTCGTAATATTGTTGGACGTTGTTTCGTTGGAAGAACCGTTTGCTGGATCTCTAGGTTGTCTATTTTGTAAGTTCTTGTTAAAATACCATTCTTCAGTCTAAACTCCCATGGTGCATTTTTTGTCATTTTGGGTCTTTGACCTAGGAATCTAAAATAAGGAGATATCGATGGATCGGCGCGTTGCGCCAGTATAAACTCTTGTGTGGTGTTGTTGTCCACTGTACCACTGGGTGAAAGTAGATGTAACCTTTCTGTTTGTAGGTCGTCTTGTTCTTTACTAGTTTTCAACCTAGTAATTGCATTAGCCTTATTTACAAAGGTTTTTCTCCAGGCTGCTATCTCATCAGTGGTACATTTCCTCACCTGTGGCAAACAGCCAATTATCAATGTTATTATTTTTATTATTATAAATAAAATTATGATGTGCCGTTGGTGTTAGAGTGTTGACAATATGGTTATTCAAAGAGAACCATGACACTGTTGCCTTTGTTGGGTTGACCATTTCCCTAGCTTCAACACACCAAGTACTTATGCGGTTTGTAGTTCCGCTGTGTTCCCTGATCTCTTTCCTCACCCTGACGATACACTAAAACATCGTCGGCATATGACAATGTCCTCCCTTGTCCAGTGATCTGCTCGCTGGTGATTCTCACAGTGTAGGCGTTGAACAGCACAGGAGATAATGGTGATGCCCGGTGGTGGGCCAGGATATATTGTTGTTGGTTCCGAAGTCCAACTGCCACATCTGAAAACTACTTTCCGTTGGAAGAGGGCTGCGGCGATCCAACTAAGGAGGAAAGGACATATCTTGAGTTCAAGAAGCTGAAGCATTAAGAAATACAATGGTACTCTGTTGTACGCCTTATATCTGTCTGAGGTGAAATCCTTGGCAAGATTTCGGCCGCGCTTGTCTGTCTTGTTGCTCTGCTCTAGATATCGTTCGAAGAGGGCTTTTCCCTTGTTTTCGTCAGTCCTCTGCCAGATGAGGTCAGCACCTTGGAAGTTAAAAATTCTCTTATTCTTGGGCACCCGACTCATGTTTTTATGTACTCGTCTGAACAATTTCAGTGTTTTGTCTGTGCTTACTCTTTGACATACTTCTGACCATTTTTCACCTTTAACCCCCTTAATCAGTATTTTAAAATAGCTTTTTTTTTTTTTTTTTTTTTTTTTTTTTGGGTGCATCTCTCTTTCTAAGTGTATGCAGGAACTGGGATGGGCAACTCTGTTCTTCTTGGCCTTTTACCATTTTCTTACAGAACTGCGCTTATCCACCCAGGCCTTCTCCACCTCGAAATTCCACCAAGGTGGCTGCTCCCAGCTTTTTATTTTCCCCGCCCTGAAGCTTTCTGCGCTTGTCGCGCCTTATTTTACTCACCACATCTTGCCCTGTACTGTCATACTGGAAAGTCCTGACCGTTGGCTTGTGCTGCCTGGTTCTGCCTTTCTCCACCAATATGCTGCAAGGGTGGTGGTTGCTGCCATGGTACCCTAGGACACCCCATCTACACACTGTAGTGAGTGAAGGAGAAACCAGCGCCAGATCAATAATACTGTCCTCATCACCTGGACGGCTTGCTGTTCTGGTGACACAGTCACTGTTGATACAAACCAGGTCAATGGTTTCAAGTGCTGTCTCGAGCTCCTCCCCCTGTGTGTTGGAGGAAATGTTACCCCATGATCTGCCTTTAGCGTTGAAATCGCCACAGAAAATAACACTTCTCTCGTGACCTATGCATTACCAAAATACGATAAGTAGATTGTGAGCTTTAGTAGAACACTATTACAAGAAACAAAATGAACGTTGCGGCCAAAGCCTTCGTCAGCACAGAATAAAACAAAACATACACCAAACTAATAACATAATCACTACATAGAAAATACAGAGGTTACTTAACTGAATCCTGTCTTGGTGAAATGTGCCTAAAATGCTAGCTGTTTGATGAGTGTGGTGACGGCCGGATGTGAGGATTGAAACGGGTCGATAGGTAACAGGGATTGGCTAAGATGCCCGATGGGCGGGGGTGGGTGGGTGGGGGAGAACACCCATGTGGGCGAACGGTGAAGGGTGAATTAGCAGTGAACTAAAGCCGGCTCTGTGGCGAATGTTTTAGTTCGTCATTCCGCATATCCAGTTGGCGGGCGTTTAGAATTCAGTACGCCCTGTGTTGGTTAGCATAGGATAGCATGAGTAACGGTCGCTCAGAAGGCAATGACAGCAACCGAACGCAAACTTGCCAAAAAATCACTAACGGCAAAAGTAATGCTAAGGATGATGGCAGCACTCTGTAAAAGTTACGCTATCACGTTGTTCTAGTGGGCTATACAGCCGCGGAAAAAGAGAGAGAGAGAGAGAGAGAGAGAGAGAGAGAGAGAGAGAGAGAGAGAGAGAGAGAGAGAGAGAGGGGGGGAGTAGGAAGTTAAATGAAACTATGTTGGACATTAAGGCCGTGAGGGGAGAGTGTCCCCAACTGGAAGATGAGGCGGTTTTCCAACGTCTTGCGATCACTTTCGTGAGATGCGCACGATTTGAGCGCCGTGACCTGTATGTCCGCCACGCCACAGTGGTCAGAACTGTTGAAGTGCATGGGCACCGGTTTCTGGGCACCACTGTTGATATCAGATAGGTGTTGCGTAAATCTGTCAGCAAGACGTAAGCCTATCTCACCGATATACCTCATGTCGCAACGAGTGCAGACAATCGCATAGATGACGTTGCGACTCGTGCGTGAGAAACCCTCACGAATGTGGAAAGTGGTCTTGGGAAATGCCAGACTCTGAGTTTGAAGTACATATGGGCAGGTATTGAAACGTGATCGAAGACAAGCTATCGTACCAAGAAGAGACTGTGGGGGTGGGGTAGACTACTATGGACCAGCACATCCCTGAGGTTACGATCCCGCCTGTAAGCCACCAGAGGGGCCTCTGAAAAGACATCGCGAGTGATCGGGTCTGCCTGGAGAATAGATAGATACCTAAGGAGGATATTCTTGGCAGCAATATTGTGGGGATGGTAGGTTAATGAAAAGATCTGCCTGTTGTTACGTGGTTTAGGCCTGGAGGAGAGAGCCTCAGTACGACTGATAGACTGACAGCGGTGAAGGACTGTAGACAAAACTTTATCAGGATAACCACGAAGGCGAAAGAAATCCAACATTTCGTGAGCTTTTTGACGGAAGTCGTTATTATTCTGACAAAGCCGTCGGAGACGTAACAATTGGGAAAAAGTAATAGAGTCCTTACAAGAGGGGGGATGCGAGGAGGTGCCTCGTGACCTAGTATGTCACTTAGGCACTGCCACTTCTGGGAATCCACGCTCGCGTTGCGGGCTTAAGCATTAACCAACACGAATGGTAGACCTGTATTTGTATGTCATCATTGTCCCAGCTGGACATGTTAAGCTCTGAAACCACCATACTGTCGCGTATGAGAATCGTCATTCCCAGGTGTCGCCTGTTGTAGAAACATTTGAAGCCGGCAATTTGGAGTAGCTGATCACCCATTCTCGTCTCCTGGAGCTCTATAATGTCATTCCTGTACACCATATTTTCCAGAATAGGGCCTCATTGTTTTACGCTGGCACAGTTCCAGTATATAATACGAGTATTCCTGAGTCCCAGACAGTCACATTTAAGTCTAAAATGTCTTACCCCACTACGTATTCCTAGCCGTTTGCGGCCACCACGCCGTCCCCGTCGCTTTGCTGGGTTGACAGCCTTCCGCACAGAGCACAAACGTTGTTCCGCCATTTTGAAAAACCGAACACCGCAGAAACACATGCTGCGAAAATTCACTCAAAGATTGCTTCGCTCAATGCACGAAACTCCGTAGCATCAGCGCAGATATTGAGACGAAACTCCTGGTATTACATCCTGGCACACAAATTACAAATATCCATCTCCTACGCGAAAAAAAGGGGACGATCTCAGAACAGCACAAAAGTCCGCCGCCATCTTGACCGGAAGTCTTTCTTTTCCCCAGAACCTAAAGCATTCATATTCATGTCATAATATAATTTCCCCAGAACCTAAAAGCACACATATTCATGACATAATATAATTTCCCCAGAACCTAAAGCATCCATATTCATGACATAATATAAATTACCCAGAACCTAAAAGCATCCATATTCATGACATAATATACTTTCTCCAGAACCTAAAAGCATCCATATTCATGACATAATAGACTTTTCCCAGAACCTAAAAACATCCATATTCATGACATAATAATAATAATAATAGACTTTTATCAGAACATGAAGCATCGACATTCACGACACTGCCGTAGAAACCAAAAGCTGTCGTTTGTGGAGACTATAGAACCGTGTAGCTAAGATACGTATAGAATTCAAAATACGACATGTAAACACTTGGCGGAAGAACAGTTCGGGTTCTGTTAAAACAACGACACCATAGAAGCCATAATTTTATGAAGGATGTTGATTTTAAAGATATAAATAAATAGAACACAGGAAAATATTTATGTATGCTTCATGTGTGGATGAAATAATGTATGCAAGAGAGTGATAGAAGGGCAGAGTGTTAGACGGGCCTGTGTGCCCAATTCTTAACCCTTTGAAAACAAAGTTCGTTTGTTCGTTCGTTTGTTCGTTCATAATTTACAAGAAAACCTTAGACAAAGTACAACGTAATCAACTAATTACACGTGTTCGTGATACAGGAGTAGATGGAACAGTTATATTCATAGACAGACAGTGACAGAGTACAACATGAACAATCAATTACATGCCCTCAAGATAACGGAGTAGATGGAAACGATATCAGTCTTAATAGTGACCTAAACTTGGTACAAGTGTCAACAATTAGATGCAAACACAAATACACACATAGATATAACAAGAGCAGTAGGACAGAGATGCGTGTTATCCCCAAAACGTTTAACGTATACACAGAAAGCATTGCAAAGCAAGTCGGACAATTTCCTGAACTGAACATCAACCGGAGAATAACCGGCACTCTTAGATGATGTACTGGGTCACAGTGTTGCTAGTGGGAGTAAGCTGCAGTACAAGACCTCATAGGGAGAGTACACGGCAACGTGCAGATAGTGGGAGTGAGCAGCGGTTACAAGACCTTAGGGAGCGAGTACACGGCGACGTGCAGATAGTGGGAGTGAGAACGCACACACACACACACACACACACACACACACACACACACATACACACCCGTGCATGCATGCATGCTTACACACACACACACACACACACACACATACATAATTCTCTCTCTCACGCCAATATATCCTCATTCATACATACAGCAAGGCACGCATGTACACTCCTGACCATACACACATAATCGATACATACACACTTTCACAGGCTAGCGACCTATAATCAGAGAGAGAAAAGAGGTTGGAAGAGGGAGAGAGGTCCTATTTACTGTGATGTGTAATGAGACTGGGAAGGGAAAGCAAACAGAAAGAAAGAAAACATCAACGAAACAATGTTGTCAGTTTCTCTCTTATATAATGAGTTATTGGATGTCACATTTCGTTCCCTCTGATTGTCTGTTGTGTTGCTTCCCTCCACCACCCAGACGGCCTCCCAGTAAAACCATCCACGTACACCACTTCGACGCCGGGTCCAGCAGCCACAACCACAAACACGGTCATGGCTCCGATGGGTCATCGCTGATTGAGCTGCTGCTGTTATCCTCTCTTCTAGGCGGAGGAGGGGGAGGCCTCTTTGGTGGTCAGAACCAGGCCATCGGTATTCCAATCCCCGCGCCAGTGGTCAACCCAGGACTTATAGGTCGCTAGATGACCATCAGTCATCAACATCATCATCATCAACATCACAGTACAAGCAAGGATGCATATTGATATATTATTATTGTTGCCAACATCCTTTTCCTTTTGTTTTTTAAATAATAATATTGAGTATTCACAAACATGACAGGTGTATCTTGTTGTCTTGTGATTGTGTCACGGTCAAATGGTGCCAGGAAGCCGCCCTAGAGTCATGGCTGGGCGCTTGCTTGTCGTACCTGTTGTCTTGTGATTAATGGATGGATAGATGGATGGATTGGTGGATGGATAGATGGATGGATGATTGGAATGATGGGTGGATAGATGGATGGATGAATGAACTTAGATCTTGATGGATGAATGGAAAGCTTGGTGGATGGATGGTTGGATAGATGAATGAAGAGATGGGTAGATGGATGGATAAATTGATAGATAGATGGATGGTGCCACAGCGCAGGTGCCCAGATTACGCCACAGAAAGGATGTGAAGAAGTCTAGAGACAAAAGTGCAGGAAAAACTAAGGGATACAAGTTGACAACGGAAAACGTCACACCAACGCAATCTTGACAACAAAAACATACATTGTGGGGTGATCAAGACGAAAGATCGTGCTTTGGAATTCTGGAACAAATTGGTGTGGCTGTCGAATGGTTGGCAAGCTAGCACTGGCTCTCAAGTTCATAACAGCTAGAAGGATATATTGGGAACGCCATGGAGCAGAGAACGACGGGCAGACCCTAGACAGGATCTGATGAATCTGACAGCAAAGACGGCCGGGATGAACGAAAGAAGAAGAGATACGGACGAGTGACGACAGGGCGAACTTAGAACAGGTTCGAATAATTCATCTCAGTGTACATTTATATTCAGATGCCGTCCTGGCAAAAACAGGCCTTTTGAATCACGCTGTAGAAGATGTTATTGTAACTTTGTCAGCTGCCGGATTAAAGCAGTGTTCGCTTTCTACACTCAGACGTCGTGTCATCATTCACAGTTCACCGTTAGTTCATTGACTGTTATTCGTCACTCCTTTATAGCAAGCCAATACCCTGCTGGTAAGTTCGATTACATACACATGGCAAAGCAGAATGAAGACGGACTTACAGCATGGCAGATGGATAGATAGATGGATGAATGAATGGAGATCTTGATGGATGGATGGAGAGCTTGATGGATGGATGGTTGGATAGATGGATGAAGAGATGGATAGATACATTGATGGATAGACATATGAATGGGTGGATAGATGGATGGAAAAATCGATGGATGGAGAGCTTGATAGATGGGTGGATGGATTTATGGATGCATGGAATGATGAATGGATGGATAGATGGATGGATGGGTGGAGAGCTTGGTGGATGAATGGAGATCTTAATAGAACGATGGATAGATAGATGGATATATGGATGGATTGATATATGGAGAGATAGATGGATTGATGAATGAATCGAGAGTTTGATGGATGAGTGGAGAGCTTAATGGATCGATGGATGGTTGCCTTGGTCGGTAACTGGTCTAGGATGGAGGCTCCGACAGGCGGACAGTTAGAGCATTGCTTTGCTGATCCAGCAGATTTTGCAGCTTGTCTTGTTCCAGATTGGTGTTACCTTTTCTCTGGAGTAAACTACGCAGGCCAAGAGAGGGATCATGCTGCATGGGCAACACATGATCTCTACACTTCAGTCTAGGCTTTATGCTATGCTATGAGAGCCATAACTCCATCCCTGATGCCCGCTTCGAGATGCAGTTATTGTGCCTTTGGTTTTTAGAACAATGTAACAAACTATCGTCTGCCAGAAAGACCAATGAACAAGTCCTTCAAGAAACAAATGAAGATCGTAAACTGATCAGAGACATTAGACGTAGACAGTCACAATTTTTTGGGCATGTTATGAGAAGAAATGATTTGGAGAACTTGGTGACAACTGGTAAGATCGAGGGGAACAGACCAAGGGGAAGACCTAGAAACAAGTATCTGGATGGCTTGGCCTTGTGGCATGGTCGAGACAAAAACACGGAACTGATCCACGACTCTGTTGATCGAGTGAGATGGCAGAACATGACCGCCCACGCTTACCGGCATGGCACATGATGGATGGATGGATCGTCTGCCAAGACGGCACGGTGCTAGTACAGTAGATTCCAATGTCAGAGACATGGTGCGCTTTGTGAACCAGTCTACTTCGATATTCAGATCTAGTACCCCTCTGACGTGACTCCATCTTGTCGAGGTAGAGGAGCTGGCGTATTCTAATGACCCCAAGAGCTATGCCGACGATAGCAGAGCCACATGTCGGACAGGTCAAGGGATAGGAACCAGACCAAGAGAGACACACACCTGCTGCCTTGCAGGTAGACTGGGGACAGACAGTCAAAAGCTAGGGGTAAGCCAATCCATAGCACTCAAGTCCAAATCAGGCTACGATTCCACTATATTCTTGGTCCAGACACATATTCTACGGCTCTCAGCTGAGGGATGTGGCTGAACGCCTTTCAGTCAATATCCCCCTGATGTGAGAGCCGGGTCGATACTCACCAACTGCAAAGTTGAGGTGAGATGCTGAGCCTGCTACAAGCTTGGTCCATATGCCTGTTATACGACTCTCAGCCGATGGATATGAGGGATCCCTCGGATGAGAGGGCATGGCCGTTACTCGCTCTCTGCTGCATGGAGGTAATATGCTGAGGCGGCAGTACATGTAGCCTACCTCGTGAGCGTTACTAAAGGTGTAAAAAGCGTCCCACTCGCACGCTGTGGTTACAATGAAAGTCTGTATTTACAACAACAAAAAAAATCACTTGGCTAGCGAATCCATTACGTGGAAGTCCGGGGTGAAAGCTTGTCGAGTGGATGTCGTCCGCAGACTGACCGTTCCTGGTTTGCATGGGGACCGGCCAGTGGCGAACGAGATACCCAATACATTGAAGTGAGGAATTAAAGCAGCCATGAGCAGGACGTGGCGATTCCTTGAGTGAGCCCAGTACCAGAGCGCAATGTGCCCGCTCTGCAGTTATGGAAGCCTGCCTGGTTGGCGGGGAATGCCCATGGTCTGCTCTTGCCTTCCCTTGACCCTGATGTCTTTGGCAATTCTACCTTGACCTGATGAGATATGGGCGACACCACAACAGAATGCCCTCAAAACCCCCAGGAAGGCTAACCTGACCAACCCCTCACCCCACCCACCCACCCACCCACACACACACGCGCACACATACAAACGCCCGCAGAAGTCGGATGTGCCAGCCTAAAGGTTGCAAATAAGTTGGCACAACGCAAAAACGTCCGAGCGAAATGCCCCTCGTGCCCGGAACAGCTCTGACTATCTAGACTTCCGGGCACAGCGCCCAGCACACGACCGAACCGAAAGCTCGCTGAGTGGATGTCATCTACAAACCGACCGTACCTGATTTTTGCGGGGACCGTTCTAACTTGGCCAGCTGGGGTGTGGACGGTACCACAACAGTAAGAGTCCCCCGGGACGGCTAACCTGGTTTTAAAAACCGCCCGCTAAAGTAGGATGTTTTGGCCTAAGGGTTTTGGCCCAAGTGTGCATAACGAGACACGCGGCAACTATGTCTGAAAAAACACTCCGGATAAACGCAGGAGAAGAAGAAGAAGAAGAAGAAGAAGAAGAAGAAGAAGAAGAAGAAGAAGAAGAAGAAGAAGAAGAAGAAGAAGGAGAAGAAGAAGAAGAAGAAGAAGAAGAAGAAGAAGAAGAAGAAGAAGAAGAAGAAGAAGAAGAAAAAGAAGAAGAAGAAGAAGAAGAAGAAGAAGAAGAAGAAGAAGAAGAAGAAGAAGAAAGTAAGAAGAAGGAGGAGGAGAAGAAGAAGAAGAAGAAGAAGAAGAAGAAGAAGAAGAAGAAGAAGAAGAAGAAGAAGAAGAAGAAGAAGAAAAAGAAGAAGAAGAAGAAGAAGAAGAAGAACCGAGGTTTTATCTCATTATTCTATGCACCATTATTCAGGCGGCCGAGGTCTTCTTTGAACACTTAAATTTTTTTTGTTTCAAAGTAAAAGCGCCGGCCACACGGGACGCTCAGCAAAGAGCACCCACGGGAGAGAGCCGGCGGACGGTAGGGCAGGAGCAAAGGACAGTGAACCGGAGCGCGCCTGCACCTGAGATCCAAATACGAGCTTTTTAAACTGCAACAACTTTAATATACGCTATTGGAGCTGGAATTACCACGGCTGCTGGCACCAAACTTAGTTAGTTAGTTAGTTAGTCGACAGATCATCCTCGCTGCACATCGAACCATTCAGTCCATAAGTGCTCGGATCCCCTCCTCAGCAAATCCCGCAGCGTGTAGCGGCTAACGACGCCAGTTCTGTGTTGGTTTATAAAAACGTAAACACAGACTGCTGAGAACCACACACGCTGCTGAAAATTCACTCAAGGAAGGCTTCGCTCGATGCACGAACTCCGTAGCACCCGCGCAGATCTTGAGTATAAACTCCTGGTTTTACATCCTGGCACACCAATTACACGCAAGAGATGAATAAATCCATCCCCTACGCGAAAAAGTTAACGAACACAAAACAACACGACCGTCCGTCGCCATCTTGAAACCGGAAGCCTGGCACCAAACTGGCACCAAACTTGCCCTTCAATAGATCCTCGTTAAAGGATTTAATTTGTATTCATTACAATTACGGGCCACAATAGCGTCCTGTTTTTTTTATTTTTCGTCACTACCTCCCCGTGCCGGGAGTGGGTAATTTGCGCGCCTGCTGCCTTCCTTGGATGTGGTAGCCGTTTCTCATGCTCCCTCTCCGGACTTGAATCCTGATTTCCCTTTACCTGATACAAACATGGTAGGCATGTCACGTACCATCGACATTTCATAGGGCAGACATTTGAAAGATGCGTTGCCAGCACATAAGGTCATGCGAACAACACAAAGTTATCCAGAGTCACCAGTGAGAACGCCGCGCCCCGTGAAGGGCAACTACGATTGGTTTTGAACTAATAAAAGCGCTCTTTCCGCGAGGGTCGAAGCTTGGTAAGCATGTATTCGCTCTAGAATTGCCACAGTTATCCAAGTAGGATCGTGTCATTTAAGGAACCTCGACTGATGTTAGCCATTCGCGGTTTCACCGTGAGACAGTGTGAACTTAGACATGCATGGCTTAATCTGTGAGACAAGCATATGATTACTGGCAGGATCAACCAGATATCTATCGCACAGACGGACTATTCACGCAGACGCAGGCCAATAGTAATCACTTAGCTCGCTCCCTCGGTAACCGGTGATACATGCAAAACCATCGGATGCCTACCGACGAGCTTTCAAGCTATGGCAGCTTACTGATTGCATGCCCACTAATCGAGAGAGAGAGAGAGAGAGAGAGAGAGAGAGAGAGAGAGAGAGAGAGAGAGAGAGAGAGAGAGAGAGAGAGAGAGAGAGAGGGGGGGGCGCTTGAGACTTTGACTAACGGTCGCACAAAAATTGCATTTCGCCCGCTCAAACCACACAACTCCGGCTTCGCGTTACGGTCACATTCTCAAATGCCTGCCTCGCTAACTTGCGTCGACTGGGAAGTTCCCGATTGGGCGCACCTCACACCAGCTATCCAAGACAATGAACGCCAGACGTGGGACAGATCTTGCAAACCAAACCAGCCCTCACATTCATAACATACTATGTCATTACATCCCTTGATAATGAATATTTCTTCCTCGTTCGCCCGAAATGTTTGTTTTGGACGTAAAAGCATTGCCTGTTTACAACAGATCTGAGGTATTTGCGCCTTATATGCGACTTCTTCGGCATTTGTTGCTCGGGTTAATCTTCCAGGGTAATCTAATAGTTTTGGTGCATTATATATATATATTTTTTTTAATCTTTTCAGAAAACAAAAATGAAATTATTATTGTTCTCACAGCATGGCATAAGACAGGTATGGCTATAATTGTTACTTTTATTCTTACAGTTACATAAATAAAAACACAGAGTATTATTTGGCGTTCACAGAAAGAGAAGAAGAAAGTAGAGACTAGAGGACTTATTAGACTTTGTCTAGTGCGTCCTCTAGTCTCTACTTCCTTCTTCTCCTTCTGTGAGTGCCAAACAATACTATGTGTGTTTATGTAACTGTCTCAGTGGCCTCAACGGGTTGCCCAATTGATTTTCCTGTATTATTCTTACAGCATGGCATGAGGTAGTTATAGCTATAAATATTATTATTATTTTGACAGCATGACATGGGGAGACATAGCTTTAATTGTCATTCTAACAGCGTGGCATTAGATTGTGGATAATACAGTGAAGGGTTAGTGATAGCTTTTAACTTTTATATTATTAATGCTGTTACTGTTATTGTCTAGACCAGAGGTCATCAAACTTTTTACACAGCGGGTTGGTGTCAGGATCTCCATAGCCTGTAGGTGAAGGACAACTTACGACAGTAAACACAACAGGCAGCAAGGTGTCACCGAGTACAGGCTAGCCACGACGCAATTGAAGCCCAGTGGTCATCGTGATACACGGGACGCACGAGTTGTGAGAAGGAAAGGTCTGACCAAGAATACCTGTGTCCGGCAGACGGGTTGAGGACAGCGAGACGGACAGACAGAGAGGGTTGTGCTTGTATTCTATGATCGTTGTGAGATAGCGTGGCTGACTAGTAGATTGGGATGTGTTTGAGCTGAGACAGTGAGAGAGTCACGTTGTTTTAATATAATATGTGTAATGTATATACTTCGTGTTGTGATAATATATGCGTTGCGCAGAGTTATGAGCGCAACTATTCACGAATGTATTTGATGTAAATAGCTCACGTGAATAAAAAGGTTTACTTCACGTTGCCGTGTGTGAGAGTGCAATCATTGAATGTGTATGATTGTTTCGCCCCTGTTCTAAGAGAGCGAGCCAATTGTCTGTATAATTTAAGATCATGAAAGGGAGATAACTGACAAAATGACACGCACGGGCCACATACTCATTCTGTACAATACTTACACCGGGCTCCGTGGCGAAGGTCTTACGGACACGGTTCGTAATCCCGTATACCCGAGTTCGAAACACAGCTGCGGGCGATTTGGCATTGCGCTGGTTTTTTACGCAATGGTATGGGTGCCGTCGTTCAGAAAACAATGGCAAACTACTGAACGTATACTTGCCAAGACATCAACAACAGCACACAATGCTGGTGTTGACTGCAAACGTCATGTAAAGGATATTCAACTAACTTTAACAATACTTGCAAGACAGAATGAAAGCTCTGGGGAAAAAGACGAACAACTAAGTTAATCATGCGTGAGTGGCGTGCAATGCACAAAAACACAAAGACAACCAACATATTTATTTACTAAAAATGTTATCAAAGGCGACGACGTTAACAAGAAGATAGTTACATCAGATCTAGTGTACACATATCCGAATCTAACAAACTAAGCAGCAAAAAAAAAAAAAAGGGTTTGTGAGATTTGCGAAACTGATATCTGGCTTTCAAGATATCATCAATGTTTGGTTTTAAATTGCTGCATCCTGTCAAGAGAATTGCTTTCAATCTCGTTCAGAGTGTTGACTTCTCATACTTCATTTTTGAAAATATTTGCTCACAGACATAAGTTGTTCCAAACACTGATGCAATACCAGCGGCAAATTTCTTCAGTTTCGGAAACTCAACATCAAGTAAGCAGTGGTAAAATTCAACAAGTTTTCCTTCTCTGTGTTTCTCTTTCAACAAGTCATTTGCTTTCAAATCAATGCGAGGTGCCAAATGTTGCTGTTATGTAGCCGGGACCGGAGTTGGGGTGAACGCTCAACCCTGCATAAATACCCCATGGCTAGTGCATTCATGACCTCTACAGCAAAAGTCCAACTCGTGGCCTTCTCGTGGCGGAACTGTTTTAGCTAACAGGAGAAAGAACAACGGTGAGTCACTGGCGCCGAGAAATAACCAGAACGCTCTAGCTGTGTATGCATGTACATGCATGCGCATACACCTGTGGGTGCCTACACATCTAAACTCGAGTAAGACCACAGTCTGCTCTAGTAAAGGAAAAGTGCTGAAGATGGCGACGACCAGCCAGGAGATGCACCACATAAATCAGTATTTGAATAACGAAGACACAAACAATAGATTGCACGATTTATTGCCTGGCACATTTCGCTGCATCTCGTCAGGTACATACTGCAGAAATCACACAACTTACGTGAATTAATTAGATAAATCCTTCAAACTGAAATATTCACATGTTCGCACAGTAATGTCGATTGTCTACCACGGTAATTTTAAACTGACTAACATGTCTTTCTGCATGCACAAGGACGGCTTACGAAGGTTGATTATTATAGCTTCAGCAAACTTTAACAATCGACTACTTTGTGTGTTGAACAACACACGGAAGGCACTGTCTTTTTCAGCCACGTGACCGCTCTCGAGCACATGTCTCCCGACCGATGAAGCCGGACTGTTCCGGTGTGTCGGCCTGCCTAGGCTACCATCTTCTGTGTGTAGTATCTTGTCCACCCAATTCGGAATGTGTTCCGAAACCCTGCAATGTAACTGTCGCTCAGTTCTGTGAGTTGTGTGATGTCTGCAGTATGTACCTGACGAGATGCAGCGAAATATGCCAGGCAATAAGTCGTGCAATCTATTGTTTGTGCCTTCGTTATTCAAATTCATCACGGGAAAACATTGTTTTGAATTTCAGAAATCAGTATGCCACGCAATCATGCGTAATGAAATATGTCGACTACTGCTAAATGCTATGGTGCTCCCCCTGCTTTGGACCCCCGGGCAGGTGCAGTGCCGGGCCTTATGCCTCGAAAGGGTCCAACCACAACTACTGGGGGTCCTTCTCAGATATCCTGTGGAGCCAAGGGACCTGAGAATAGAGCGTCTGGCCATACCAAACAAAGACTATAAATAATGCACTGGAACGCGGAGCGGGTCAAAAAGAAACAAGCCTCTTCCCACCCCCACCCCTTCCCCAAAAAAAATAGAACTAGAAAGCATCTTGGACCAAAAAAAGTAAGCGTATGTTGCTTGCAAGAAACTCACCTCAACGAAAATATAGCCTTCAAAATCAGAGGCTACCAGTGTTACCGATCTGACGGGGATCTATCTATCTGTCTGTCTGTGTGACCCGGCCCGGCTTCGCCAAGCCCCTGGTGGGGAGCATCTCATTTAATTCATATAAGTAGTCATATAAGCTCCCGTTCCCGACTATCTGTCTGTCTATCTGTCTGTCCGACCCGGCCCGACTTCGCCCAGGCCCTGGTGGGGAGCATCTCATTTAATTCATATAAGTAGTCATATAAGCTCCCGTTCCCGATATATCTATCTATCTATCTATCTATCTATCCATCTATCTATCCATCCTTCTATCCATCTATCTATCTATGTTCGGCCCGTTCCCGTTAAAAATATAGATAGAATAGAAGAATAGATAGATTGATAGTAGAAAATATGATTGGAAGAGATCTATCTAAAGTAAACTTACCAAGATATCATGAACAGCCAATAAATGGTGGGCGGTGGGTTGACTGCAGAGTACTGCAAACGATATGCAACTAACTTTCTCTCACAAAAAATTACTTTTTTTTTTAAACGAACGAAAATCGCAGGCCCGTCCTACATTCTGCCCTTCTTCTCTATTTCCTCTCATACATTCTTTCATTCAACATCTCTTATGAAGCAATTCTTTGACAACAAAAAATACCCAATGTGGGCGTAACGCGCCATACATATGAGAATGTAAAAAAAAAAATTAATGTGCTGTTGAAGACAAATAAAAAGATGAGTTAGACAATTTTCACTATTTAAATAGATGCATTATTTTTATGAAAACTATGAAAACGCCTTAAAGATTATGTCGTTATTTATTATAACTCATATGCCTGTAAATAACTGTAGACAAAGAGTTTATAAATCTTTGAAAACAATGCAACAATCTATATATAAAATAATAGCAATGTTATTACAAGTTATGCCCCTTGAAATAACTTTTCTTATGTTAAGTCCCCTTGCTATATAGAAATGATAATGTAAATTTAAATTATTAAATTTTAGTAAGTAAATAGCTTTTAGTAAGTACAAAACTATGACAGTCGGTTGCATGGGAATGAAAAGAAGACGTGTAGAAAATTTCATCTCAATCGGATGGACCGTTCGCGAACGCATAAAGAACGGACCCACATACATACATACATACATACATACATACATACATACATACATACATACATACATACATACATACATACATACATACATACATACATACATACATACATACACTGTGTTTTATAGATATAGATAACATCACTGCCTCCCAAATTGAAGTTTACATGGAAGGGCTGAGTATCGGACACTTAAACTAAAGACAGGCAATACAGACCTACATCTGATAAATTACTATTGTCCAAGTGACCGCCCACAGGCACTGGACACACCACCATTAAAATAAAAAATGATTGTGTGTGGCGATTTCAACAGCCACTCGCAGAGCTGGGGCTATGATCACATGGACCAGAGAGGAGAGAGACTGGAAGACTGGCAGGATGAGAATAGATTCATCCTGATTAATATGCCGTCCGACCCACATACTTTCTACTCGAGATCATGGCACACTACAACTACACCTGACCTGGCTTTTAATTCACCAGACCTGGAGTGGAACATTATACGGATTGTTGGGAGACAACTTGGTGGCAGTTACCATCGGCCAGTCTTTCTAACTGTAGAAAATGAGCTTGTAAGTGAAAGCAGCACCCTCTCGAGGTGGAACTACAAGAAAACAGACTGGGCAATGTACAAGAATCGCACCAGCATACTGGTTAGAAACCTGAACACTGAGAAAGACATAAATAAAGTAGATGAAGAGTTTGGGAAATGCATACTACAGGCGGCGCGAGAAACAGTACCAAGAGGAGCCCGTAGACAATATAAACCCTACTGGAGTAGTGAACTGGAACATAATGATGTGGAAGTGTGTAGAAAGCAAGCAGAGGCCACACCCAGCCAAGAGCACCACAATAAATTCCAGCATGCAAATGCCAAATTTCAAAGGGCCAAGCTGCAGACTAGATGGAAAAGCTGGCAGGAGAAAACGGAGTCTCTGAACTTTGAAAGAGACAAAAGGAAATTGTGGAAGCTAATAAAACTTAACGATGAGGGCACAGGCAGAAACTCAAAAATTGCGCTACATAAAGATGGAAACATCTTAACAAGAAAGCAAGCAGCTGACCATTTTGCGGACTCATTCGCACAAGATAACAATATCAAAATTAGTCCAGAGAAACAACAAGAGATTTGACAGAAACGGCAACATACAGGACAGAAGGAAATAGTACATGAGGTTCTGGAGGCACCCATCACTATCACTATCAGCGAACTGGCGCTAGCCATATCAAAACTGAAAATGAGAAAGTCACCAGGAGCTGATGGTATCTCCAATGAAATTATCAGGAACCTAGGAACAGAGGTCAAATCAAAGCTGTTGCAAATCTTCAATAATAGCTGGACCTTAGGCAGTGTTCCACAAGCCTGGAGAGAAACAATCATGATACCCCTCCTAAAATCAGGGAAAGATAGTTCCATTGCCTCTAGCTACAGACCAATTAGCCTCACCAGTTGTCTCTGCAAAACACTGGAGCGCATCATCAATCACAGACTGCAGTGGTACATTGAAAGTAAAACATCCTTGTGCCACAGCAGGCTGGCTTTAGGCAGTGCTACTCTACGGAAGATCAGACAACCTACCTCTCTCAAGAAATTGAGGATGCATTCCAAGAGAAGAATCTGGTGCTTGCGGCATGGATAGATCTGAAGAAAGCCTTTGACAAAGTCTGGAAAGAAGGTCTGATGAAGAAACTGAGACACTGCAAAGTCAATGGAAGAATGTACAAATGGGTGAAAGCATACTTGCACAACAGAAGAGCCTGAGTACAGATAGATGGACTCAAGAGCATGGAAGTACTACTGCGTCACGGTCTTCCCCAGGGCGGAGTCTTGTTCCCCACACTTTTTACAATCTTCATCAATGATCGCGTTGCTAATCTACCGCATGGAATTAAAGCGGCAATGTACGCCGATGACCTGGTTCTATGGAGTACAAATTAACATGCATCAGTGGCCACCAGATTGCTACAAAGAGCTGAAGATACATGTGTTGCGTAGGCAAATAGATGGTGTGTCAGCATAAACACTGACAAGTGCAGCACCACCCTATTTACCCTCTCTCCGAAACAAAAGGCAGGGATCATCCAGTTAATGGAAAACCCCTAAGAGAAGATAAAGAACCAACATACCTTGGAGTAACATTTGATGGCAGGCTGACATGGAGAAATCACATCAACAAAGCAGTAGCAAAGGCCAGAAGGAAAGTAGCCATCCTGAGAAAGCTAAGTGGAACCACATGGGGAGCCAGTGGGAAAATACTTAGCAAAGTTTATCAACAGAGCATACGACCACACCTGGAATACGGGTCAACTGCGTGGTGTTCAGCATCAAAAACCACACTGCAAGAGCTGGACAACGTGCAAAATCAAGCACTTAGAGTCACCACAGGAGGGATGAGATCAATCCCTATAGTGGAAATGGAGAAGATGGGGAGAACACAAGCACTGAGAGAGCGCAGAGATACGAAAACATTAATACAAGCAGAAAAGTTCCTCAGCTTGCCAGGCCACCCTATGAAGAACAGATTTGAAAACTTAGCTATGGGGCAGTTGAAAAGTAGTAGTTTTATCCACCAGGCCAAACGACTCTGCAGATAAACCACCGATCTGCCCACAGTTGGTATCCCCCCAACAACTATTCCAGAGCGAACTCCATGGAAAGATGAACATAGACTATCATTACAAATCCAGACAAAAGTGAGAGGATTATTTGACAAGGAAGAACAGAACTGCAGCGCAGAACAGCGACTCTCAGCTTCCTTGATGAAGAATACCCATAGGACCTCTGGATCCGAGTCTACACAGATGGGTCAGCGCAAAATGCTGTTAGAAATGGAGGAGCGGGATTGTACATAGAATACCCAAATAATACTAGGGACACGGCCAGAGTACCAACAGGAAAGTACTGCCATAACTATGATGCTGAAATTAAGGCAATCAAGATAGCGACAGAGAAATTACTAAATACCAGCCATGGTACACAACATGTGCTGTTGACAGATGCAAAGTCAGTACTCGAGGCGCTCCTGTCAGGGAAATTGCCAGTACTAAGGAAACTACTTTCTGAACTTAGCAGTCAGCATACAGTGGATACCATTCCACTGTGGAGTACCCGAAAACGACAGAGCTGATCAATTAGCTAAGGAAGGAGCAAAAGAAGAACAGCCTGTTACATACCACCAAAAGAAAAGAATGATCAAATCAGTCAGAAAGCCACCAAAACCTGCTCTGGACAGACCAGAACAAGTCATTATTCTGCGCCTCAAAACAGGACACAATAGATTACGCAACCACGTGTATACAAAATTCAAGATTGGTGAATCAGCCATATTCACATGTGGATTGGCGTCGCAGACAGCAGAGCACATACTCCAAGACTGCCCAAAATACAACATATCTAGGCAAACCTTCTGGCCTAGAGAGATGACAGTGAAAGATAAACTCTATGGACCGCTGAGTGAACTAAAAAAGACAAAATCATACAAGAGACAACAATGTAGTTATAGAATATTTCAAGCTAACAAAAGAAGAAGAAATCAATGAGCTCTAACTGTAATTCAACTGGCACATCATCAAGGTTACAATCAATCAGATTCTGGAACAGAAGAATGTCACTCTCAATTATGTCAAGATCTGAAAATCTCTCCAAAAAATGCTTCTTCATGTCACGAATAATTTGTTTTAGGAAAATCGAGGTTGACATCTTCGGCGATTGTAGCGCAAATCTCTTTTAAACAGTGAAGATGAAAAAAGTTTTCTCCTTCCAGTTGTACTTCAAACAATGACAGCTTTCTCCAAAATCCTTTGATGATTCTGTAGAGATCACAGACGAGATTATTCTTTCCCTGAAGTTTCAAATTCTGTTCAATCATGTGGGATGTGATGTTGACCAAAACTGATAACTTTGACAGCCAGGTAGGATCTGACAGCTGTGGATCAGCTCTATCTTTTTCAGTGAGGAAAAAAATCTATTTCATTTCGGAGCTTGAAAAAATGAAACAGGACTTTACCGCAGCTGAGCCACCTCACTGATGTGTGATAAGGCAAGTCACAGAATTCAGAATCAATTTCTTCAAGAAAAGCCCGGATCTGACGGTGACTGAGTGCATATCCTCAAATAACGTTCACAGCAGAAATGACTGGTTTCAGTATACAAGAAATATCTAAGTCTTTCCTACAGAGTGCTTGCTGATGTATGATACAGTGTATGAACAGAGCGTCCGGAAATTGCAAATCTTCGAACGGAGTCTTGATCTGCCCCATCAGACCCTTCCCAACTCCAGCCATGTTTTTTCCTCCATCAATTTTAACACCTCGAAGTTGATTCTACTGAAGGTTATACTCTTGCAAAACTGTTTGCACTTCCATGAAAATGTTGTTTCCAGTTGTTCTTCCATGCATGCTGCAAAAAGATACCAAATCTTTCGCTATCTGAAAGTCCAAATTGACACCATGAATGAACACGAGAAGTTGTGACGTACTCGAGAGATCAGTAGACTCATCCAGCGTCAGAGAATACCACAAGTTCCTAGTTTTCTCGTGTATCTGTAGCACTATGTTCTCTCCAAGTTCTTCTGTTCTTCGCATAACTGAACTTGCTGAAAGGCTGATAGTTCCAAACAAATCGGCTTTCTCAGGACACAAGTCATTTGCTGCTTTTATCATACACTCTTTGATGAAGTTGCCATCAGTAAACGGTTTTCCATCTCATGCCCTATTGACATAACTTGTACGAGTGACAGATTCATTTTCAGCAAACTTTCTCATGAAGAGATTTCTTAGTGTTTCTAAACCACATTACATGGACTTATATTTCTCAGAGCGTATCTTTCCAGAGAAAACTTTGAATATGTTGATAGATGTTTTGTTTCGTAGTGACAACGAAGATTGTACTCTTTCAAAATGGCAACACATTCGCTGCATATTATGCAACTGGTTTTCAGATTCTTTGTTTCCACAAACTACAGACTTGAATAAGGTACTGTTGGATTTGTTTTTTCAAGAGGTATCCAATTATGCAGGGTATATAATTACAAAGCAATTTAGAAAATGTTACTAAAGTGGCTACCTTGACCCGGGAAATTTTCTGAGCTGGAGATAATATTTTCGTAATAGTTAGTTAGTTAGTTAGTTAGTCGACAGATCATCCTCGCTGCACATCGAACCATTCAGTCCATAAGTGCTCGGATCCCCTCCTCAGCAAATCCCGCAGCGTGTAGCGGCTAACGACGCCAGTTCTGTGTTGGTTTATCAATCTTCTTTGGCTTCCTGCGTAGTGTTCTTGTTTGGCCACACCTCTTTTAATTTGATGCTCTAGCAGTCTGGCCATTGTTGTAGATTCACAGTCATCACTTGGTTCTCGCAAAAGTCTCACATCACGTAGAGCATTCAGAATGTCAGCCTGGTCCATGGCGCGTCCGCCCTCCACAGTAGCCTCACCTGCGAGCTTGTCAGCCCGCTCATTTCCTTGTACTCCCGCATGCCCTGGCACGAAGATGAAACTAATCTTTGCCAGCCGAGACCGCTTCAGAGGCAGCAACCATTCTCTTCGGATCGACCCCTCCTCTATCCTCTTGATCATGTTCATTGAGTCGCTAAGGAAACAAGCCCTGGTGAATGTCTGTGTCTCGAGCCATGTTATAGCTTTACTTACTGCCATGACTTCCATGGTCAGGCTACTTGTGGTTTCAGTGAAAGAACCAGAGTCCTCCTTCACAATTCTCCCTCCGGCCCGAGCTGTAAAGGCCCATGAGCTTCTCACATGTCGGACGACCGACCCATCTGTGTAGATGACCGCGTCACCTACGACAGAGGCGATCTCTGTTTTGTTTTTATCGTAGGGTCGACAACCTTCCAGTATTCGGTGACACCGGCCCGCTGACGGTGATTTCAAGGTGATTTCGTAATAACACCACGCTTCTATGGCGGCATCTTTATGCTATGTTTGCTACTTTATTGCCTCTATTCACACTTGTAGTTCACTTACTTATCACTGTCAAACAAAGAAATCCTTGTTGCACACCTATAAAATGGATGACATACAAAAAGAAGTAAATATTTCTGCAGTGTCGAACTTGTGTTGACAGCCGGATGTATCTGGAGGCGGGAAAGATGCGTGTTTGTGTGTTTTGCCATGGAAAACATGGTAACATCAAAGCTGGGGAAGGACTTTGGATGGCGCGAAATAAGCAAACATTACAATAAACAAAAAAATCTAGACACAATAATTTAAAATTGAAAATAGTAAATTTAAAGCACACAGTAGCCAGGAGGTCTCCACACGTGTGAAGATCTCCTAGTGTTCTAACCATAATAGTTAAATTTAAACTGTATCACAACATCTCGTGTTTCATACGTTTTATGAAGAAAATTTGAGTACCGTCAGCGGGCCGGTGTCACCGAATACTGGAAGGTTGTCGACCCTACGATAAAAACAAAACAGAGATCGCCTCTGTCGTGAGGTGATTGAAGGTTGTTGACCCTAAGATCAAAGAACAGAGATCGGCGATCAAAACAGCAACTACTTGTTTGTTGTGAGACGGGGACCGATAAACCACGATCACAACACTTTGCACACAGAAGACAGAGTCACGATCAAGCAATATCACAACTCTTTGAAAGGGAAGACGGAGTCCCGAGAAAACACGATCGGAGGTCTTTTGAAGTACGGGAACGTATGTCCGTGATCCAGAGAAAAGAGTCGATATCAAAGGATAATCGTTTAAGATCGTTTAACAAAGGAGATTGTCGGCCTGTTGTTGTATGAAGATCAAAAGACAGGAGAAGAGAACAGGGGGCTACTTGGTGGAGTATACCAGTATAGTCCTACATAGCCAAAGTATAAATGGTCTGAATATACAATTTTAATTCAGTGTGCTACGAGGTCTACAATGAGAGGAAGTGTTGATCTATTCTTGGTCTAGTACGAAAAGGGATTTACAATGTTCCACGTTGGTTGAAAACAATGGGCATTTGTACTGGATGTGCATATGTATTCCCAATTCAGGCTGAGGGTAGTGATTATAAGGTAGTAGTGATGTAGAGTAGAACTCGAGCATAGTGAATTTGTGTGTGTGACCATAGTATCGAGTGTCGGCAGCATTTAGATGAGGAGTAACTTAGTGGGTCGAGTAAGGTGTCAGGACACACGATAGAATAAGTACTATGACACGAGAAGATAGGCAGAGGGGGGGGGGGGGAGAGATAAGGATAGGTCTATGTAAGGAGATTCTAGTAGAGGTGTTTACTGGGATGTCTGAGCTTTTCCTACGACTTTTCCTTCTTTTACCTAGTCTTAAGTTATGTGAAGAACTCTCATATCTTATGTCAGAGGTCAGTTCTCTGAATATATAGAGGTTACTAACTGAGAACGGCCGTAAGCCTACGCTCACCTCTAATGAGTCTGAGTTAGGTTGATATCACCTGGTATTATCTCTTCGACAGGTTCCAATTGAAAGGGCAATAGCTACACTCCTGAGAAGAAGGAAATTACCATATTCTGGTGCAGTGATACCTAACATCAAGATTTGAGTCTTGTATCATAACTAAGGTCAGACAGTTCTTGAACTAAAGGAAACTTAGAATGCAGTCATGATAAGAGAGACTGACAGCATAATATATTTCAAACAAACAAAGAACTGAATGCCATAATTGTTCACATGAACTATCATATAAATGGAAAGGCTGTAACGTCAGAACATTTTCCCAGCGTAACAGAACATTTCGTGAACTAAATGAAAGCAGTGTGTCGGTGATATATCTCTAGACAGTGTTTTGGGTTGTTCGTTCCTACATAAACGATAGTACGTTCAAGTGTATCGGATGTGTAGACATTACCTGGACTATAATACCTTTCATTGTATTGGATGTATAAAACTGAAAAACATGACCTACAAAATTCACTCAGGGGTGAACATACTGTTTCAAAAGTTTTCAAGGAGATATTGTGAAGAAATCAACATCATTCAGAGAGACACTTCACTGGGTGAGCGCATTCCAGTTCTGTGCTGTTGTGATATAACATGGCCGTTGCGTGATGAGAACTGTGATGTGGATCCTAGACTGTCAATCTTGTCTCACTTACACAATAGAATACTCCACAGATGTCTTTACACCTACACTATACACACCCATGACACAATTTATTCATTAAATAAGTTTAGTATTTATTGGAGGACAGTGTTGTGTGGGTATGTTCTGGAGGAATGTGAAGAGGGGTATGCTCTTGTAGTAAGAGAGAGAGATATAGTGAATAAAAGACTGGAAAGGGGGTGTGTAGACAAAGGTCTGGCAATAGACCCAAAACTGAAAAAAAGGGAAGTTTGAAGTGTGCTTGTTGATTCTACTGTCCCCCCAGAGACGACAAGTGACAGCCGGATGAACTGAGGTCGCTGGCCAAATCCAGCCCGTGGGACATAGTTTGGTGACCTCTGGTCTAGACTATTATTACTGTCATTATTATTTGTATGTCTTTTATTATATTTTTAAATAATGGAATAAAAATATTGACGTTAACTACTAACCTGACACTAGACATGAGAAATGCTGAGATAAAACAAATGGAGGAATTACATAAAGCACATAATTTAAAACAAACCAAAAGAAAATAAAACACTGGAGTCAAAGTCACTTGTATGTTTGCTGATTACAATTTATATACTTTGTTATTTTCAGTAAATGTGTGACAAGTATGGCTGCCCCACAGTGATCAATCATCATGGGAGGGAAGTACAGAAAACATTGACTGTCTCATTGTTTCTCCTTCCTCTGTATCAGAATAATCCAAGAAATCTATAGTCCACATTCCCACTCCTCTGATGTTTCTCTGGGCAGCTAAATCATATTTTAACTTCAAACTTTTAGGATTATCATACTGAACTTGAAAGCCTCTGCCGGTCTTTGGGTCCTATAAAATGAGAAATAATAGAAATAGTCTAATGTTCAATTGGAAAACAATGATTCCAATACAGAGCTTGTAAACAAAGAATGCTAGTTTTCTTTGCTTGTAATCATAATACCACTTTCTGTCAATTATAACATCACTTTCTGCCAGATATAACAGCATATTTATTGGTCTACAGCAACTGTAATGAAATTTAAACTTAAATTTCTCTGTTGTGTCATTGAACAATCACAGATTAGCAAAACCCTGCTTAGTTGAAGTTGATATGAACACATTACTTCTTAGTGTCCTCAAATAATAATGATCAAGGTATGATACTGGATGATTCAAAGAGAAAATACAGCCATTCAAGCATGACTGTGACAGCAAGGATCTTGCCAAGGATCTCGCAAACTTGCAGTCAGCAAACCAATCCCAGATAACATCATGCTTCACATGAAGGACAGGAAGCACACGAGGCTTGAAGAGAATTTTGGACAAGATGGTTGACAAATAAACTCTCCAAAGAGACTCATTTCTGACATCCAAGGAGACAACAGTGAATTGATAAGTGTTTTGTCTCTAAATGAAAAATAATAATCTCTGTTTTGTCTCTTAATGAAAAATAATAATCTCTATCAACTGCATCCATGTCAACTTCCCAAAAATTAATGTATAGTCTACAGTTGTTCTGTGATGGAATTCCCGGAGGATTATCACCACAACAACTGTGTGTTTGCGGTGTATGAAATGTGAAGCTAAATATTCTCACTTAAAAGTCTAACCTCTGATTATTCCTCCCGTTGTGTACTTTCAGAGAAAAAATAACTAAATTCTCACTTTTCTTTATGACTGATAATTTTAATAAAATGTTGTCTCTGTGTTTACTTGAATGGCATTCTCATTATTATTAAATGATCAGTTATAACTAATGTTGAATGTAGTTAGGCTATTTGCTTCAAACATCCCTGAGAAAAAAATGAGATGGAGTGACTGTGAAGAATGATAAACATTAAATTACTGCATGCTTTTTATTTAGCCATTCGCTGAACTAACTGGGTTGCCTTATACAGTAATGTGTGGCTGCTGGTTTTCTAGTGACTGCCGCTTCCATCGATGATGAATTGTATTTTTTGTGGTGGACTTTTGTGTCGGCATTCTGGCAGCGGCATTATGTATAGTATACCTATGCAGCTGTCGGTTTGTCAAGACGTCTGTCTGTTCCACTTTTCACATGGGGCAGTGAGGAGCATGTTGTGTGATATTCACAGGCACAGGAACAGAGCAAAATGGGGCGGCCCTTTGCTGTTAAGTTGGAACCGTGACTAACTAACTAACTATTTATAACTTGCCACGTCTGGCAAATGGAAATACTAGGCATTTTGTGAGAGAAATACCTGCACATGCATTCCAAGCTTACATAATTTCATGTAAGAATGCATATCCCAAGCATAAGCAATATTCAAAACAATGGTATTCCCATAGTGAATTTAAACACAGAAGTCACAAACTAAATGCTGCATGATTTATTGCCTGGCATATTACACTGCATCTCATCAGGTGCATACTGCACAGTTATATATACCACATGAAGTGAATAATTAAATAAATAATACGTTGGCTGAAATACTTACAACACACAGCCATGGGTATTGTTCCAATGTGGAGCATGTTTTATCCCCACAGCAATTTCACAGATGAAAATAATTCGTTCTGTTTGCACAAATCTGACTGGAACCACCTAATAGCTAAGTTATTTGAGCAATTATTTATTTTTCCTCAAATATAGTCTATGAAACACTTGTCTTTTGTTAAATATATGACCGCAGCTTAAGAAGACTGAATAATACACATTTGATCACCATGTGGAAAGAGCTTTTGAAGCAGGTAATTATTAAGTCTGTGCAGGAGTTTTAGTCATCGAACAGAAGAGACACATAAGAGATAAGTGAATTGATGGTCCAATCCAAAATACAAAATCAGTTGAAGAAGCAAGCTTAGAAGGACTTTTCACAAAGAGTTCATGTGTTACAAGAACCACTGTTGTTCTTGTTGTCAGTACTGCTGTTCTTGTTGTCAGCACCATTGTTCTTGTTGTCAGCACCATTGTTCTTGTTGTCAGCACCGTTGTTCTTGGTGTCAGCACAGTTGTTCTTGCTGGCCCATGGAATTATAAGAACTTCTTAGTAACACTTAAGTTCAAAATCCCCCATTATCTTCTTTAGTGATGGTGAAATTGTTCATGACAGAGATGTGTCTGTTGCCACAGGACAGACCTGTGTTCTAACATATGCTGCTGGGTGTGTTTGCTGGTGTTGTGCCACAGGTTCTTAACGCTGTCTAATCTCTGCATTGCTATAGCCAGTCGTCTACATCTGTTCACATTTTCCATAGTTGTTGATCTTGGTGCCAAGTTATTCAAAGTTTGTGACCTTTCCAATTTCCCTACTGTGATGTTTGGTTGGCATGCAGTTTTATCCATGGACATTCACCCAGTGATAGATGTGCCGTGAAAACATTACCCAGCATTAGTTAATTAGTAAACCATCAAATGAGCCCCACATAACGTAATATTCCTGGTGAGCATTTAATCCTGTAGAATAGTGTTTATGGAAAGTGTACTTCCTTGAACAGCAAACATGAGCAATCTGAAGATTGAGAGAATCAACATCATTCCCAGTGAAAGATTAATACTCTTCACTGCCCATCACTGTATGAGAGACAACTGTGCTACAGATATATAACAACATAATTCTCAATAACATATGTCTCGATTACTCACTGGATATGAGAAATATGGGGTTTCTGATGTAGCATTCCATCTGTACCTCTCTGGCATTGTTTCCAATAAACGGTATATTATCTCGTAACTATACTGCTCAGACGGACGATGATGTGGATCCACTGAACCATTCAGAAAGCATTTATCCTGAAACATTCATTCAATAAAAGCATTCACTGAACTATTCAGGAAACATTTAACCTGAAACATTTATTCAATAAAAACATTCACTGAACTATTCAGGAAACATTTTTTGTGAAACATTTATTCAATAGAAGTATTATGTACGAGGGCTATTCCAGAATCAACAGCCGATTTGTTGGTAAAAATAAACTGGTTGCAATAGTGACATTGTTCATTGCTTGCATCATTCAGTAGTCTTTTAGCTCACTACATATCAACCTGCAGTTACATTTGTTCAGTGGTTCACGAATCTCGAATTCTGATTACTTTAATAATTACAAAATATCTGTAATGGTATATTTAAATATATGAGAAAGCTGGAACCGGGGAAATGATGAGTAGAATACTTGGTCAAGTCGAGTGAAGACTTGGCCCTTAGTTGAGAAGTTGAGGAATTGGAAGTCAAATTAAGATTTGACTACATCAACAGGGAGTCGCTGTAGTTAGTTACCATCAGCATAAGAATTAGCCCCACATAACGTAATATTCCTGATGAGCATTTAATCCTGCAGAATACAGTGTTTATGGAAAGTGTACTTCCTTAAACAGCAAACATGAGCAATCTGAATATTCTTCGGGAAGCTAAGTTTGGTCCTTTTATCTTCTTCTTCTTCTTCTTCTTCTTCTTCTTCTTCTTCTTCTTCTTCTTCTTCTTCTTCTTCTTCTTCTTCTGCGTTCATCCGGACTTTTTTTCGGACGTGATTGCGTTGTGCCTGTTTACAGCAGAGCTGCGTTCTTGCACCATTAGGCCGACACAGCAGACTTCTGCGGGCATTTGTTGACCGGGTTAACCTTCACGGTGGCCTTTTTATGAGAAGACAATAACTGGAACATGTTGTGACAATTGGAAATATTTGTGGAAAGAGAAATAGAGGAAGACAGAGAGAAAAATTCTTGAGTCTTATTTCATGGCACAGAAGAAATTCAATACACTTTTGCCATACACATACGTGCCATTGGAGATCGGAAAATGTGAAGAAGTATGATCGTCCATGACAGTAGGCAAGGCACTTGATGATGATGAAAGATCTGTACATTGTTACTGGCTGTTCGTGGTTGTTGTTTATCTAGAAGTGGCGTTCATGTTGACATAATAAACAATCAAGCCTGTGTGCAACAATAAGAGGGTTCATATCCATTTAGATAATACTCAGATTAAAAGAATACTAAGCTTATATGAGAGTCAGCAAACAATGTTGAACATCCAGACAACTGTAGACCTCATTTTCAGTTTTCAACTACAAAATCAGAAAAATGGACATACATAAACATCCAAAACTGACCTAGAAATTAACAAAACAATAAAGAATAAATATAAATAGCTAGAAGTAAATAGAATCATTCACAAACATGTCCAATGTGTTTGTGTACCTGTTCCATCAGGTACACTTTCTAATTGCAAGGAAGAGTCAAACAAAATCAAACAACAACATAATGAGCACATACCTCTAGAAGCCTTGAACAGTTGTAGATATAGCCATACCAGGGCAGTCCCAGGACCAGCTTGCTGGCACTGATGTTCTTCTTCATGTAGCTATCTATACCTGTCATGACAAGTGAATACTTCACACACACACACAGTGTCTGTCATATTAATTAAAAGTGATATTTATCTTCAAGATCACAACTACAGCTAGTTCATAATATTTAGATATATCACAACTACAGCTAGTTCATAATGTTTAGATATATCACAACTACAGCTAGTTCATAATGTTTAGATATATCACATCTACCGTTAGTTCATAATGTTTAGATATGTTCACAACTACCATTAGTTCATAATGTTTAGATATATCACAACTACAGCTAGTTCATAATGTTTAGATACATCACATCTACCATTAGTTCATAATGTTTAGATATGTTCACAACTACCATTAGTTCATAATGTTTAGATATATCACAACTACAGCTAGTTCATAATGTTTAGATATATCACAACTACAGCTAGTTCATAAAATTTAGATATATCACAACTACAGCTAGTTCATGATGTTTAGATATATCACAACTAAAGTTAGTTCATAATGATTAGATATATCACAACTAAAGTTAGTTCATAATGTTTAGATATATCACAACTACAGCTAGTTCATAATGTTTAGATATATCACAACTACAGCTAGTTCATAATATTTAGATATATCACAAGTACAGCTAGTTCATAATGTTTAGATATATCACAACTACAGCTAGTTCATAATATTTAGATATATCACAACTACAGCTAGTTCATAATGTTTAGATATATCACAACTAAAGTTAGTTCATAATGTTTAGATATATCACAACTAAAGTTAGTTCATAATGATTAAATATATCACAACTACAGCTAGTTCATAATGTTTAGATATATCACAACTAAAGTTAGTTCATAATGTTTAGATATATCACAACTACAGCTAGTTCATAATGTTTAGATATATCACAACTACAGCTAGTTCATAATGTTTAGATATATCACAATTAAAGTTAGTTCATAATGTTTAGATACATTACAATTACCGTTAGTTCATAATGTTTAGATATATCACAACTAAAGTTAGTTCATAATGTTTAGATATATCACAACTACAGCTAGTTCAAATCAAATCAAATCAACTTTATTTTAAAAGGGTCACAAATTGGGCACGCAGGCCCGTCTTACATTTGGCCCTTCCAATCACTCGTCTTTCGTTCATCAAGAGCATTATACATTTACATAGGAAGAAAGATAAACATTGTGAAATGAATGTTATAAACATAATCAAGACAAATTACCATGTTATGAGGCCCATCTCCCACCTACCCATACATCACCACACCCACACACACAACCCCACCTACCCACACACATACACCCAGGGACACATAATACCCCACAAACCAACCCATCCCCCTCCTGCACATCCCCCACCCACACACACTGCCCTCACCTGTTCCCCCAATCAAAACACACTCGCCACCCACAAACATCCCCCACCAACCCACACATCCCACACCCACCCACATACACATCCTAACCCACACATCCTCTCCCCACCCACACCTCCAACCACCCATCCCCCAGCCACATCTCCATCGACCACATATTCCCCACCCACGCACACACATCCCCCACCAACCCACACATTGCATATCCACTCACACATCCCCAAACCATACATACACATCCCCACCAACTGACATCTCCCTACCCCGACACACATACACATCTCCCTAACCACCTATACATCCCCAATCCAGTCACACACACCCCACCACCCACACATACATCCTCCACCCACCCACACATGCCCTAACCCAATCCCCCACCCACACATCACATACATCCTCTACCATGCAATATTTCCAACCCACATACCCCTCACCAACACATCCCACACCCACATACCACCATGTATCCCCACCTACACACCACACACATATCCCCCACCCACATACTACACAATATTCCCACCCACACCCACACAGATATCCTTACCCATCCACCCCACATACCCCCACTAACACACACATAGTTCATAATGTTTAGATATATCACAACTACAGCTAGTTCATGATGTTTAGATATATCACAACTAAAGTTAGTTCATAATGTTTAGATACATTACAACTACTGTTAGTTCATAATGTTTAGATATATCACAACTACCATTAGTTCATAACTTGTAGTTACATCACAACTATTGTTATATTATAACTTGTAGATATATGACAACTATTGTTATTTTATAACTTGTAGATATATCACAACTATTGTTATTTTATAACTTGTAGATATATCACAACTATTGTTATTTTATAACTTGTAGATATATCACAACTATTGTTATTTTATAACTTGTAGATATATGACAACTATTGTTATTTTATAACTTGTAGATACATCACAACTATTGTTATTTTATAACTTGTAGATATATGACAACTATTGTTATTTTATAACTTGTAGATACATCACAACTATTGTTATTTTATAACTTGTAGATATATCACAAGTATTGTTATTTTATAACTTGTAGATATATCACAACTATTGTTATTTTATGCCTTTTTAAAGCACAAACTATTGTCTGTCAAGACGGCAAGGTGCCAATGGATGGATGGATGTTATTTTATAACTTGTAGATATATCACAACTATTGTTATTTTATAGCTCATAGATACATCACAACTATTATTATTTTATAACTTGTAGATATATCACAACTATTGTTATTTTATAACTTGTAGATATATCACAACTATTGTTATTTTATAGCTCATAGATATATCACAACTATTATTATTTTATAACTTGTAGATATATCACAACTATTGTTATATTATAACTTGTAGATATATCACAACTATTGTTATTTTATAACTTGCAGATACATCACAACTACAGTTAGTTCAGTTTTTTCTTGTTGAATGTTCCTTTCACTTTTGTCTGGACTCATACTGGCAATCTATGTTCCTCTCTCAATGGAGTTTGTTCTGGGTTAGTTTTAAAGGGGCTACCAAATGTGGGCAGATCAGTGGTTTGTCTGCAGAGCTGTCTGGCCTGATGGTTGCAACTGCTTCTTGTCAATCAGTGCACAGCTAGGGTTTAACATCTATTTTTTATAGGGTCATGCTGAGGAAGTGTTCTGCTTGCATTAGCATTTTTGAATCTGCGCTCTCTTAGTGCTTGTGCTCTCCCCAACTTCTGCATCACCACTATAGGGGTTGATCTCATCCCGTAAGTGATGACTCTTGAACCATACCCAGCTCCTGTGGTGTGGTTTTTGATGCTGAACACCACGCAGTTTACCAATATTCCAGGTGTGGTCATGTACTGTGTTAATAAACTTTGCTATGTATTTACCCACTGGCTCCCAATGTGGTTCCAGTTTTCTCAGGATGGCTATCTTCCTTCTGGCTATTGCTACTGATATTTTTGTGTGTGTGTGTGTGTGTGTGTGTGTGTGTGTGTGTGTGTGTGTGCGTGCGTGCGTGCGTGTGTGTGGAGGGAGAGAGAGAGAGAGAGAGAGAGGGGGGGGGGGGGGGGGGGGTTGTTGTTTAATTATATGATTATGTAGAGGCTATTTCTGACACGTCCTAAAGCATGATTTAATAGTTTGCCTCAGCCTCCTTGCTGGCTGTTCTGTTCTGTTTGAGATCTGTCCTCTAAATCTTGTACTGATGCTCATGACTCCACCAGCGACTGTCTAATGATATATGTATTTACAATTTCTCTGGCCTTTTCTTAACTATCTTGTGGTCTACCCTAGCTTTCCCAGGACTTCTTCATTATATTACAGGATACCTGTCACTGGATTTTGATAAACAGGTACATTTGGTAATGATTTCTTTTGATCCAAATATGTTTACCTATTGTAATGTGTGTCATCCATTGGCCCCTATATGTATCCATTGTCCCCTATATGTATCCATTGGCCCCTATATGTATCAGTTGTCCCCCTGTTCCACTGACATCACCCCCATGTATTGTGATTCATGTTGTCAGCCCAGTCCAGGGACAAATATTGATATATATGCCTTTCCGTATTTGATCTTGGTGGAGCAATCCGGATACCTGTTTGTACACTGAGAGTCTACACACTCCCCGTGTCGGAAGTGGGTAAGTTGTGCACCTGTTGCCTTCCTTGGATGTGGTAGCCCTTTCTCATGCTCCCTCTCCGAACTCAAATCCTGATTCCCTGTTACCCGTTACAAACATGGTAGGCATGTCACATACCATCAACATTTGATAGGGCAGACATTTTAAAGATGTGTCGCCAGCATGTAAGGCCATGCGATCAGCACAATGTTATCCAGAGTCATCGGTGGGAACATGCGCCTCACGAAGGGCAACAACAATTGGTTTTGAACTAATAAAAGTGCTCTTTCCACAAGGGACAGAGCTTGGTAAGTATGTATTAGCTCTAGAATTGATGCAGTTATCCAAGTAGGATCGCATCATCTAAAGAATCTCGACTTATTTAATGAGCCATTCGCAGTTTCACCGTCAGAAAGTGTGCACTTAGACATGCATGGCTTAATCTATGGAACAAGCATATGACCACTGACAGGATCAACCAGATATCTATGGCACAGATGGACTATTCACGCATGCGCAGGCCAAGAGTAGCAATCGCTCAACGCACTCCCTCGGTACCCGGTGATACATGCAAAACCACTGGACACCTACCAACAAGCTTTCAAGCTACGCCAGGCAGGACTAACTGAAAAGCTATGCCAGCTTACTGACTGCAGGTCCACTACTCATCGAGAGACAGTTGACGCTTATCGAGACCTTGTTGAACAATCGTACAAAAATTGCTCTTTCACCTGCTCAAACCGTGACTCCGGCTTCATGCTGCAGTTACATTCTCGAAACACCTGCCTCACTAACTTGCGTCGGCTAGGAAGTTCCTGACTGGGTGCACCACACATAGCCATCTGAGACAACGTACACCAGACGTGGTACTGATCTTGTGAACCAGACCAGCCCTCACTGATCCCTGTATGATTACACCTCGGTTGCCATAGGGATCTGCCTTGTCCCAAGTGCTCTTTAAAGTCTACATCACTAAAGTTGCAGATATTGAGACATCAGGTGTTGGTAGAATCGTGACATTTGCAAATGATGTGCTGGTGTACAGGCAGGGAAAGTTTGGCTGCAGATTTACAGGTGGCAGTAGACAGGGTGTTGGAGTGGTGCAGGGATGCAGGGACTGTTATAAACCCAGACAAGTCATCAATTGTGTGGTACTCCCTGCATAACCGGATTGAGAAGACAGATGTCCCATGTATTTATTGAATGAATGTCCTCTTACGAGGGTAAGTTAATAAGTAAGTCACAAATGGCTGTAGAAAAATAACTAAATATGATAACAACTTGAAACCAGTTTATTTTTATACATACATTGTCTCTTTATTTCTCAACATAAGTTCCACCAACATTGATGCACTTATCCCTCATTTTATCAGTCTTCCCAAACTGGCTGCATAGAACTGCGTGCTGTTTTCTAAACCACGTTTTCACTTCTCATTCAACTTCAGCGTAATTCGCGAAATGTCTCCCGCCAAGGTGAGTTTTCAGTGTTTATGCCGACAAATGTTTGTCCCGTAAAGCTGTGCATAGCTGGGTAGAAAAAGTTACGAGGGTAAGTCAATAAGTAAGTCACCTGTTCTGTGGGATGGCAGGTAAATGAAAACAAAGCACGCAGTGCTATGCAGCCGGTTTGGAAGGACTGATAAAATGATGGGATAAGTGCATCAATGTTGGTGGAAATTAAGTTGAGAAATAAAAGGACAATGTATGTATAAAAATAAACTAGTTTCAAGTTATTATCATATTTAGTTATTTTTCTACAGCCATTTGTGACTTACTTATTAACTTACCCTCGTAGTAGAGAGAGTATGCTGAAATACTTGGGTATCACCTTCAACAGGTGTATGTCTTTTAAAGATCATATGCAGGCTTTGGTGGTGAAGGCTGGAAGGGGACGTAATGCTTTGAGGGTGATGGCAGCAACTGGGGTAGAGCAGAGAATGCTTTACAGGCTCTTTCAGCAGTTAATAATTTATGTCACTGAGTATGGTTTGGGGCTCCTGACGGTATCAAAGAGCCAGCTTGAAAGGTTGGAGCGCATATAAAATACGGCCATGTGTGTCATTCTGGGGTGCACAAAGGACACACCAATTATATGCATGAGGCATATCCTGGTGCTACCCACAATGTCGGATAGGCGTAGGGTTCTTCAGGCCAAATGGTACCTGAGAGTTGCTGCAGACAGGGATCACCCGCTGCATGAAGGCATGGTTATAGTCAAGGGTCACAGACTAAGACGAGGCAGGTCCTGGATGGCACAGGCAGGACTTTCTATACGTCAGGTTTGTTATCTAGAGATCATCAATCATGAAAAAGAGTGGGTTCCGGAAGACATGACGGACTGGCACAATGTAATAGTAACACTGGGTTGTGAGTGCAGAGAATGGGCAGCGGGCCGCCAGAGTTTGAGGTGCAACAGCTGATCAAGAGCAATACACATCAAGGTGACATAGTGATCTATACTGATGGGTCAGTGGTGAGAAACAGGCGAAGTGGTTGGGGTTTCATTGCGAAGGCTTTTGGACGATTCTTGAAAAAGGAGAGTATGGCATATGAGGCTACAACCTCCAGAATGAGAATGGAGGTGGAAGCAGTCACAGTGGCATTCTGTTGGTTAGAGGAGACCACTTCATCACAGACTCAAGGAGTATGCTTAGTAAAGTGGAGAAAGGAATGTTTCATGTGGAATGACTCACCTCGTTCAGAGGTCAAAGATTGTAGAATTGTGTGGATTTTTTGCCCTGGCCATGCAGGAGTGCAGGGGAATAAACAGGCTGATAGGCTGGCAGGTATTGCACCTCTTGGTGGTAGATTACCTATGGACAAGGGAGAGATGGTTGTGTGCCTGTGGGACCAGGTGGAGAAGGTGGAGGAACAGATTGAGAACCCTTATGTGGAAAGGATGAGATTGCGGTGGACTGGCAGGGGTTCTGGTAGAATCTCAAAACTGAGAGGGAAGATCAGGAGAACTTTTAATCAGATAGCAGTGGGAACGATTAGTAGTGTGACTCTTTGCTGGCTGTTGAACAAGGGGACGGAGCACATATGTGAATGTCCTGAGTGCAGTGATGTCAGTTCTTAGCTCAACTCAACTTAACTCAGTTTAACACAACTCAACTCAACACAATGTAAGAGCTGGGGTTAGGTTAACACAATGAAAGAGCTGGGATTAGGTTCCTTCAATGTAAGAGCTAGGGTTAGGTTATCACAATGTAAGAGCTAGGGTTAGGTTAACACAACGTTAGAGCTGGGGTTAGGTCAACACAATGTAAGAGCTGGGGTTAGGTTAACACAATGTACGATCTGGGGTTAGGTTAATACAATGTAAGAGCTGAGGTTAGGTTAACACAATGTAAGAGCTGGGGTTAGGTCAACACAATGTAAGAGCTGGGGTTAGGTTAACACAATGTACGATCTGGGGTTAGGTTAATACAATGTAAGAGCTAGGGTTAGGTTAACACAACGTTAGAGCTGGGGTTAGGTCAACACAATGTAAGAGCTGGGGTTAGGTTAACACAATGTACGATCTGGGGTTAGGTTAATACAATGTAAGAGCTGAGGTTAGGTTAACACAATGTAAGAGCTAGGGTTAGGTTAATACAACGTAAGAGCTGGGGTTAGGTTAACACAATGTTAGAGCTACAGTTAGGTTAACACAATATAAGAGTTACGGTTAGGTTAACACAATGTAAGAGCTGGGGTTAAGTTAATACAATGTAAGAGCTGGGGTTAGGTTAAGCCAATGTAAGAGCTAGGGTTAGGTTAACACAATGTAAGAGATGGGGTTAGGTTAACACAACGTAAGAGCTGGGGTTAGGTTAACACAATGTAAGGGATGGGGTTAGGGTAACACAATGTAAGAGATGGAGTAAGGTTAACACAATGTAAGGGATGGGGTTAGGTTAACACAATGTAAGAGCTGGGGTTAGGTTAACACAATGTAAGGGATGGGGTTAGGGTAACACAATGTAAGAGATGGAGTTAGGTTAACACAATGTAAGGGATGGGGTTAGGGTAACACAATGTAAGAGCTAGGGTTAGGTTAACACAATGTACGATCTGGGGTTAGGTCAACACAATGTAAGAGCTGGGGTTAGGTTAACACAATGTAAGAGATGGAGTTAGGTTAATACAATGTAAGAGCTGAGGTTAGGTTAACACAATGTAAGAGCTAGGGTTAGGTTAACACAATGTACGATCTGGGGTTAGGTCAACACAATGTAAGAGCTAGGGTTAGGTTAACACAATGTACGATCTGGGGATAGGTTAATACAATGTAAGAGCTGAGGTTAGGTTAACACAATGTAAGGGATGGGGTTAGGTTAACACAATGTTAGAGCTACAGTTAGGTTAACACAATATAAGAGTTACGGTTAGGTTAACACAATGTAAGAGGTGGGGTTAAGTTAATACAATGTAAGGGATGGGGTTAGGTTAAGCCAATGTAAGAGCTGGGGTTAGGTTAACACAATGTAAGAGATGGAGTTAGGTTAACACAATGTAAGGGATGGGGTTAGGGTAACACAATGTAAAAGATAGGGGTTAGGTAAACACAATTTAAGAGTGCCCAGGTGATGTAATCATCTACATGGATAGATCTGTGCAAGCAAACGAAGTGCCTGGGGTTCATAGCAAAAGTTATAACATTTAATATACTTCACCTTGATGAACATTATCAGAGATTACTATTGAAACTCATAAATGTGGGACAGTGTGACACAGGAGTCCTCACTTATGTAAAGTTACAACCAATCAGATTATACGAATCACAACCAATCAGATTATACGATACAAACAGACATGACTTACTGTAGCTGGCAATGGAGTAATCTGAATTTGGACCAGCACGATTATAGCCATAGTCATCATAATCCATGAGATAAAGAAAGTCTGAAGCAGCTGCTAAGGCTGGGTAGTCATAGAAAGAATACTTGCTGAAAGCATTAAGGGTGACATCCACACTGATCTGTGAACATGAGACAAAGGAAATCATCCTGCGTGACATCCACACTGATTTATGGACATTTGACAATTGAAATCATCATGGGTGACATCCACACTGATCAGTGCAAATGTAACAACTGAAATCATCATGTGAGACATCCACACTGATCTGTGCAAATGTAACAATTGAAATCATCATGACATCCACAATGATCTGCACAAATGTAACAACTGAAATCATCATGTCATTCAAACTGATTTTGCAAATGCAACAATTGAAATCATCATGACATCCACATTTATCTGTGCAAATGTAACAATTGAAATCATCATGTGTGACATCCACAATTATTTGTGCAAATGTGACAATTGAAATCATAATGACATCAAAACTGATCTGTGCAAATGTAACAACTGAAATCATCATGCGAGACATCCACATTTATCTGTGCAAATGTAACTGAAATCATCATGTGAGACATCCACATTTATCTGTGCAAATGTAACTGAAATCATCATGTGAGACATCCACATTTATCTGTGCAAATGTAACAACTGAAATCATCATGTGAGACATCCACATTTATCTGTGCAAATGTAACTGAAATCATCATGTGAGACATCCACATTTATCTGTGCAAATGTAACAACTGAAATCATCATGTGAGACATCCACATTTATCTGTGCAAATGTAACAACTGAAATCATCATGTGCGACATCCACAATTATTTGTGCAAATGTGACAATTGAAATCATAATGACATCAAAACTGATCTGTGCAAATGTAACAACTGAAATCATCATGCGAGACATCCACATTTATCTGTGCAAATGTAACTGAAATCATCATGTGAGACATCCACATTTATCTGTGCAAATGTAACAACTGAAATCATCATGTGAGACATCCACACTGATCTGTGCAAATGTAACAATTGAAATCATCATGTGAGACATCCACAATGATCTGTGCAAATGTGACAATTGAAATCATCATGTGAGAATCCACAATGATCTGTGCAAATGTAACAACTGAAATCATCATGTGAGACATCCACAATGATCTGTGCAAATGTAACAATTAAAATCATAATGACATCAAAACTAATCTGTGCAAATGTAACAATTGAAATCATCATGTGAGACATCCACAATGATCTGTGCAAATGTAACAATTAAAATCATAATGACATCAAAACTGATCTGTGCAAATGTAACAATTGAAATCATTATAGCATCCACACTGAGCTGTGCAAATGTAACAATTGAAATCATCATGACATCCACATTGATCTGCGCAAATGTAACAACTGAAATCATCATGTGCGACATCCACAATTATTTGTGCAAATGTGACAATTGAAATCATAATGACATCAAAACTGATCTGTGCAAATGTAACAACTGAAATCATCATGCGAGACATCCACATTTATCTGTGCAAATGTAACTGAAATCATCATGTGAGACATCCACATTTATCTGTGCAAATGTAACTGAAATCATCATGTGAGACATCCACATTTATCTGTGCAAATGTAACAACTGAAATCATCATGTGAGACATCCACATTTATCTGTGCAAATGTAACAACTGAAATCATCATGTGCGACATCCACAATTATTTGTGCAAATGTGACAATTGAAATCATAATGACATCAAAACTGATCTGTGCAAATGTAACAACTGAAATCATCATGCGAGACATCCACATTTATCTGTGCAAATGTAACTGAAATCATCATGTGAGACATCCACATTTATCTGTGCAAATGTAACAACTGAAATCATCATGTGAGACATCCACACTGATCTGTGCAAATGTAACAATTGAAATCATCATGTGAGACATCCACAATGATCTGTGCAAATGTGACAATTGAAATCATCATGTGAGAATCCACAATGATCTGTGCAAATGTAACAACTGAAATCATCATGTGAGACATCCACAATGATCTGTGCAAATGTAACAATTAAAATCATAATGACATCAAAACTAATCTGTGCAAATGTAACAATTGAAATCATCATGTGAGACATCCACAATGATCTGTGCAAATGTAACAATTAAAATCATAATGACATCAAAACTGATCTGTGCAAATGTAACAATTGAAATCATTATAGCATCCACACTGAGCTGTGCAAATGTAACAACTGAAATTATCATGTGAGACATCCACAATGATCTGTGCAAATGTAACAATTAAAATCATCATAGGCGACATCCATAATGATCTGTGCAAACATGACAGAACAATGACATGACAACTTAATGCTTACTTCACTGAATCAGGATTGTTCAATGTATGTTCTATTTATTATTTTGTAAAATATAAAGTATATGAAATATAAAATGTATGAAATATATAAATTATATGAAACATAAATTAAATTAAATATGAAGTATCTAAAACTTTAAAATATATATTTTATGAAGTATAAGAAATATACAATCGATGCTTTATGAAGTTTATGAAATGTAAAATATAGATACGATCAGGAAAGGACACAAGGCGGCTACCTGTGAATACGGCAGTGCTGTCTTGAACGCTTTGTATGTTTCAGTGACCAGAGCTGTGTAGGCATTGCGGAGATCTACCTCCTTTGGAGTGATGGTCAGCTCTACATCAAAGTTGAGGCCATCCAAGAAGTTCTCTTGGACCAGCTGCAGCTGTTCACTGACCCACTGGCTTCTCAGAGCTGGAGTTATGATGGTGATCTCCTGGACGTTCCCTGTTTAAGTAGAACCAGAATAGACATCACAGAAGTGCATATATTAACATTCTAACAAGCATCCATTATGGAGGCAGTCATCATTCCTGGGCCGGCCCTGTAGCGAAGGGTTTACAAATACAATTTGTAATCCGGCACGCCACGTTCAAAACATAGCTGTGGCCATTTGGAAGCAGACCACTTTGCATTGGTTTCCATACAGAGTATGTATGCTGGTCATTCAGAAAGCAATGGCAAACTACTGAACAAAACTTGCCCAGGAATCACAAACAGTAAAAATATGCTGGAGTTGACTGCGACCTCCTGTAAAAGATATGCAACTAACATCATTCCTAGAGCCTGAAACTAAACAGCTGATGTGGTGCACAAATCATCATCATCATGTGCCATGCCGGTAAGTGTGGGTGGTCATGTTTTGCCATCTCACTCGATCACCAGAATCATGGATCAGCTCAGTGTTCCTATCTCGACCATGCCATGAGACTAAGCCATCCAGGTATTTACTTTTCTGCCCTCTCCTTGTTCTCTTCCCCTCAATCTTGCCAGTTGTCACCAAGTTCTCCAACTTATTTCATCTCATAAAGTGACCAAATAATTTTGACTCTCTACGTCTAGTTTCTCTAATCAGCTCACGGTTTTCATTTGTTTCTTGTAGGACTTAGTCATTGGTTTTTCTGTCTGTCTGTGGTATTCTTTGTCTTTTCCTTAGAAACACGACATTTCCACAGCCATCAGACATTTTTCAGCTTGTCTACTCATTATCCACACTTCACATCCATACAAAAGCACAGGTTCTATGTAACACCTCAACACTCTTTTTCTCGTTGCAAATGACATCTTTTATTAGTCAGTATGTTTTTCATCTTGCAAAAGGCTGCCTTCACCATGGCGATTTTTGTTCTAATTTCTTCAAGGCATCTCCCATCAGATTTTACGTCTTAATTGAACCGATTCACTTGTTCAAGAATATTTCCATTTACTTGTTTATCACATTGTGATATTTCCTTCTTCTTAGTGACGACCATAATCTGTGTCTTCTTACAATTTAATTCTAACCCAAATTGTTCATTGTGTGCAACAATCGCATCTACTAAATGTTGCAGATCCTACTCATAGTCTACAGTCAATACTGTATCATCTGCATATCTAATGTTATTGATGTTATATCCGCCAATGGCGATTTCTTTCGTATCGTTATTTCTGAAAATACTTTCACTGTAAGGGGAAAAAAGATCTGGAGACATTACACATCCCTGTGTCACACCTCTCTTAATAGGTGGTGCACAAATGCTGATGTATGTATTAAGTGATCCTGAGTGACATACTTATCTGTCCATTTATCATTGACCGAGACCCTAGCTCCTAGATCAGTGGTTCTCAACCAGTGGGGAATATTTCCCCCCCCCCCCCAAGGGGGAATGTTAGGGTTTCGGGGGGGGGGGGGGGGGGGGGGGGATTAAGATTATTTCAAGATCGCGTTAATACAAGAACCAATTATTTGATATTGTTTTTCCCTTCATGCTTTATGGTTCTGTACATCTCACCCTTCTGAAATTCATATTATAATGTAAGTAGACCTGCAAATCATGTTTTATGTAGACGTCTAGACTTGTTTTATTATGTGCTATTAAATTTAGCTTCCATTATTATGTATACTGTGTGGGGGGGGGGGGGGATTTTTAGGGTGGAAAGATGAAAGGAGGGGGGGGGAATGACGTTCTGAAAATATGGTGAAGGGGGGGCATGGGCCCAAAAAAGTTGAGAACCTCTGTTAGTTAGTCGACAGATCATCCTCATTGCACATCGAACCATTCAGTCCATAAGTGCTCGGATCCCCTCCTCAGCGAATCCCACAGCGTGTAGCAGCTAACGTGAGAACCTCTGTCCTAGATGGTGCTAATATATACAATCATTCTTTTCTCTTGCTCACCTATTGCTATGATGTACAATCATTCTTTTCCCTCTGTAGGTCAAGATGGCCGAATGGATAAGAACATGTGTTCTTCACATTTGGTGTGCTGATGCCGAGGCAAGCGGTTCAACCCCTACACCAGACAGCTGGACTAAAATGTGACCTGTCGTCCTTGATTTGGGGACATAAATGACAAGTACCTCTGAAGTCGGAGTGCCGACTCGCCTGATGGCGAGGGAGAGTTAATAGGGAAAGCTAATCCACAAGAAAAATTCAGCCCATCACTACTATAAATAATGTGTATGGACTGAGCTTGAGTACAAAGTGAGCGAGTGCAAAAATAACATCCTTTTCTCTTGCTCACATATTGCTTTGATGTACAATTATTCTTTTCTCTTGCTCACATGTTGTTTTGATGTACAATTATTCTTTTCTCTTGCTCACATTTTGCTTTGATGTACAATTATTCTTTTCTCTTGCTCACATGTTGCTTTGATGTACAATTATTCTTTTCTCTTGCTCACATGTTGCTTTGATGTACAATTATTCTTTTCTCTTGCTCATATGTTGCTTTGATGTACAATTATTCTTTTCTCTTGCTTACATGTTGCTTTGATGTACAATCATTCTTGTATCTTGCTCACATGTTGCTATGATGTACAATCATTCTTGTATCTTGTTCACATGTTGCTATGATGTACAATCATTTTTGTATCTTGTTCACATGTTGCTATGATCTACAATCCTTGTATCTTGTTCACATGTTGCTATGATGTACAATCATTCTTGTATCTTGTTCACATGTTGCTATGATGTACAATCATTCTTGTATCTTGTTCACATGTTGCTATGATGTACAATCATTCTTGTATCTTGTTCACATGTTGCTATGATGTACAATCATTCTTTTCACTTGCTGACCTATTTGTACTGTGTTCATTTAGTATTATCTTCTCCTCTGTAGTTCTCTCTTGTTCATCTATTTGTACTGTATACATTTAGTATTGTATTCTTTTCCTCTGTAGCGTTCTTTTGTTCATCTGTTTGTACTATATACATTTAGTATTGACTTCTCCTCTGTCATGCTCTCTTGTTCATCTATTTCTACTGTATACATTTAGTATTGTCTCCTTCTTTGTAGTGCTCTTTTATTCATCTATTCATAATGGATGCATTTAGTATTGTATTTTCCTCTGTTGTGCTTTCTTGTTCATATATTTGTACTGTATATATTTAGTATTGTCTCCTTTTCTGTAGTGCTCTCTTGTTAATCTCTTTGTACTGTGTACATTTAGTATGGCCTCCCTCTCTTTTCTAGTGCTCTCTTGTTTATCTATTTGTACTATATAAATTTTGTATTGACTCCTTCTCTGTAGTACTCTCTTTTTCATCTATTTGTACTGTGTACATTTAGTTTTTGTCTCCTTCTTCTCTGTAGTGCTCTCTTGTTCATCTATTTGTACTGAGTACATTTAGTATTATCTCCTTCTTCCCCCTCTGACGTGTCTCCACCTTGCCGTGGTAGAGGGGCTTGCACGTTCCATTGACCCCAAGAGCTATGCCAACGGTAGCACAGCTACTGGTAGGGCCACCCATGTCGGACAGGTCAAGGGAGAGGAACCAGACCAAGAGAGACATACACCTGCTGCCTTGCAGGTAGACTGGGGACAGTCAAAAGCTGTGGATAAGCAAATCCATTGTACTCAAAGTTTGAATCATGTGCACGATGCCACATTCTTGGTCCAGACACTTATTCTATGGCTCTCAGCTGAGGGATAGAGGGATATGGTTGAACGCCTCTAAGTCAATATCCCCTAGATGTGAGGGCCAGGCCGATACTCACCCACTGCAAAATAGAGGTGAGATGCTGAGCCTGCTACATGCTTGATCCAGACACTTGTTCTATGGCTCTCTGCTGAGGGATATTGCTGAACGCCTCCAAGTCAATATTCCCCTGGATGAGAGGGCCTGGCCGTTACTCGCTCTCTGCTGCATGGAGGTACGATACTGAGCCGGCAGCACATGCAGCCTATCTTGTGAGCGTTACTAAAGATGGAAAAATCATCTCAGTCGCACGCAATAGTTATGATGAAAGTCTGTATTTAAACTCATTGAGTGAGCGCAGTCAAAGGTGGAAAAATGTCTCATTATCACGAAACGGAACGCTTGGCTAGCGAATCCATTACGTGGAAGTCTGAAGTGAAAGCTTGCTGAGTGGATGTCGTCTCATTAACACGAAATGGAATGCTTTGCAACTGAATCCATTATGTGGAATCCGAAGTGAAAGCTTGCTGAGTGGATGTCATCTGCAAACTAAGGTGAAAAAACGTCTCATTAACACGAAATGGAACGCTTGCCTAGCGAATCCATTACATGAAAGTCCGAAGTGAAAGCTTGTCAAGTGGATATCATCTGCAGACTGACTGTTCCTAGTTTGCGTGGGAAGCGGCCGGTGGCGAATGAAATACCCAATACATAGAAGTGAGGAATTAAAGCAGGATGTGGCGATTCCTTGGGTGAGCCCAGTCCCAGAGCGCTATGTGTTGGCTCTGCAATTATGGAAGCCTCCTTGGATGGCGGGGAATGCCCATGGTCTGCCCCTGCCTTCCCTTGAGAGTTTACCGTGATGTCTCTGGTCATTCTAACTTGACCAGCTGAGATGCGGACAACAACACAACAGTCAAAATGTCCCTTGAAACCCCCAGGAAGGCTAACCTGAACAAAAACGCCTGCAAAAGTCAGATGTGCCGTCCTAAGGGTGCAAATAAAATTGGCACAAGGCAAACACTTTCGAGTGAGAGTGGAATGTCCTTCGTGCTCGGAACAGCTCTGACTATTTTGTCTTCTGGGCACAGTGTCCAGCACATGTCCAAACTGAAAGCTCGCTGAGTGGATGTCATCTGCAGACTGACCGTTCCTGGTTTGTGTGGGGAGCGGCCTGTGGCGAACAAAATGCCCAATACATGGAAGTTAGGAATTAAAGCAGCCATGTGCAGGACGTGGCGATTCCTTGGGTGAGCCCAGTATCAGAGTGCTATGCGCCGGCCCTGCAATTATGGAAGCCTCCTTGGATGGTGATAAATGCCCTTGGACTGCCCCTGCCTTCCCTTGAGGGCTGACCGTGAAGTCTTCGACTGTTCTAACTTGACCAGCTGGGATGTGGACTGCACCACAACAGTGAGACTCCCCCAGGATGGCTAACCTAATAAATAACGCCCGCTAAAGTCGGATGTGTTGGCCTAAGGGTTTTGGCCCAAGGGTAACGAGACACACTGCAATTAAGTCTGAAAAAATACTCCGGATGAACGTAGAAGAATTCTCCTTCTCCTCTGTAGCACTCTGCTTTTCATATCTTTGTACTGTGTACATTTATTATTGTCTCCTTCTCCACTGTAGTACTCTCTTGTTCATCTCTTTAATTTATTATCATCTCCTCCTCCACTGTAGTGCTCTCTTGTTCATCTATTTGTACTGTGTACATTTAGTTTTGTCTTCATCTCCTCTGTAGTGCTCTCATGTTCATCTCTTTGTACTGTGTACATTTAGTATTGTCCCCTTCTCCACCGTTGTGCTCTTGTGTTCATCTCTTTGTACTGTGTACATTTATTATTGTCTCCTTCTCCACTGTAGTGCTCTCTTTTAATAATCTCATTGTACTGTGTACATTTAGTATTGTCTCGTTCTCCACTGTAGTGCTCTCTTGTTCATCTCTTTGTACATGTGAGTGGACTACATATATGAAACTTGTAGGGAGATAAATAAAAATACATATGTGTCACGAATTGGCAGCCTTTACTTCCCAGAACAATTTTCGGTTCACTTTTGATGGGCCATGTAGAGGATCAACAGACAAACAAAACTGTTTTCTCTATATTCAAGGCTATACTGTCTTGACGTAAGCTTGCAAAACCTGCAAGTAAACAAACCACCAGGAATGGCTTTCTATTTGGGAAGTTAATTTGACACCAGTACCGGTCACCCCCAGAGGTTATCAATCCAGCCAGACGGGAGGGCAGAATCAGGGGACTGAATAGTAATTAAAACCAACCAGGCATGACGCAAGCAAACCTGGTTTACCAACAGAGTTGTAAACTGGCTGTTGACCATGAGAACCTAATTGTTCCCTTGACATGACACCTGATAAGAATAGCTAGGAAATCGCCCAACCGCGATGGCTGACCCCATCTGGTAGAGACTAGAGGCGCAAGGTGTGAAATCACTGATAAGACTCAGTGGGCTAATAATTGTCAGACCCACAGGTGTGAAGGTTAGTGTGCATGCAGAAAGAATTTTTATGACTGGACAGACTTGGAGTTAATTGCAATTAACGTCAGGGGGAGATAAGAAGAATTTATGAATGGAATTCCTGGGAGATAAGTGTCTACTGCTAGGCTAGGTATAAAACTCCTGCTAGACTTTTTCCCTTTAGATTAAGTCTGACTTCAGAACAGGTAGGCAGCCAGCTCAATGTCTGTAGTCATATGCATGATTATTATGTTAGCTTCTAGGAAGGATTTCTTAGTAACTAGTCCCTTAGTAAGTCTCTTAGTCTCTTAGATGGATGGACCGATTTTCAGTCTATATCTGATCTAGGTTATTCCAAGAACTATCATTGTCATGTTACTTGAGTGTTCTTTCTAAGTTCTGTGTTCAATATCATTGTGCTTCATGTATTACTCTTCTGAGAAGTAGAAACTTGTGAAAGGCATATCATTGTCTAAGTATACTTTTAGGTGTCTTGGTAGATGCTTGTCATTTCTTGGTACACTATCATAGTTGCTTGTTGGTGTGTGCATTTGTTGTACAGAATATAGTCAACTGACTATTTATTTAATTCTTACAACAGCAGTAACTAAGTGGTGATTAAACCGGGCAGCTCAGCAAATATGGCTGGTCTGTGTGGTCACTTCAATTAGACTTGTTGTATATCTCATTTTGTAGCTATACAATATTAGTACTCATTAATAATGCCTGATGCTATTATGTTGAGTATCATTATATGTCCATCTTGAAGTAATATAATGTTTACGGATATGTTGGATGTTTGATATATTGATTTGTCATATGCAACCCTACCAATATGAAGTGTTATGCTATTGTCTGTGCATTGGCACATTGGCCAATGATTGTGTTGGAAGCAGAGGTGTAATGGTACAGACCTTACCCACAATTGGTATATGGTGCTAAACTTTCTCAGTGTATTGTGGGCGTGCGTCCACGGTAATGCATGGAAACCTGGCACAGCTACTGGTCACGGCTTGTAAGCCCGGATGACCCGGCATTATTATAATACCATTACCGATCCTGTGACCTGCTAAACCAACTTGGGACGGAGCGGCTGTACGACACAGAATTTCTGTATTAGCGACATGGACAGGGGGCGGCAGAAATGTAATCATTACAAGCGTGTGAGACAATTGAAAAGCCCGTCCCAGACTAAAGACAGTAGGGAGAAGGAGGATGGTGAACGCAGTAGAGCTGAAAGATAAACTTGGCCAGACTGGTCATTGTATATGTTTGTGTTATGATATGTTTTAATTAGGATTGCGCTGATGTAGAACTGATATAACACATTCTTGACTTTCTTTCAAGCTCTCACAAGGAGCACCTATGTTATAGATCTCAAGACTAGAGACTACTGACTAGGAGTGTCAGGACTGACAGGATCGTCAGAATACCGGCAAGCTGTTTTTCTTGTTGTTGCTACTGGAGAGTGGGGATCTGGACCACAGATCCAGATAGTTCAAGTAAAAGTTATGTAATGTTTGTCATCAATATCAATATGTATATGATTTCATCATCCTCATACTGAACCATCAGATGTTTATGATTATGATTAATAAATAAATGTTGTAGTATTGTAACTCATAGTTCTGTCGTTATATTTTAATTCCAATTGTGCATACGTGTTATGTGTGTACATTGGTGGGGGTTCACTTAGACACCAAGGAAGGGAGCAGTCAGGGAGAAAAACCTGTACTGAGATAGTCGTCTATACTAATATATTTAGACTTAAACATCTATCTTAGCTAACCTTCTCTTTCCCATTCCTTGGCGAATATTCAGCACAGTTCATTTCATTTTGTAACGAGCCACTTAGAATTGTACGTTGGATATTCAGGGCTTAATCTATAGTTCAGCCATATACTTTTTGTCCCTAGTCAGTTTCTGACTATTTGGGGTTGCTCGCCAGTGAAAAATACTTTCATCTAGCTGGTGGGGCACCCCGACTTCTGACAGATTGGGGTCCAGTCCGCGATCCTGAACCAGGATTCTAGTAATCATAGTGATTATACTAGACCCTAGACAAACGATTTTTCAAAGTTAACTCTTGTAATCTTCAATCATCAAAATAGACTATCATCAAATGTAGCTACTTTTAGTTGAGGAAGTTACAGAGTACATATATAACTTTTCAAAAGTATAACAGATAAGAACTTATGAGAAAACTACCATCATCTATCATTTATTGATAACTGTTTTTAACTATTATCAATTAGTGTTACCATTAATCATTTATTGATAATTGAACACTTTAATCATATTTACATTGATGTGTTTGATGATTTAACTGCTTGACTGATTTACAATTTTATGCTAATATATGCCATGTTCATTTTGACATGTATGCAGTGCATTTTAATGTTTATTTAGGTAAATATTACTGTTGATTACTGTGTAGTATATCTCTCACACTTACTTCACTGCTGTCGCCAGATACTACTTGAATATTATTTTCAGTTGTCTTTCACGGCTGAGGCTAAACTATACACATTGGATAGCGTAGACTGTCAGTAGTTAACTCTTGTCGTTCTAGCTTATATCTGAGTTTTGATATATACATAGGAGCTAACCTGAATATAATCATTAGCAATTATGGTCTTGCTTTACCGGAATCTTGAAGAGGATCTGAAGGCGCGCGCAGATTTCTCAGAGACCGCGAGAGGGTGGGGCATAAGAGAAGGCTTAGAGGGGGAGCAACTAGAAACATATATCATAGCTGAGTTAGAATGGTGGGACCAAGAAGAAGAAATTATGTTTAAAGAAGATGATGAGTTCTTTGAAGCACAAGAGCGTAGCAAAACTGAAGGAGTAAAGATGGAGAAAACGCATATGGAAGCAGTCAATGCGGAGAAGCTAACCTTTCTAGCGGAACATAAGGTAGGAGATACGGATGCTCACCCAACCAGGAAGGATGTGACATCTTTGCCACCCACCGCAGAATCAGAGGTAGTGGACCGGGAACTACAGGTTCTCATTCGACCCAGTCCTAAACGGAAAAGAGGGAAGAAAAAAAGTGCCAAGGGCATTTTAAACAGTCACAAACGTGATAACTGTTTGCACCACGGCAATAGTCGTTTGACAGTAGAGGACCTTCAGGAAAACCACTTGACTGCTACGAGAAATGAATCTCGAGAGAAAGAGGAACTGAAGACAACCTTTAATGAGGTCGCAGGCGGAGACCTAGCCGATTCTCACATTCCCTTCTGTTCACAGAATCACGAAGTGGAATTACATCTGACTGAAATAGGGAGGAAGGAAGGAACAGAATCCCAGGTGAATTTCACTGCTGCAACGCGGAAAGAGTCACTAATTATCAGTTCAGATAATTTACCTAGTAACAGTTACCCAGAGGACAACTGTTTGCACTACGGTTTGCCAGTACAAGACTCCCAGGAATCTCATTTTACTTCAACGAGAGGTGAAACTCAAGAGGAAGATGACCTGAGGACATCTTTTAAGGAGGTCGGAGATCGAAAGGTAACCGACTTTATTATTCCCTTCAGCCCAGACGAGGAAGAAGTGGGATTAAATTTGACTGACAGTGGGATGAAGGAAGACCCGGAACCCCTTGTGATCTTTGAGGCTGCAGCTCAGGAAAAGACACTAGACATCAGTTCAAATGAGTTACGTAGCGTGATGGATTGTGTAGACACCAGCCCATCACAGGATTTACCTCAACTGGACTTAGCCCATGAAAGCATGACCAGAGAGGAACATCCAGACCAGGAAACATTTCCAGTTGTTATCTCACAGTATACCAGTTCGGAGACTCAGGAAACACAGGGAAGTGCCAGGAGCCAGAATATGGACTCTGATATTGTGCAGACAACATTGTCTGTAGTTGCTAAAGAAGAAAATTCTTTGCACAAGATGGAGGAAGAAACGCCTATCATCTCATTAGCTGAAGTTATCAGGGAATTCCAGCAACAGGAACCTGAAGTAACAGAAGTCAAGAGTGGTTTGGAATCAACACGCTTAGGACTCAATCTACCCTTCAGTCAGGTCGATTTGATAGGAGTAGATCAGCTATTTGTGGATACTTTATTCAAAAGTAACTCCACTTTATCGCCCTGGAGTAACTATGTTATTTCTCAAGGCAGGACAACTTGGCACACTAAATTTCCAATTTCTAGCACGGTTTGTACAAGAAACTCTAATGCAGAGAAACTCAGCCCATTAACTGAATATCAGGGGAAGAAACCGCGACACTGAGGAGGGACGATTTTTACGCCCGACTTTGAAGGAGGAAAGCGCCAGTTGCATTTATATCATGGGACCATGATGTGTAACATTATTCCTTTCAAAAGGAAGATATTGATGGATCAGTTATGGATCTATAATGGATGGAGGAAAATCACGGAGACAAGCTTTGCTGTGGCCAGCTTATGCAAGACCTCACTACGGGTACATCCTCGGCTGAAAGGAGTAAATCACGTGAGTGAATGGTGTAAAACAATTGCTGCCCAGAGGCATAGAAGAATTCCGTTGATTGTGATCTTTCCCAGAGGGGTAAAATTACAACCTTCTGACAATTACCGGATTTTACCAAGCTATTGCATGGAATCCTGGCCGAAGACAAAGTACAAGGACCTATCCAGAGTATCCTTCGAGTATGGAAATGGAACGTCTTTATGCAGATGCAGGACAACCCACTGCCACAAGGAATATTGGAAACCTTTAGGCAGATACAGAACAGAGAGTGCTTAGGCATTATTCTGGGATGTACGGCGTGCTTTAACAAAAGATTTCTGACAGAAACTTTTTTTTAAGGGGGAAGCTCTGTCACGAATTGGCAGCCTTTACTTCTCAGAACAATTTTCGGTTCACTTTTGATGGGCCATGTAGAGGATCAACAGACGAACAAAACTGTTTTCTCTATATTCAAGGCTATACTGTCTTGACGTAAGCTTGCAAAACCTGCAAGTAAACAAACCACCAGGAATGGCTTTCTATTTGGGAAGTTAATTTGACACCAGTACCGGTCACCCCCAGAGGTTATCAATCCAGCCAGACGGGAGGGCAGAATCAGGGGACTGAATAGTAATTAAAATCAACCAGGCATGACGCAAGCAAACCTGGTTTACCAACAGAGTTGTAAACTGGCTGTTGACCATGAGAACCTAATTGTTCCCTTGACATGACACCTGATAAGAATAGCTAGGAAATCACCCAACTGCGATGGCTGACCCCATCTGGTAGAGACTAGAGGCGCAAGGTGTGAAATCACTGATAAGACTCAGTGGGCTAATAATTGTCAGACCCACAGGTGTGAAGGTTAGTGTGCATGCAGAAAGAATTTTTATGACTGGACAGACTTGGAGTTAATTGCAATTAACGTCAGGGGGAGATAAGAAGAATTTATGAATGGAATTCCTGGGAGATAAGTGTCTACTGCTAGGCCAGGTATAAAACCCCTGCTAGACTTTTTCCCTTTAGATTAAGTCTGACTTCAGAACAGGTATGCAGCCAACTCAATGTCTGTAGTCATATGCATGATTATTATGTTAGCTTCTAGGAAGGATTTCTTAGTAACTAGTCCCTTAGTAAGTCTCTTAGTCTCTTAGATGGATGGACCGATTTTCAGTCTATATCTGATCTAGGTTATTCCAAGAACTATCATTGTCATGTTACTTGAGTGTTCTTTCTAAGTTCTGTGTTCAATATCATTGTGCTTCATGTATTACTCTTCTGAGAAGTAGAAACTTGTGAAAGGCATATCATTGTCTAAGTATACTTTTAGGTGTCTTGGTAGATGCTTGTCATTTCTTGGTACACTATCATAGTTGCTTGTTGGTGTGTGCATTTGTTGTACAGAATATAGTCAACTGACTATTTATTTAATTCTTACAACAGCAGTAACTAAGTGGTGATTAAACCGGGCAGCTCAGCAAATATGGCTGGTCTGTGTGGTCACTTCAATTAGACTTGTTGTATATCTCATTTTGTAGCTATGCAATATTAGTACTCATTAATAATGCCTGATGCTATTATGTTGAGTATCATTATATGTCCATCTTGAAGTAATATAATGTTTACGGATATGTTGGATGTTTGATATATTGATTTGTCATATGCAACCCTACCAATATGAAGTGTTATGCTATTGTCTGTGCATTGGCACATTGGCCAATGATTGTGTTGGAAGCAGAGGTGTAATGGTACAGACCTTACCCACAATTGGTATATGGTGCTAAACTTTCTCAGTGTATTGTGGGCGTGCGTCCACGGTAATGCATGGAAACCTGGCACAGCTACTGGTCACGGCTTGTAAGCCCGGATGACCCGGCATTATTATAATACCATTACCGATCCTGTGACCTGCTAAACCAACTTGGGACGGAGCGGCTGTACGACACAGAATTTCTGTATTAGCGACATGGACATGGGGCGGCAGAAATGTAATCATTACAGGCGTGTGAGACAATTGAAAAGCCCGTCCCAGACTAAAGACAGTAGGGAGAAGGAGGATGGTGAACGCAGTAGAGCTGAAAGATAAACTTGGCCAGACTGGTCATTGTATATGTTTGTGTTATGATATGTTTTAATTAGGATTGCGCTGATGTAGAACTGATATAACACATTCTTGACTTTCTTTCAAGCTCTCACAAGGAGCACCTATGTTATAGATCTCAAGACTAGAGACTACTGACTAGGAGTGTCAGGACTGACAGGATCGTCAGAATACCGGCAAGCTGTTTTTCTTGTTGTTGCTACTGGAGAGTGGGGATCTGGACCACAGATCCATATAGTTCAAGTAAAAGTTATGTAATGTTTGTCATCAATATCAATATGTATATGATTTCATCATCCTCATACTGAACCATCAGATGTTTATGATTATGATTAATAAATAAATGTTGTAGTATTGTAACTCATAGTTCTGTCGTTATATTTTAATTCCAATTGTGCATACGTGTTATGTGTGTACATTGGTGGGGGTTCACTTAGACACCAAGGAAGGGAGCAGTCAGGGAGAAAAACCTGTACTGAGATAGTCGTCTATACTAATATATTTAGACTTAAACATCTATTTTAGCTAACCTTCTCTTTCCCATTCCTTGGCGAATATTCAGCACAGTTCATTTCATTTTGTAACGAGCCACTTAGAATTGTACGTTGGATATTCAGGGCTTAATCTATAGTTCAGCCATATAGTTTTTGTCCCTAGTCAGTTTCTGACTATTTGGGGTTGCTCGCCAGTGAAAAATACTTTCATCCTCCGGATGAACGTAGAAGAAGTCTCCTTCTCCTCTGTAGCACTCTGCTTTTCATATCTTTGTACTGTGTACATTTATTATTGTCTCCTTCTCCACTGTAGTACTCTCTTGTTCATCTCTTTAATTTATTATCATCTCCTCCTCCACTGTAGTGCTCTCTTGTTCATCTATTTGTACTGTGTACATTTAGTTTTGTCTTCATCTCCTCTGTAGTGCTCTCATGTTCATCTCTTTGTACTGTGTACATTTAGTATTGTCCCCTTCTCCACCGCTGTGCTCTTGTGTTCATCTCTTTGTACTGTGTACATTTATTATTGTCTCCTTCTCCACTGTAGTGCTCTCTTTTAATAATCTCATTGTACTGTGTACATTTAGTATTGTCTCGTTCTCCACTGTAGTGCTCTCTTGTTCATCTCTTTGTACATGTGAGTGGACTACATATATGAAACTTGTAGGGAGATAAATAAAAATACATATGTTACATCACAGCACAGCATGGGTGCCATGTGAGTGGACTAGACATATGAGAGTTGTGGGGAGATTACCATATATACATGTTACATCACAGCACAGCATGGGTGCCATGTGAGTGGACTAGACATATGAGAGTTGTGGGGAGATTACCATATATACATGTTACATCACAGCACAGCATGGGTGCCATGTGAGTGGACTATACATATGAGAGTTGTGGGGAGATTACCATACATACATGTTACATCACAGCACAGCATGGGTACCATGTGAGTGGACTAGACATATGAGAGTTGTGGGGAGATTACCATATATACATGTTACATCACAGCACAGCATGGGTGCCATGTGAGTGGACTAGACATATGAGAGTTGTGGGGAGATTACCATATATACATGTTACATCACAGCACAGCATGGGTGCCATGTGAGTGGACTAGACATATGAGAGTTGTGAGGAGATTACCATATATACATATGTTACAGCACAGTATGTGTGCCATGTGAGTCGACTAGACATACAAGACTTGAGGGGTGACTACCATATATACATGTTACATCACAGCACAATATGGGTACCATGTGAGTGGACTAGACATATGAGACTCGAGGGGTGACTACCATACATACATGTTACATCACAGCACAATATGGGTACCATGTGAGTGGACTAGACATATGAGACTCGAGGGGTGACTACCATACATACATGTTACATCAGACCACAGTATGGGTACCATGTGAGTGGACTAGACATATGAGACTTGTTGGGAGATTACCATACATACGTTACATTACAGCACAGATGCTTTTTGAGTGGACTGGACATATGAGACTCGTGAGGAGATGACCAATCAATCAACCCTCCACCCACCCAACTATACATACCTAACTTCACAGCACGGGCACCATGTGAGTGAGCTAGACACATCAGACTTGTGTTGACATAGCCATACATGCACACTGTCGTTATCTTTGACCAATCAAATTTCTCCCAGTGCTTCTCATCATTGACCAGAGAAAATGCATAGACCTTTGAGAACATAAGTAGTCAAATAACCATTGAGACGATCAGTAGTCAAATAACCATTGAGAACATCAGCAGTCAAATAACCATTGAGAACATCAGTAGTCAAATAACCATTAAGAACATCAGTATTCAAATAACCTTTGAGAACAAAAAGTAGTCAAATAACCATTGAGAACATCAGTAGTCAAATAACCATAGAGAACATCAGTAGTCAAATAACCATTGAGAACATCAGTATTCAAGTAACCTTTGAGAACAAAAAGTAGTCAAGTAACCTTTGAGAACATCAGTAGTCAAATAACCATTGCATGCAAACAAAGAATGACATTAGCATGAAGTCCACTGTTTGATTTTTTTTTACAGCCATCACTGTTTTCTTCTTCCTTTCAAATTTATACTTAAAACAATGTTTTCCAGTAGTGAATTTGATAACAAAGACACAAACAATAGATTGCATGACTTATTGCCTGGCATATTTCACTGCATCTCGTCAGGTACATACTGCAGAATTCACACAACATAAAGTAAAATAACTAGATAAATCCTTCAAGCTGAAATATATAAATGTTCTCACAGTAATGTCAACTGTCTACCACGCTAATTTTATACTGACTACCATGTCTTTCTGTTTGCACAAAACTGGCCTATGTAGATTAATTATTATGGCTTCTGCAAACTTTAACAAGCGACTATTTTGTGTGTTATAAACAACACGCGAAAGGCACTGTCTCTATCAATCATATGGCCGATTTCCAAAACTTACCGTGCAATCGACGACATGGGAAGTTTGTGGTGTGTCAGCCTTCCTAGGCTCCTATCGCCTGTGTGTAGGATCTTGTCAATCCAATCGGGTATGTTTTTAACCACTTTTTTTAACTGCCGCTCTGTTCTGCCAATGTAGGTAGACTGGCACCTGCATGTGAATTGGTAAATGCAATTGGATTCAGCGTACAGAGGGACAGATTCTTTAACTGCTGGGGTGTGTGGTTCTGTACCTAATAACTGGAGTTGCAACACAGAATGTTCGGCTGACTTCTGTAATGAGCTGGTCCTGTAGACGTTGCAATACATCATCTCCTCGAAAGGTTAGCTGGATAAATACCTCGAGTTTAGGGACTGTAGTTTCATCTGGTTTTGGTTTCGGCTGTTGGCAGTGGCGCTTTATAAATCCTATGAAGTACACATTCAGGATTAAGACATTCTTCAGAGTTTTAAATTCCTCTGTCATCGTGTCCTGGATGCAGTGGCGTCACTAGGGCGGTGCGGGGGGTGCGGGCTGCACCGGGTGACACCATCAAGGGGTGACACCAAAATAAAAAAAATTGCAAATTTGACAAAGCAGACATAGCTCTGTCTAGTCGGGTTTCATAACCGTTCATTGTTAATTTTAGAAATTTTAATGTTAAATAACAAAAATTTAACTTTGTCCGAGTTTGTCGAAGTTCTTTATTTATGTTTTACCTGAAGTATTGAAGTTATATTGTTCAATTTGTTTTCTTTCTTATGTCCTTATTAACTTTTTGACTTATTTTACAAACATTACTATATGCGATTATATATGGTACAGGAACACTCGGAAGAAGACCATGGTGAAAGTCTAGAAGGGTGACACCAAGAGTTTACCGCACTGGGTGACACCAACCCCAGTGACGCCACTGCCTGGATGCATATCTTCCTAGCACCGTCAAACAAGGTCTGTACTAAGCCCCGTTTGTACTGGACAGGTGCAAAGCTCTGAAAATGTAACATTGGCCAGTCCATGTTTCTTTGCGGTACACCAATTTTGAAATGTGCCGTCTGCTCTACGCATGATTAGAATATCTAGGAATGGCAACGATTCATTATGTTCGTGTTCCATAGATAGAGATATGTTTTTATGTGTAATGTTCATTATGGCCTGGTACAATGTTGCTTGTAGCTCGTCTGTGGTGATAATTAGTATATCATACACATAACGATGGTAGAAGACCAAGTTTTTAATGTGGTAGAATACCAAGTTTTTAATGCCTGACATGAAGATGTACCCATATGTGACGTGAAGATGTCAACTAGAATAGGACCAAGAGAACTCCTCATGGCCACTCCTTCACTTTGACAGTAAGACTTTTTAAGAAAATGGAATTTCATGTTGCTGGTACATAGTAATAGTAGCCTCTCCAGAATAGATGTTGGTCTGCCTAGTTTTAGTTGTTTGTTTTTAATGCGTTCACTTATTATTTTCACTGTTTCATCTAATGGAACGTTGGTGAATAGGGAGGCTATATCCATGGATGCCATGTGTTTATTATTTATGTCCATAGTATCCAATAATTCCACCAGTTCGAATGTATCTCTGAGTATTTTTGGATCGAAGGACTGTTGTACTGGCTTTAAAATTTCAACTAACCATCTCGCCATCCAGTGTTGTGCAGAGTTAACCATGGATGGGATCGGTCTTAGTGGGATTCCGGGCTTGTGAAGTTTGGGTAGACCATACATTTGAGGAGTTTGGGAGCCATGTGGTGTAAGCATTTTTGCAGTGGCCTTACTGATGTGTCCCGCATTCACAAGTGACTGGATCTCTTTCTTCATTTTTTCATCCAGGTCCTCCGACTTGTTTACTTTTTGATCTAACCTGAATCTAGATTTATCTGATAATATTGCTTCCATTTTACTCTGGTAGTCTGACATGTCCATCAATACTGCATCACTCCCTTTGTCAGGTTTCATTATTACAAGGGTTTAGTTAGCCTTTAATGCTTTTAAAGCAGTGAGGTGTTCGTTGGTCAGCGGTCAAGTCTGTTTAGAGGACATGTGATACTGGTGTTCTAAATCTACCAGTTTGGCCTTCAGCCACCCGACCGACTCAGCAGAAGTAGATGATAACTTAGAGACTTGATCAAACAACATTTCAAACTGTGCTTGCGACTCAATACGGTTGATGTGTTTGGGCTTTATGCAAAATTTTAATACGTATGTGAGGGCCTCAGTTTCAATATTGTTCAGTAGTACAATGATAAGTTCCTCAAATATTTCTCTGGGTTGTCTAGTACTGATGATGTTATCTTTTCAGTGCAAACAGAAAGACATGATATTCAGTTTAAAATTACTGTGGTAGACAATTGACATTACTGTGAGAACATGTGTATATTTCAGCTTGAAGGATTTATCTATAGTCTGTTTACTTTTGTCTGCCCCAATATAAAATTCCATATCTCAGTAACCAACTGAGGGAAAATGATGAGATTTAGCATATAACCCTATCATTATGTCCACCCAACAAAACAATTTTTGTTCTGGAGATTGTACAGCAGATTTCAATGTTTGTTTATATACTGTATATAATTTACGGGTCAGAGATTAAGTCCACATTTTAAAATGTATTACACCTTCACCCAGACACATCCGAGCTTTTTTCAAACTTTAATCGTGGTACACATTATGGCACAAACGGCGCGCAGTTAAATGGGAGCGTTCAGAGGTGTCGTCGTAATGTGGGTCCCTTCGTGAAACGTGATTATTTTATTAATCTTACCATTTATCGCAAACATTGGAATGTGTGAATATTGTTGAATGGGATTGATTGTGAAATTTTGTACACTTCAAAGCATTGCTATGAAGTTGTACACATATTTTTGTCAAGAAGCTGATCGCAGAAAACTGTTTCATACTGTTACAAATCCCGAAAAAAGAACAGTGCATGCATTGGATTTGAGTAAACGGTCAGTTCGTTGATGGGTGCAAGAATCTTGAATGAAACCCTTACGCGATAAGCAAATGGTAGGTAGAAAGGTATATGTAGACAACTTTGACAAGGATGTCATAAGACGAGCTATTATAAAAATGCTGGATGCCAAAGAAACAGTGACTGTAAGAAAACTTAGGGTTTGGCTGAGAAAGAACAATAACATAGAGCTATCCAAAACAACTTTGTGGAAAATTATAAGGACATTAGGCTTCACTTTAAGAAAGTACAAGGGAGGTAGAAATATCCTTTGCGAGCAACCGCATTTAGGAGCCATGAGAAGCAGATACCTACGTGAAATAAGGGAAATGCGCAAAGAAAATTATGACATAGTATATTTGGATGAGACGTGGATCAATGCGCACCACACAAGTGAAAAGGAATGGCAATCAATGGATGGAAAGATAAAGCGATATGTGCCCAGTAGTAAAGGACAGCGTTTGGTCATAGTCTATGCTGGTAGTACTCATAATGGCTTACTACAGAATACTGGACTCGTATTTGTATAAAAGCATACAGACAATAGGGATTATCATAATGAGATGAATGGTAATGTATTTAGAGATTGGCTCGAGAATACAGTATTTCCATCCCTTGATAGACCATCTTGTCTAATAATAGACAATGCATCATATCACAATGTTGTTGCCCAAGAAGACAAAATACCTATGGCATTGAGCACAAAGGAAGCAATAATGATATGGCTCCGAAGGGAAAATATACCATTTCCAGAAACATATTTCAAGCTACAGTTGTTGTCCCTTGTAAAACAGGTGCAAAAAAGCAAGAAATATCAAATCGACAAGTTGATAGAAGAGCATGGCCATAGGTGCTTGAGACCTCCGCCGTACCATTCTCATTTAAACCCTATAGAACTTGTATGGGCTAAAATTAAAGGACAGGTGGCAGCTGACAATATTACATTCAGATTGTCTGACGTCAAGATACTAACCCAGTCTGCGCTATTAAATATTGATAAAAGTTACTGGGAAAAATGTGAGGACCATGTGTTGAAAGAGGAAGAGGACTATTGGAGAAAGGATGGATTGAATTTTATGCAACCGAGAGCAGTCATCAACCTACTGGAATCGTCCGACACAGATTAAGGTCTGGGCAGATAGCAGACCTTAATCCATGTGCACACTTACTGGGATATTTTGCTCTAACTATTCAGACAAATTGCAGGCCCTAAACGTTACAGCATCAGCACAATGTCAATGGAAATAGTTTGTATTCCACAGTGATGAATTTTCAATTCCGCAAGCCCTCAGCGGTGACAAACAACTGGTATTGAAAAAAAAAAAAAAACACTAAACGGCAGAAGAGGAGCTGGACATCAACTGTGAAAAAAAAACATCTAAAGAAGAAATGAGAAAAGCTATCGAACTACTAAGAGATGAGAAAACTGCTGGTCTAACACCAATATACAACTTCAACAAATTATTTGGTAGAGCCTGGCAGACCAAAAGACTACCAGCAGACTGGAGAGAAGGATATCTGGGACAGCTGCACGAGAAAGGAGACCTGCTGGGGTGTGACAATTACAGAAGAATAATGCTATTGTCAGTGCCCAAGGAAATATTCAGCAACAGAGAAGAAAAAATGTCAAACAACTCAGGAATGAACATACAATCTTCCGACCAAACAGACCCTGCACTTGCCAGATAGTCACATCACACATAATTATAGAGCAGAGTGCTGAACTGAATTGGCAACTTTAGACCGATTTGTGGATTATGAAAAGGCCCTCGACAGCACTGATAGGCTGATGTGGCACTATTTTCTCTCACATAAAATTATTAACTTACTAAGAGCAACATATGAAGATAATAATAAGAACAACAACTACCACCAGAAATGGATTCAATTGACTCTAACAAAGCAATTTGTTAATTTTGACTTCGCCGAGAGCATTGCACTCCCGTCACACACATAATCAGATGCAGGATAAACAAATCACACTTGTTGAGAGATCACAACAATTAAGTTAAAGATTCATAGAGGAAAGACAAAAGATAATAAGATGAAACATCCTGATATTCCTTGGTGAATCCTTACTTTAAGGTGGAATCATACAATTATTTGGGAATCGTTTTTTGTGTAATTATGTTCTGTAAAACTGCATTACTTTGTGTTATTTTAAATTATTTGGGAAGCAATGTAGACAAAACTAGGGGAAACTATAGAGATATTCAAATCAAAATACACAAGGCAAGAAGAGCTTTCATAGTACTAGGAAATGTGTGGAAGTCAAACGGAGAACTAGCCACAGGGACGAGGCCAACCGGAAGACCCCAATTGTGATATAAGGATGTGTGTAAACAGGATTTGAAAACCCTCAGCATAGATCCAGACACACGGGAAAGAGTTGTAGCAGACAGATGTTCCTGAAGAAGAGATATATGAAACAGTTTGGTGCTCTTTGAGAACAATCTGATCCAACAAACTAAGGATAGGAGGCACAAGCACAAAATGAAATCACTTGCTGTGGGACCTGCCTTGTCTTACAGATGTGGAAACTGTGACAGAAATTGTCACTCTCGCATTGGACTACACAGTCACCAGCGGCACAACTCTATAGTCCTTCAGGATTGAAAGAGGCCTACTACTACTACAAAGGAAGTTAAACTTAGTACTAAATTTTGAATTGTTAACTCCAATGTTAAATCGGTACCACTATGTGGGTCAGAAAAATGGAGAACAGCAAAAGGAATTACTAATAAACTAAAAAGTATTCACTAACTGGTGCTGCGCATAATAGTGGGAATAAAATGGTATGACATAATAGTGGGAATAAAATGGTATGACATAATAACCAAGTTGATCTCATGGAGAGAATTCCAGTGAACCATGAGTTGAAGAAAAGACGCAGGCAATGGATAGGACACACACTGAGAAAACCTGAGGACTATGTATCTAGACACTCTCTTGTCTGGAAACAGCAAGGCAAGCAAAATAGCGAGAGACCTAACAACACATAGAGAAGAGGGAGCAGCAGAAGATTGCAACAGATAGGACAGCTGGTCATAGTTTTGTTGAGGGTCTATGCTTCAATGGGTGATAAAGGCCAGAAGAAGAAAGGGGAAGAGAAGGAGGATAAACAAACAAACTTTATTTTCAAAGAATCACAAATTGGGCATGCAGGCCTGTCTTACATTTGGCCCTCCCAATTACTCATCTTTTGTTCATCAATTATCTACATTCACCTAGGGGAAAAAAACATTGTTAACCCCTTTACCGTGGAAAAAAAATTTTTTTTTTGTTATGCAAACTGTGTATTTTTTTTCTTTCATAATTTGATATGTTATGTTGTCCTGGCAAAATAAAATGTTTTTTTTAAGTGAAAATGAGTTGTCTTTTAGAAATTGTGAGGAAAATAAGAAATGTTCTGTACTAAATGGTACTGTTCAATAACGAACTAAACTGATACGTATATTAGATGTCAATTGTTTTTAGTAATTATACTTGGTGTGGTAAACACCAAAACATGGAGCTGCACATAGTGCTGTGTCACACTCCGGACAGTAGTATCGTGTCTCTTTACGAAATTTGAAAAAATCCGAAAAAAAAAAATCTGAAAAAAACAAAAAAATATGAAAACCCAGCCAAGTTGTTCAAGCCCGTACTCTGTAGATTCCAAGCTTGCTAATAAAAACTATGCAAATACATGCCCATAGGATACATGTATGTACGCATACATCTACACAAGCTATACTATGCATAAATTATAATCATACTACAAAGTTATAAATTATAATCATAATAAAATCACAATAAAAAGTTTTTTGTTCTTTCGTACCTTTTTTTTCTTGTTTACTGTCCACTTTCACTTTTGGCATCACGTGATGACCTACTTTTATCTTCCGCTGTTGAACTGGCTGTTGGATTAGCCGCCCTATGCATTTCCTATGCTATTTTTGTATTAACACGAGTTTACTCGGGACGCACGGCACACAGAAGACTTTTACATCTGATGACGAGTTAACTCGTGATGCACGGTTAAAGCCAACAATTTTTATGACGAGTTAACTCGTGACACACGGTAAAGGGGTTAAATGCTGTAAACATTAATAATGCATATGACCATGTTATGAGACAGGCAGGCAGACACACGTACATGCACATATGCATAAACACATACATACATACATACCTGCATACATACTTACATCATTTACACAAACTCTCAGTTATGCACACACTCCCTTGCATACTCATATACAGTAAAACTTTGATTAACCATCACTAGCCAGGCCAGGGCTGCAACGGATTACTGAATAGACGGATAACAGAAATCTCTTAATACAGTAACTTGATTTCACTGTGGGCTTGGGATGAAAATGAAAATAAAATCCATTAAAAGTGAATAATACATACATATTTAATATTACAAAATGATCAATATAAACTACAATATAAGAGTAGTGTGGTATAATAAAACGTCCTTACCCTTTCCCATTTATGGACTCCCTTAAAAATAAACAAACCCTTACAATTACTGTTTAAGTAACTTACTTAATGTAGGAGAAAATAAAACAGCGATAGACTGACCGTGGCACAGCTAAATTTATTTTGGCTTGTTTTCTCTCCCTTATCTGGCCAATCCTGGCGAGGGGGAAAACAAAGACTGAAGCGGCCATTTCTAGTCAAGAGAACACACAAGAAAGTCGACCTTTCCCTTCGGGGAGAAGGTAGTTTGCCTTAAAAACATGATTCTATTCAAGCTATTGGTATGTTATCTACATTATTAAGATATATTTATGTATTACATAAACCAGTATGTTTAATTAAGAATTAGTTATAATTCTCTTAAACCAGGCTGGATGATGTTTACTAAGGAAACACATGTGGGCGCCACGCTGTAATTTTTCCTATGTCTTACAATTTCAAATCTATATGTTAATATCTTGTATAGGCATTATGAACTTATATCTCACTAGTAGTGCTATAATCTATGAATATTATGTGTACTGTAAAGTATCAACTCTCAAGTCTGAAACACATTCTAGAGATTTTCTCAATGTAGGAGCAGACCCCTGATTCATGCTTCATAGTAAAGAACTAGTGTCTGTCAATTTCATATTCCTATGTTAAAACTTCTAGGCACTGTGAACAATATCTCACTATTTATGCTTAGAAATCTGCAAATAATCTATGTACTATAGAAAGGTGTTTTATCCATGCGGGGACATACAAATGATTACGCATATTCCTGACTCTTACTTAGTCAGGGGATAAAATATTTCGCCACATCATAATCTGTAACTTGGAACTATAGTGTTAAATTTTAGTACTATCCTTTTGTTAACAGATTAGTAACCACTCCATATGAGGGTGAACATATAATCATTTCATAAAATAGTGTTAGGGACAGGCCATATTTGAATATAAATTTATGAACAATTAAACGCGTGATGTAAATGCATGTTCGGATAGGATTCACTCCGCATCACCTCACTGTAGTAGGAACAGAAGCGAAGATTGATGTGAATAAATTGCTTGCAATATTCAGAAGACTGGACCATGCGGCATAAGTTATTCTTATAAATACCCTCCGAATAATAGCAGTCATTGGAAAAACATATCACAGCGATTACTATCCTCATGTGCTGTACGCAGTGGGGGAAAACAATGGATGTTTTAGTTTATGAAGATAATTCAAAAACCTAGGCTCCCTGCATCATCATTATGATTATTATGTATGATTATCATGTACTTAATATCAGAGAAATGTACATGTATGTTTTTTTTGGTATGAGAATTTTCTCTGTTCTGATTGTTACTTTTTACTGTGGGAATATACATTTTAATGTTGCACCTTGGGATTAGAGGATGTTGATGTAAGAATCCATGTGTATGTCAGTACTTAAGCCAATGTTGAATAGTCTTGACCTAAGGATGATTATAGTGCCGAAAGGAAGACTCGGCATTAGAAACCACAGAGATTCTGTATAGGCTATTCTCTTCAAGTAATGAGAGAGACAATATCAACATGTTGGATGGACAGAATGACTTCACCCATCTAATAGTCCCAGTAACAACAGAACAAAATATAAGTGAGAAAATATCTTACTCACTATGAAGAGTCAGAATGGCTCAACTCAGCAATGAGGGACAGTGGAACATGGACACCCACTCCTTTCCCCTTCTCCCCTTGTTGTTTTGTATTTGTGTTTGTAATTGTGTTGTAAACCTTTTATCATAAAACAGTAGGTTAATGCTAGTGTTGTATTCTTTGTCATCCCTTTTCTATAGAAGAGAAGCAGGTGGTGGTTGAATTTGGTGGGACTATATCACTAACACTGGATCCTGGGTCAATAGCCATAAAGTGAATGTCCAAACCATAGTCTGGATCTAGCAATACCTCAATGTTTACTGCGGCACTCAATAGCTCCATAGCGAGCAACAGATAAATTAGAAGACAACTGACTGGGTGAGTGATTAAGTCCTATTTTAGTAGGAATATCCAGGATGGACTTCAAGATCTAATAATCTACAAAGATGAAGATCATCAGAGTACTGACAACAGTGTATCGTTTGCGTTACTTCTGAGAAGTATCATCAATGGCCTCATCATTCAACCAAGTCAGTGAAACTGGGACAATCCTTCTTCAAGTTACTAAAACTAACAACAGTGAGTAACCTTCAACTGTTGGTTGGATTACCAAGTTAATATCCACAATGGATAAGTCTTCGAAAGAACATCTCACAGCTGCAAAAGTCAAACATAAGGTTCCAGCCATGCAACACCAAGTTCTAGCTATGAACACCAACTCAAACAAATGGGAAGAGACACTGAAACAACATTATAGCCAATACAAACAAATGTACCAACTTCAGAACATCTGAACCATAACTACACCAGATTACCTCAAGGTCCAAAACCTGAACACCATCAAAAGAACCATATGAAAGCAGCTAGATGAGTAAATGCCTTTACGCCTGCAACCAAAGGAATCACCTGATGGCTTGCAAACCTGGATATGTGGTGGAGTAATATTCTTCAGTTACATGCCTGCAGCAGAATCTTCAGATGAAACCAAATGAATGATTCACCACTGTATGTTCTACACAGAAATGGAATGAATGAGAACTCTATGCTGGTCCCATGTCAGCCTAACTGCCCATCATCAAGTGTGGGATGGCCTATCAACATGAACCGGGTGTGTGACAAAGCCTTTTGAACTAAATTGGGAAACGGTTAACATAAACCGAGCTGTTGGACAGTCGTCATCTTTTCATCGATAAGATGATATAGGGAAGAACCTTCTGCAGAGCTTAAGTTGCATCTCCTGAAAGTATGACAGACCTAGGCATCAATTTCAATTGGAACACAACCCAAATGGCAACCGAGTATTCTTAAATTCAGTCTCATGGAGAGAATATGTGCTTATGTATAATTCTATTCTTGGATTATGGATTAGAAACATTCGCCAGCCAACTTCGGTGGACATACTGTGAGTAGAAAATGACTGTGAGTATAATTCTGCACGGATAATTATGGACATTAACTGCTTTGCACTGGAGAAGAATGCCCATCCGCAACGCCTAAATGAACACTATAATTAATTAATTTAATTATTAGTATCAACTGTTTTCATGAGTGTGGTTTTCTTCAATGACAGGAAAAGGGTAAAGATTGTTTTACATGGTAATGGTGTACACCTAAAGGGTTATGTTATGACATATATGTATAATATTTTGACACCCACTCATTATTTTTAAATATGAGAATTGTACATGGTGTCAGAAATAAATGTATGTATGTTGGGTTTCTGCACCTAGACCAATGTGATTTTATCTAGGTACAATGAGTCAAGTTAGCAGAACCAATTTGTGGTTGTTGTGTTGTTTGTAATAACCTTGTTTTTTTCTGGGGTCACTGGGTACTATGTTGTAATATGCACATCATTCCCATGCCTGTCTGAAAATGCATAGTGTTTATTACACATCTATATATGTAATTGCAGATCTTGAGTTAATACCTGAACTGTTTGTCCAAAAGTGTTGTGTACATCAAGTAAATGTGGTGTCCAATAAGTGGTTGTTTATATATTGTGAGCAATCAATATCCTTCTAGCATCTATAGTTAATTTAAAGGGTGATGAAGTGGGAAGGGAAACCTACACACAGATGCCATTGTTTCAAGGATTGAACTCTTTTCTCCTGGGATTTGTGGTAACTATCCCTGATTACCCTGCATTCTAACCAGTGACCAGAGAATCAATAATACCCCCTAGACATTTTAACGAATTATTCTCAGGAATTAAAATCCACATCCCACAAGTAGTAAAGTACAGAAATGCATTGTAATCATTGGCACCTTGCCGTCTTGACAGACGATAGTTTGTGCTCTAAAAAGGCATAATAACTTTTAACTATGGCGGTAGCGAGTGTGACTGATAAGGCCAATTTGCGCTGTAAATGTCCGTTCACAGTGGGTGCATGTGAACACTTGGTCATTTCCACCATCATGCACCATCTTACGTCTCAAACGCTTGGTGTGTGACTTTTCTGCAATAATTTTCTCCTTTGACTTTATTCCATTTCTGATATTTGCCCTCCATGCAACACGTTCAGCGGCGACTTGCTCCCAATGTGCATTATCAATGCCTGTATCAATCATGTCCCGCTTACACACATCTTTGTATCGTAGTAGAGGCCGACCCTGAGATCTCTTACCCATCTGTAATTCACCAAAAAAGATATTCTTTGGTATTCTACCATCATCCATCCTCCTAAGATGTCCTATCCATCTAAGTCTACGAAGACTGAGCATGGAATAAACTGTCACACAACCTGATCTTTCCAATACTTCAGTATTTGTGATTTTGTCTTGCCACTTAATACCAAGAATTCTTCGCAGACACCGCATATGAAAGCTGTTTAAATTGTTCTCTTGGTGTGAGTAAGTTGTCCAGGTTTCACTGCCATAGAGAAGAGTACTAAGGACACAGGCTTGATAGACAAGGACTTTTGTTTTGGCAGTAAGCTTCCTGTTCTCCCAGACTCTTTTTCTTAACCTGTTCATTGTTGTTGCTGCCTTACCAATCCGGATGTTGATTTCCTGATCTAGGGATAATTTGCTATTTACCACTGATCCTAGATATGTAAAATGGTCTACTATCTCTAGTTCGGCGTCGTCAATAAAGATTGATGGTACCCCATGTGCACCTTGTGACATAATCTGTGTCTTCTTTTTGCTAATTGTTAAACCAAATTCAGAACAAGCATTGGAGAATGCAGATAGTAGACATTGCAATTCTTCCTCAGAGTGGGTCGTAACTGCAGCATCATCTGCAAAAAGCAACTCTCTGATCAGTACCCTCCTAATTTTGGTCTTAGCCTTCAATCTCTGAGCATTGTAGAGGCCGCCATCTGAGCGTGAGTGAATGTATATACCACCATCCTGATCACGAAATGCATATTTCAGTAGAAGTGAAAAGTATATTCCAAAGAGGGTGGGAGCTAGTACACAACCTTGCTTAACTCCACTCTTGATTTCAAATTCTTCAGAAGTTGCACCATCAAACTTGATTATACCCTTCATGCCTGTGTGGAACGATTCCACAATGGACAGAAGAGTTGGTGGGCAGCCAATCTTCTTTAGTGCCTTGAACAGACCCTCACGACTGACCAAATGCATTGTAATACTATAAACCTAAACTACTTTAAAATAATCTGTCATCTCCTTCTGTGTCTTTGAGGCTTGAGCTTTCTGTGTGGCAATGTTCCGTATCTCACACAGAAGTAGGATCTTAGTTGCATTTGCCTACTCTTGCATTTCAAACCAGTCGATGCACTTTGATAACATTGTTTCTGTTTCTGAGTGGCTAGTTGTAGGTTTTTGGCTAAGAACTGATCCTTCATCGTCATCGATTTCTTCTTCTTCAATGGTAGTCACACTAGAAACAATTTCATCATCATTCAAAATTTAAAAGCCTCCAACCCATTTTGTCACATTCCAATATGTTACTTCTTCTGGCGTAATGTTTTCACTGTTAAGTCCTACATTGTTGCACAGTTGCACAATTTTGCCAACACTAACAGTCTCAGTTCCTTCAGTGTCATCAATAGGTTCAGTCAAGAGTTTATTCCACCTATTCTTTAGGTTAGACACAGTAAGGTCAGCCCAGGCAGCGGCGACATTGAAAATAGCGTTTGTTTGTTGATACTCACGTAATTTTATTAAGATAATGATGGATAACAAAAACTGACAGTTAAATGAGTGACGGTTAATCAAAGTTTTACTGTACTCACTCACAATCAGAAACTCACTCACAAAAGTTTACTCTCTCTCTCTCTCTCTCTCTCTCTCACTCACTCAATCACTCTCTCTCTCTCTCTTTCACGCACGGACGCATATATCATCCCCATTCATACATACAGGAGAAGAAGAAGAAGAAAAAGAAGAAGGAAAAGAAGGTGGAGAAGGAAGAGGGGAAGAAGCAGGAGAAGAATAAGGAGAAGGAGAAGCAGCAGCAGCATCTTACCGCAACATCTGTCATTACTGCCATTTACTGCCAATATAGTACCTTGCGGTGTATGTCAGGGAGGTCTTGAGCCTGAGGAATTAAGGCCACCTGGCTAGTTCAGTCACCGCGAACTGTGCAGGTTAGGGTTAAGGTTTCCCCCGACAGAAAAAAATCCATACCTTACTGAGGATTTGAACCTAGGTCTCCAGAAGGAGAATACAGCATTCTAGCCACCCAGCCAGCCACTCCTACTGCAACATCATGCTATTTATTTATTTTTGGCAATTATATCAGTTTTTCTCATCTTTTATGTCTTGTTTCTAAACTAGTCACGCACATCTTCTTTCATTTTTTCTTTTCCAACTTTTGCTTTGAAATCTTCAAGTATTTTATTTATTTCTTGTGATTTGGTTTGAGAGATCATCATTTCAACTTCCTCAAAAACTTTTTGTATTTCCTCTTCACTACTGTTGGTTGAGGAGCGGCTGGCTGAGTGGCTAGAATGCTGGACTCTCCTTCGGGAGACCCGGGTTCGATCCCTCGGTAAGGTGTTGGATTTTTTCTTTGGGTGGCAAAAAGAAAACCACTCTAACCTGCACAGTTCGCGGTCACTGCACTAGCCAGGCGGCCTTTATTCCCCAGACTCAAAGATCCCTCTTCCATACACCGAAAGGTACTATTTTGGCAGTAAATGACAGTTTAAATGACAACGATTACTGTTAGTGTATACACTTGTAAAATATTTATATCTATTGCTTTACCTTTCATTTTGACCATAATAACTCTAATTTAAATACTCCAATAACCATTAATTTATGTAGATGTTTCTTCATCAAACAGTTGTCCTATTCTTGTTTTCATGTTTATCACCTCCTGAATATATTACTGTGTATTTGTTATTATTTTGCCAGTTCCTTTCTACCGTATCTCACTCATGCCTAGGATATTCATTTTTCATTTCTGTTATGACATTATCTAACTGTCCTAACTCAGCTAGTGTCCTGATATTCCATGTTCTTTTTTTTTTTGAAATTTTTGGTTTGATTTTGCCATCAATACCTTGATAATGGTCTAGGGTCACCTTCAGCTCTTGACATTTCTCATCAGATAAGGATGTCCTAAAACAGCCATTAACATTGCTTTCTGACCCCTATCTGTTAAACTTCCTGAAATCATGAAAAGATAATGTAGTGGTTTACCCTGGTCTTCCACATGCACACTGGGGTATTTTACCTCTGCCTTTAACAGCAATTATCAAATATCAGGACAAATGAGTGCCCTGCTCTGCTCAGCTGCAGAGTTGTCCACTTATCCCGATGGATACTCATCCCCCAAAGTGTGTTTTTCATCTCTGACCACATGGATGTGCAGCTGGGATTTTCCTTTCCTCAATGTACGAGGCCATAATGGCATTACTCAAATTCTCCAGTACTTTTAAAGGACAATATCTTTGTAGGGAAACAAAAATATATGTGCACAAACTGTAAGAAGCCATTCTTGCTAGTGAAGGGATGACACGGGTATGGATGCTTCAGTTATGTGACTCATAATTTCTTTGAAAACTATCATCCAAGAAACTGTTGAAGGCAAGTTGCACAATAAGTCTTGTGCTGATTAGTTTAAATAATGTGCAGACCACAATAATGGTACACTCATCAGCTGTCCTGGTGATGGAAGGCAACAGAAGACCTTGCCAGGAAAGGCACCCTCACACATACAGTTATGGAATAGCAGAAGAAAGACACAAACAGAGGTACAGCCATGAACTGTGAAATTCTCTGGGTAAAATAAATTGGTGCCATGATTACACCCCATCCTAATCCTGCTACACAAACAATATTTCATAAAAACTCAGCTGAAACACAAACCTCCTTTCTTGTCGTGTCTGTGATGGGAAGACACCATTCTGGCTTGCTACAGGGACATGCTGTGCCATTCCCAGCGGATGCAGCTGAACTAGTCACCTTTGTTGTTCTTGATGGAAGAGCAGCAAACATGGTCTCCCGAACTGTTCTTCCGACAGCAGAATCTGAGTAATCCAAAGAATCAATATTCCACATTCCCACACCTCGCAGTCCCAGTTGTGATGCTAATTTGTATTTAATCTTCAGGCTCGCAGGATCATCAAATTGAATCTGATATGACTGATTGCCCATGGAGTTCTGCAAACAAACAATTTCTAAGCATTTAAGAATGTCCTAGGAAACAGGTTCCAAAGCATCTTTTCCACTGAGCCACAAAGACTTCTGGAATGAACATGTTCCTGCTAACATAGTTCCATTGATAAGAAATTCTCTCAGAAACAACAATAAACAACTTTCAACAATGCCGTCTGCCCATGTGTTACCGGGATGCATTGAACTGAACTGGCACCTGGCTGTCTTGACAGACAATAGTTTGTTACACTGTGACTGAAAAAGACATAAATATAACCCATGGTGGGAGCGAATGTGACTGATTAGATCCATTCACACTGTAAATGTTCATCCACAATGGATGCAAGTGAACACATGGTCATTTCCACCATAACATTTGAAGACGCTCATACCGATACATCAGAAAACTGAACAGCAAATTAAAGTGAGATAAGACAGAATATATGGTAATTTCAAGAGACGGAATGGCTAGAAACTCTGGCCACATACAAATAGATAATATGACCATTAAAAGAACGGAAACATACAAATACCTGGGTACAATCTTCAACTGCTCCAACATCATAAGGGAAGAAATACAAACTAGAATCAACTCTGGAAATAAGATATACTATGCACTACAACATCTACTAAAATCAAAGGCGCTATCTTGTAACACCAAAATCACAATATACAAAACACTGATCAGACCAGTTGTGCTGTATGGCTCTGAAACCTGGAGTACAACAAAAGGAGACGAAGCCTTGTTACAAACCTTTGAGAACAAAATTTTAAGACGCATCTTTGGACCCATTAGGGATACACAAAGTGGAGAGTGGAAAAGAAGAAGTAACAAAGACATTTATGATCTGTTTAAGTCCCCGCTAATCACTGGTATCATGAAGGCTAATAGACTACAATGGCTGGGGCATATAGAAAGAATGGAAGATAATAGGGAAACAAAACTCGCTTACACTCAGGAAATAAATGACCGTAGACCCCGAGGTAGACCAAGAAGGCGGTGGAGAGATAATACATGTACAGACCTACAAGCACTTGGAATCAACGACTGGCAAGAGAAGGTCCACCAGAGAGACGAATGGAGACGGATTGTATTTGCAGCAAAGAACCTCAATGGCTCGGAACGCTGAAGAAGAAGAAGAAGAAGAAACTTAAGGAAACTCTTTATAAAACAGCAATAGGGGTTTAAGGCACTGTGGATCATAAGAGGCAGGACTGGTTTGCAGCAACAGCCAGATACTGCAGCACTTAATTGATAGACAGAAGATAGCTCTCTTAAGAAACAAGGAAAGAACAACTCGAAACACTCTTAGTTAGCTGAAGCAAGCTAGGAAGGATTTGCAAAAGGCTGCCAGGCAGTGTGCAAATGACTATTGGATCAAGTTCTGTGAGTCCATTCAAAATGCAAGTGATAAGGAAAACATCAGAGGTATGTATGAAAGGATAAAGAAGGCCTACAGTCAAATAGTTAAAAGAAATGCACCACTGAAAACCTTGACTGTAGAAATCATCACTGATAAGAAACAGAAGATGGATAGATGGGTAGAGCACTATTTGGAGCTTTATTCAAGTGAGACCAAACTAGCGGATGATGCCATCAATGCCATAGAGGCTCTGCCAACTCTTGACCACCTGGACACACTTCCTACCATAAAAGAAGTTAAGTGTGCTGTTAATGAACTTTCATCTGGCAAGGCTCCAGGTAAGAATGGGATTCCAATAGAGGTTATCAGGAGTGAGCAAGACACACTCACTCTACAGATCCACCAGCTAATAGAGCTATGCTGGCGAGAAGGACAAGTCCAACAGGATTTCAAAGATTCAAGCATCATAACACTGTACAAGAACAAGGGGGATCGGAGTGACTGTAACAACTATAGGGGTATCTCACTTCTGTGTATCGTTGGGAAAATATTTGCAAACAGTGAGTTGTGGTACTAAACTAGCAGGTTTTACATTCAGCATACAGTTTCCGGAAAGGAGGTGCAGTGGAAGAAGCCACATAGAGTTCAAGTGAATCCTGTCAGCCCCTGCAGGTAGCGAGGACTTCATAAACAATACTATATCAGACCAGGGAGCGTACACAAAGGCACTCTCTGGCACTATGTAAACATATATTCTAACCTATGCCTGGTACTATGTAAACATTGTATATTCTAAAATCTTTTATTACTGTAAACATGCTAATATATACCTGGTACTATGTAAACATTACATATTCTAACCTCTTCTATTACTTTAAATATTATATAGTCTAACCTATGTCTGAAACAGCTGTAAACATTCCAACCTATGACTGGTAGTATGTAAACATTTTAACCTATTTCTGGAACAGCTGTAAACATTAAATATGCTAACCTATGCCTGGTACTACGTAAACATTATACATTATAACCTATGTCTGGAACTACTGTAAAAATTACATATACTAAACTATGTCTGGAACTAGTGTAAACATTATATATTCTAACTTCCTCTATTACTGTAAACATTATGTATTCTAACCTATGCCTGGTAGTATGTAAACGTTAAATATTCTAACCTATGCCTGGTACTATGTAAACATTAAATATTCTAACCTATGTCTGGTACTATGTAAACATTATACATTATAACCTATGTCTGGAACTGCTGTAAAAATTACATATTCTAAACTATGTCTGGAACTACTGTAAAAATTACATATTCTAAACTATGTCTGGAACTAGTGTAAACATTATATATTCTAAACTCTTCTATTATTGGAAACATTATTTACTCTTAACTCTTAACTATTGTAAGAATTAAATATTCTAACCTATGTCTGATATTACTGCAAACATTAGACATTCATTCTGGTATTACTGAATACATTATATCTTGTAACCTATGCTAGTATTACTGCAAACATTATATAATCAGAATGGTTCACTCTTATAATTTAACAATGAGACAGAAAAACTCAGTGAGACATTGTTACCGTGAATGTAATGTATGGTGTGGCAGAGGTAGCGTTCCACTTGTACGCTTCTGGAAGTGTTTTTAGGAGAGTATATATGAAGCCATAATCATATTGCTTTCCTGCAGCATCACTGCAGTTGACACCACGAAATGGCACTTCCTGGATGTAGCACTTGTCCTAGTAACATGACACACAGATAACACTCAATCTATGTTTTCTATAGTGAACCTTCACAACAATGTGCATGTTCTATATACACAGATAAGCACTGAATGTCATTTTTCTATAGTGAACCTTCACAACAATATGCATGTTCTACACACACACATAAGCACTGAATGTCATTTTTCTATAGTGAACCTTCACAACAATGTGCATGTTCTACACACACACAGATCGAGAGAGGAACACGGAGCTGATCCACGACTCTGGTGATTGAGTGAGATGGCAAATCATGACCGCCCAGGCTTATCGGATGGCACATGATGGATGGATGGACACACACAGATAAGCACTGAATGTAATTTTTCTATAGTGAACCTTCACAACAATATGCATGTTAGTTAGTTTAGTTTAGTTTAGTTAGTTTAGCTCGTTCGTTCATTCGTTCGTTCGTTCGTTCACATGTGACTAGGGCTCATCAGTGAAGCAAAGAAAGGTTTCATTCTAGCCTAGCAAGTATATCATCAGAGGCAACTAAGTAGCATTGGTGTGAGACTGGCTACCGTATCCTGCAGACAACTCTAGCTGCAACAAGCAACACATCACCAACAAGTCCACAGTGTGCATGGCATGAGTTGGTTGTAAGTCAAGGCTTCATTGGGAGATGACAGACAGAAGACAAGGAGTACAGTCCTGTACATGGAGGTCTGACACCATGACATCAAGGGTGATCTAGTCACAAACCACACCTGGTGTGATGCTACAAGTGAGTCCATGACTACACATCAAGGGTTATCTAGTCACAAACCACACCTGGTGTAATGCTACAAGTAAAGGAAGAAAATAAAACAAAACTACTTAAAAATTGCTTTTCATGGTTCATCATCTTATATCCATTAGACTTGATTAACTGTTCATTACCTGTTTGAACAGACTATTTACTCATCATTTGTTTGAATGTTGCTACTGTAGCCTCAAACAATAAACACCATCATCTGTATGTTTTTGCTACTATAGCCTCAAACAATAAACATCATCATCTGTATGTTGTTGCTACTATAGCCTCAAACAATAAACACCATCATCTGTATGAGTTGTTGCTACTGTAGCCTCAAACAACAAACATCATCTGTATGAGTTGTTGCTACTGTAGCCTCAAACAACAAACATCATCTGTATGAGTTGTTGCTACTGTAGCCTCAAACAACAAACATCATCTGTATGAGTTGTTGCTACTGTAGCCTCAAACAACAAACATCATCTGTATGAGTTGTTGCTACTGTAGCCTCAAACAACAAACATCATCATCTGTATGAGTTGTTGCTACTGTAGCCTCAAACAACAAACATCATCATCTGTATGAGTTGTTGCTACTGTAGCCTCAAACAACAAACATCATCTGTATGAGTTGTTGCTACTGTAGCCTCAAACAACAAACATCATCATCTGTATGTTGTTGCTACTATAGCCTCAAACAACAAACATCATCTGTATGAGTTGTTGCTACTGTAGCCTCAAACAACAAACATCATCTGTATGAGTTGTTGCTACTGTAGCCTCAAACAACAAACATCATCTGTATGAGTTGTTGCTACTGTAGCCTCAAACAACAAACATCATCTGTATGAGTTGTTGCTACTGTAGCCTCAAACAACAAACATCATCATCTGTATGTTGTTGCTACTATAGCCTCAAACAACAAACACCATCATCTGTATGAGTTGTTGCTACTGTAGCCTCAAACAACAAACATCATCTGTATGAGTTGTTGCTACTGTAGCCTCAAACAACAAACATCATCATCTGTATGAGTTGTTGCTACTGTAGCCTCAAACAACAAACATCATCATCTGTATGAGTTGTTGCTACTGTAGCCTCAAACAACAAACATCATCTGTATGAGTTGTTGCTACTGTAGCCTCAAACAACAAACATCATCTGTATGAGTTGTTGCTACTGTAGCCTCAAACAACAAATATCTGTATGAGTTGTTGCTACTGTAGCCTCAAACAACAAACATCATCTGTATGAGTTGTTGCTACTGTAACCTCAAACAACAAACATCATCATCTGTATGTTGTTGCTACTATAGCCTCAAACAACAAACACCATCATCTGTATGAGTTGTTGCTACTGTAGCCTCAAACAACAAACATCATCTGTATGAGTTGTTGCTACTGTAGCCTCAAACAACAAACACCATCATCTGTATGAGTTGTTGCTACTGTAGCCTCAAACAACAAACATCATCACCTGTATGAGTTGTTGCTACTGTAGCCTCAAACAATAAACACCATCATCATGTAGTAAGTCCTTTGCAGGAAATGGCTGACATCAAAACTGGTCAGAAATACTCTGCATCCTTCAACCATCCACCTGCCTATGTAGAACATGGCTGACATCACAACTGGTCAGAAAAATTCTCCATCCTGCAACTGTCCACCTGCCTATGCATGTTCATGTCCAGGTGCCTGTAATGCACTGGGTGAACCATTGGTTGCCAGTTGCCTGATTATTCCTCAAGGGGCCATGCCTTCCTTACTGTTCTTTCTAAGCCCCATTAATCTGTGATCTGTACTCCTGCAGACTCAGAACTCAGCCAAAAAGCACAACTTACCCCTTTTGTCCGAACACAAGGGTAGATGTATCCATACCAGGGAAGTCCTAGAACCAGTTTATCTGCTGCAATCTGGGCAGAACCATTTATATATGTGCTTAAACCTGCCAAAAAGGTCACAGATTAAATTAACTAGATTAAAACAAATATCTCTGACACAGAAAGCCATTAAAAATGTAATGCATTGCTAATTTAATTATCTATTTACTCTTTCATACTTAATTTTGCTTACAGCACTCACTCAAGAATGATCAAATTATACAACCCAACAATCATTTACAAAGATGTATCTTTTGTATTTATAAGGGCTGGTCGTATTTACAAGGCTGATCATAAGTCTATAAAGGTTTTTTTTTCTTTTTTATATCCTTTACAGGACATTGCAGCCTTTTCAGCTGCTGTTAATGTCTTGGCAAGATTACGCTCAGTTGTTTGCCATTGCTTTCTGAGTGGCTAGTTCACATATCCCATAAGTAACCAATGTGGCGAGAATTGCTACCGATTCTCGCGCAGCTGCATTTGCTCACGTGGATAAACGAGATTACGGAGAAAGTCGCTAACTCCTAGGCCAGGGAGACCGGCCTATAAAGGAGTAACAGAAGAAAATAAAAGCCAGGCACATTTATATATGCACCGGACGTTTGAAGTATGCATTTATTTCTTCAGTAGGTTACACCACAATGGTGCACTGTGCAATATACCTTATTAACTGGAACTGCTGCTCCACCAATTTTTCAGGGCAATGCAGAATTCAGAGGTTAGGTATGTGATAACATTTCTGTCAGTACAAGGAAAAGCATGTACAGAAACACACAGACAGATGAAATCAGTGTTTCTGTCCTTCATATGCTTCACTAAAATGCTGGTGTAGACAGTTTAAGTGACGCTGCTTACATGTCGCTAATCTGTTTTATTTTTTACATTTTAATCATTTAGGCAGTGCTGAAGATGTCATAATGGCATGTGGTAACTGGTTAGGTAGAAAAATAGAATGTTCTATTCCCAAGGTATTTTTAATTCCCAAGGTATTTTTAAGGCCAAGCTGAGGCGGCATAAAAGTATCAATTCATGAGCTGGCTATACTGAAAAGAAAACAAAACACTAAACAAAATGTCAATTCTCTATGGCATTTCCTTCAGTCAAGTTAAAGACTTACGGCAAGTCCCCAGTATATTTCCTGTATTGTTCTCTACAATAAACACTCCCTAACAGGTGCCTAGTAATACTTTTAAAATCAATTCACCCAAGAATAGCTTGTGTCACTTAGATGTTCATCTGCTGGTCTCGAAAGTTTGTGATATAAATTGTGAATAACAATTTCAAAGGAACTGAATGACAGTGACTTGTATCATAATTTCAAGGGAACTGAGTGACAGCGACTTGTTACATAATTTTAAGGGAACTGAGTGACAGCGACTTGTTTCATAATTTCAAGGGAACTGAGTGACAGTGACTTGTTTCATAACTTCCACTTCAAATGAAGCATCCTCTCAAGCAAATCACTCGAATTCCTTCTATTCTTAGCTGTCTGCTGCAGCTTCTTTCATGCCCTCCTATATTATTCACCGCTGTCTCTAATTCTCTTCTCCATGTGTATTTGGGTCTCCTATTTCATTTGCTTGATGGGTTCCAGAGGACGGACTTTTTAATTATAACATTAAAAAATTCTTTTGCTAGTTTTTCCATGAGCTCCACACAGTTGATTATGTCATAGCACTGTAATCACTCTATTCTGTGAAAGTTCCCTCCATGAGCTCCACACAGTTGATTCTGTCATAGCACTGTAATCACTCTATTCTGTGAAAGTTCCCTCCATGAGCTCCACACAGTTGATTCTGTCATAGCACTGTAATCACTCTATTCTGTGAAAGTTCCCTCCATGAGCTCCACACAGTTGATTCTGTCATAGCACTGTAATCACTCTATTCTGTGAAAGTTCCCTCCATGAGCTCCACACAGTTGATTATGTCATAGCACTGTAATCACTCTATTCTGTGAAAGTTCCCTCCATGAGCTCCACACAGTTGATTCTGTCATAGCACTGTAATCACTCTATTCTGTGAAAGTTCCCTCCATGAGCTCCACACAGTTGATTCTGTCATAGCACTGTAATCACTCTATTCTGTGAAAGTTCCCTCCATGAGCTCCACACAGTTGATTCTGTCATAGCACTGTAATCACTCTATTCTGTGAAAGTTCCCTCCATGAGCTCCACACAGTTGATTCTGTCATAGCACTGTAATCACTCTATTCTGTGAAAGTTCCCTCCATGAGCTCCACACAGTTGATTATGTCATAGCACTGTAATCACTCTATTCTGTGAAAGTTCCCTCCATGAGCTCCACACAGTTGATTCTGTCATAGCACTGTAATCACTCTATTCTGTGAAAGTTCCCTCCATGAGCTCCACACAGTTGATTCTGTCATAGCACTGTAATCACTCTATTCTGTGAAAGTTCCCTCCATGAGCTCCACACAGTTGATTCTGTCATAGCACTGTAATCACTCTATTCTGTGAAAGTTCCCTCCATGAGCTCCACACAGTTGATTCTGTCATAGCACTGTAATCACTCTATTCTGTGAAAGTTCCCTCCATGAGCTCCACACAGTTGATTATGTCATAGCACTGTAATCACTCTATTCTGTGAAAGCACCAATGAAAGAAAGTTTGTAGTTCAGCCGTCACTGTTTTAGTGGTTCTCCATTTCTCTGAGGCACACAGCTGTGCTACTTTGATGTTAAGAGTTAAACACTCTTATGTTGGGTACCAGATTTATTTCCCTTTGATTTCCACACGTTATGTTGCCAAGAAAGCTCCTTTAGCTACATGTATTATGTTAATATCTCTGTTCCCACATTGTGCCAACGACTTCAGGCGGAAGAGAGCAACTGGGAGGGTACAAACCTTATCCTGGTGTGAGGAAATGCAACCTAAAGACTAAATGTCATGGCAGGGCAGACCAGGCCCTAAGCCTTTGTTGGTAACTGGTCTAGGATCAAAGCTCAGACAGGTGGACAGTTAAAGCATTGCTTTGCTGATCCAGCAGCTTCTGCAGCTTGTCTTGTTCCAGATGTATTGGTGTCACCTTTCCTCTGGAGTAGACTAGACAGGCCGAGAGAGGGATCATGCTGCTTCGGCAACACATGGTCTCTAAGTTCAGCCCAGGCTTTGTGTTATGGAGAGATAACCCAATTTTACAAACTATCCTCTGTCAAGAAGGCAAGGTGCCAGTCAGCTATCTGTTCCCCCAAACTTTGCCTAGATTGCTATAGATTGCTATCTAAATATGTGTATGATTCCACCTGTCGAAGTGAGGTTTCACGGAGTAAAATTTGACTATTATTAGCTTGATTTATTCTCATGATCTCTGTCTTTCCCCTGTAAATGAAACATATTTGTGGCATTGATCAACAAGAGTAGTTATATATTATTTGTTACTGACCTTCAACAGCAGAAGTGACTGCTGAGTTTGGCCCAGCCAGGCATTCTCCAAAAATCTGACTCTGCTCATCATAAGCCATAACAAAAAGCAGATCAGAATGTTCTGCCAATCCTCGGTAATCGTAAAAACGAACATCAACATTTGGCTTCCATGCCACATCGACACTTATCTAGGTGTTGAAAATCAATATAACAAAGATTACACTAATGCCTTTCCCAGATACAGTGAATTATTGTTACAAGTGTTCTAACATTCCTGAGACACAACAATTTGCTCTGGCTTTGCATATTGCCAGAAATGATTAATTGTCTAAGCATGTTTAATTAGAAGCACGGCATTCTCAAAATACATGATTGTTTAACTGTCTGTATATCTATCTGCATGCATATCTGAATCATTATTTAGACTAACAGTTGTCAAGGTCACAAAAAAAGTAAAAATGTGTGACAAATATTGACAACATTACAAGTAAGGTCAATATGTATGACATTATTTAACAAAGTGATAAGAAAGCCCAAAATGTACAACAAACATTAACCAGTAGAGACAAAATGTATGGCATACTTTAACAAAGTAACTTCAGCAGGTGTGACCAGGTGATCTGACAGATGGCAACAGACACAGAAACTTACACAGAAATATATGACAATGTCCAAATATATACCTAGCATAATGTTAATGATGACTATTATGTTAATGATGATAATGAGTTAGTTAAAAAAATGAATCAAACATCTGGTAACAGTCAAATCAAACTCTGCATTATATCAAATGTTACATACAATAAAATAATGTGTGTAATCAATATATTATTGGACAAGAACAACGAGCATCATTTCCAACCTGGCAGTAAGGCATCTTTTGTTTGAAGTAGTTGTTGGTTTCCTGTACAAGGGAAGTGTAAGCATCACGAGTTGACTTATCACCTGTAGTAATTGCATCCTCAAAATCAAAGTTCAAGCCATCCAAAAAGTGAGTTTTCACCTGCACAAATTGTTGTTGAATCCACAACTGTCTCTTTGTTGGATCCATGAATGTTGCCTTGTCTATGTTACCTACAATTGAGGAAGTATGAGGAAAATAATGTGTCTGAAACCAGACTAAGTTTTTTTTTTCTTTTTAAACATAATAAAACAGCAATATAAGAAACAGACGAAGATAGCCCTGCATAATTTGAAAACAAAGTGAGTTATTTACTATAAGATTTCTGCAGGAATGATCTAGATTAGCTCAGTTATTATAGCTTCCAGCAAGAATTCTCTAGATTAGTTCAATAAATATAGATTTAGGCAGGATTCCTCTAGACCAACTCAATTACTACAGATTTATTATACAGAAATAACAATTCCGAAACCCTTTGAGGCCACTAAGTCTGTTCATAAATAAAAACACATGTCTGGCACTCATAGAAGTAGTAGAAAGAAGTAGAGACCAGAGAACACACTAAACACACAAAAACTAGTTTCAGTTGTTGTCTTGTCTAGTGTGTCCTCAGTAGAAAGAAGTAGAGACCAGAGAACACACTAAACACACAAAAACTAGTTTCAGTTGTTGTCTTGTCTAGTGTGTCCTCAGTAGAAAGAAGTAGAGACCAGAGAACACACTAAACACACAAAAACTAGTTTCAGTTGTTGTCTTGTCTAGTGTGTCCTCAGGTCTGTACTTCTTTCTACTACTTCTATAAGTGCCAGACAATACATGCTGTGCTTATTTATAAACTACTATAGATTTAGGCAGGATTCCTCTAGAGTCTAGACCAGCTCAATTACAACAGACTTATGCAGGGTTCCACTAGACCAGCTCAATTACAATAGACTTATGTGTCTGTAGCAGATATAATGTGTCTTCATTATCTAGGTCTATTATCCACCATGACACCTTTTCAACGGTTGGATACAAATTCTGTTAATCTTCTATGCTTGTGGATTCAGATGGATGATAGACCTGCCAAATGAAGACATCTTTTCTTAGTGGTGTCTACTTGGTCATTCGTCAAAGTACACTTGTTTCTGCAGAAGGGCACTGTCATCATTTTGAGGTGACAGGTTTAAAGTCTGTAACTATAGTTTAAATTTTTATTTTGTGTAGTGTGTCCTTTGGTCTCTACTTTTCTCTAATTAATACTCTATTTGCATCTTACACAACAAAACTCTATTTACAACTTACCTTACACAACAACTATCTACAACTTACCCAACAAAACAGCTGTATATCTACAACTTGCTTAACACAACAACTCTATCTGCAACCCACCCAACACATGAAGCCCATCTACAACTTACTTACCCAACATAACAACTCTAACATTGTGAGAGTGTGCCAGACACATCAAGGCATCATTTATGTAGCCAAACATGACAACGGTAGTCAACTTTGACCAGTCATATAGTTTCCAGTGACTTTCATCATTTCTTATGGAGAAAGCAAATACCTGTCAACAAGATTGAAGAGTCACAAAAATAAGCAAAATCATTAACTGTCTTATTCATGTTGCCCTAATTCTGCTCAGCTCCTCTATCCTCATGACAGAAAATTAGCAAATCTGTTTTCAGCTGGCAATAATAAAACCACAAAAATATCCTATGGTAACCAATACAGTACAAACTGGAATTTCTGTATTTTATGGCATGATCACGTTTATCATTATTAATGCACATTACTGACAATGTTGAAGAGTAGCCGACAGATAGTTGTAGGTTATGGTCTCCAATTTCACACCGGTAGGCAGAGGATCTCTTTTTCTTTTTTTCTTTTTTTTTTTTGGGGGGGGGGGCGCGGGAGGGGGGGGGGGGACAATGACTACAGTCATCGACCAGTATGGTCACTGCTAATGAGGAAAGCAATGGCAAACTACCTTCTCTGCATTTACCTAGAAAATCATGTTTCGTCAATTCATAGAGAAACAGAGAAACTGCGTAAATGCGTGCTCCATAGTAGCAGCCTCGCACGGTATGGGTAGTCACATGCACCAGGTGACTCCAGACTGCCAGCAAGCAACTGAGTTCAAAAGATTACCAACATTTAAAGTGGGAACGTGGAACGTTAGAACTATAAGTGGGGATGGAAAATTTGATAATATTAAGAAGAAAAAAAAAGACTGAAGGGAGCTGAGTGGTCTTGAGGTATGGTGTGAACCTCGAGCGCTGGAGATCCTGGGTTCAAGCCCTGGTGAGGGCCGGGATTTTGTCACATGGACTTCTAGTAACATAATTTCCCATGTCTCTGGGTAGTGAGATCAGACACCCGTGTGTATTGCTGCACACACAAAAAATCCCTTGGCAGTTGGAAATCGAAAAATAGTAGCCTAAGGGCGCTGCCCGGGCAAAATTTTGAGTTAAAAATCTACCTAATGTATTTCAGATTCCTTGCCGGTGCTGCGGAGTTTGTGCACTGAGCTGAGTTTCTCCGGACTCAGACTTGAGTTAGGAGCAGAACGAAGCACTTATGGGTTACACCCATGTGCCGTGATGTTGATCTGTTGACTAAACTAAACTAAGAAGACTGAATATTAACATGCTAGGCATATGTGAGACTAGATGGAAAGGTGTCATTAGCTGCTACTAGCTGCGGGATTTGCTAAGGAGGGGATCCGAGAGCTTATGGACTGAATGGTTTGATGTGCAATGAGGATGATCTGTCGACTGACTGACTGACTGACTGACTGACTGACTAACTAACTAACTAACTAGCTAACTAACTAACTAGATGGAAAGGAATAGGCATGATAACATTCGTGGAACATAATATAATCCATTCTGCTAGAGAAATTGTTTTTTTAAAACAGTGCGGGGAACACTTATAATGGATATAGAGATCACAATCTATTAAAGAATATTGGACTGTCATGCTGCTGATACCTTGCTGTCTAGACAGACGATAGTTTGTTACACTGTGCTTCAATAAAAGGCATAATAACTACAACCCATGGCGGTAGCGAATATGCCTGATCAGACCAATTCTGGTTAAGACCAGGGATGGAGTTATACCTCTCCATATCGCAAAGCCTGAGCTGAATTGTAGAGACAATGTGTTGCCCATGTAGCCTGATCCCTCTCTTTGCCTGCCTAGTTCACTCCAGAGAAATCAATCAGGTGCCGTCTCCACAATGAAGGTTGGCTGCAATGGATCTCCAACACTGTTTGTCTGGCCCTGACTGTACATTCTGTTCAATCAATCAATCATGTGCCATGCCGGAAAGCGTGGGTGGTCATGACTCGCCATTTCACTGTTCTACATTCTGTTAGATTGCAGCTAATTCATCTCTTGATGTTACCTTCCCACTTGTATTGTTGTATACCTCTTGCTCGCTTGCATTCAACTTTACCCTCCAAGATGGTTTTTATAAGAGTGTTATGTCTTTTAACGTGGCCAAAATATTTCACTTGCCTCTTTTTTATTTCTTTCATCAACTCTTTTCATTCCCAGGTTTTCTTACATCTCTGCATTTGATTTTTTCCCCCATAAAATACAACATATTCTTCTGTATACCCACATCTCCAGGGCTTCTATTCGACTTTCCAATTTTTAGCTCAATGTCCAGGCTTGCGCGCCATATATAAAAATAAAAAAATATACAAAACATTTGACAATTCTCATTTTTAATGTGTTGTTAATCTCTCTGGAGGTTAACACTGATTTCATGCTGCTGAAAGCATTTTTGGCTATTCCTATTCTCGGTTTGATTTTTGTTTCACTTCTGCCATCATCTGTTATTACATGTCCTTCTTCTTCTTCTTCTGCATTCATCCGGAGTGTTCTTTTCAGACATAATTGCAGTGTGTCCGGTTATGTGCCCTTAAGCCAACACATCCAACTTTGGCAATCGTTTGTTGAACAGGTTAGCCTTCCCAGGTGTTTCTCACTGTTGTGGTGCTGTCCACGTCCCAGCTGGTCAAGTTAGAACAGTCGAAGACTTCACGGTCAGCACTCAAGGAAAGGCAGGGGCAGTCCATGGGCATTATCCGCCATCCAAGGAGGCTTCCATAACTGCAGAGCCGTACCATAGCACTCTGGTACTGGGCTCACCCAAGCAATAGCCACGTCCAGCTTTAATTCCTCACTTCCATGTATTGGGCATTTTGTTCACCACAGGCTGCTCCCCACACAAACCAGGAACGGTTAGTCTGCAGACGACATCCACTCAGCGAGCTTTCGCTTTGGACTTCCACATGCAGGACGTGATGATTCCTTGGGTGTGTGCCCAGTACCAGAGCGCTATGTGCCAGCTCTGCAATTATGGAAGCCACCATGGATGGCGAATAATGCCCATGGTCTGCCCCTGCCTTCTTTTGAGTGTTGACCGTGATGTCCTCGGCCATTCTTATTTGATCAGCTGGGATGTAGACGGCACCACAACAGTGAGAGTCGAAAGTCCCTCAAAACACCTGGAAATTCCCTTTTGTATCCAAGGACTGTTTCTCTGTGTATCCAGGGATTGTCTCCCTGTGTATCCAGGGACTGTTTCCCTGTGCATCCAGGGACATTATCATTGATCAGCTAAAAGGGGGTTTTGTCTTGAGTTTTCTCACCTTGATCTGGAGTGTAGGGGATATGAACCTGCACCCACCACAGACAACCAGCATGAGTCAACCTATGCATGATAATATCCCCCACTCCTTGCCATATCATTCACTTCTGTTTCTAGCTCTCTTCTCTGTGTGTTGCAGGTCTCCCTCTTGTTCATTTGTTCTGTGGGTTCCAGTGTAAAGACTTTCTAGTTTCTCAGGTGTCCTCCATTGTGTGCCTTTCCTGCATCTCACCTCTTGATTCACTGCAATCTGTCTAGCCCTTTCCCTAAACTCCACATGAGTGATTCTATCAGACCATTCTAATCTTTCTATTCTGTGATACTGCAGTCTGTCTAGCCCTTTCCCTAAGCTCTGCATGAGTAATTCTATCAGACCATTCTGGTCTTTCTATTCTGTGATACTGCAGTCTGTCTAGCCCTTTCCCTAAGCTCTGCATGAGTAATTCTATCAGACCATTCTAGTCTTTCTATTCTGTGCAAGTACCAGTTCATGAATGTTTGTCATTTATTTGTAACTGTTCGTTCTTCTCAAAGTTTACTTCCATATAGCAGTGTTGATCTCATATCAGAGTTGAATATTATAAGTGTGGTTTTAGTTTTCATTTCTTTTTACTTATACACATTTCCTAGTGTTATGATATCAACACAGATTGAAAATAAATCTAGGTTGTGAAAAAAGAACCACAACAAACCACTTTCTAATTTATTTATAATAATTATAGATTTTAAATTTATAATTTATATATTTATTATTTAAATTAATATTGGAGTACCTCAGTGGTCTATACTTGGCCCTCTATTATTTGCCATTTACATAAATGATCTTCCCTTATATCTTTCATCATCCTGCGATCTATTTGCAGATGACTGCACAGTATATACAAATGCTATTGATTATAATATGCTAGAATCATCCTTGCAACAGGAAATAAATAGTGTAGTTAACTGGAGCCATGCAAACCACTTGCAAATTAACATTTCTAAAACAAAATCTCTGTTAATAGCAGCCAGGCAAAGACTTCACACTCTAAACTCGCAGAGAGATCTTCAGCTGCACATTGGTAGCATGCCTGTAAAAAGTGTAACCGAACACAAGGCACTAGGTCTCATCGTTGATCAAAATCTAACCTTTAACTCCCGTGTTCATGCTCTCGTTAAACAAATAGCCAAAAATGTATACCATCATCATCATCATCCACTTCTGCCGTCAAGCGTCGTGGAGAGGAATAATTTGCGTTCCAGCACCCGGTGGGCGGCACTGGATAGTGTCATTCCGTGTGGTTGTACAATGTCTCTGATGTCGTCAATCCATTTTCTACTTGGACGTCCTCGTGGTCTCGTCGCAGATGATCTTTGATGTAAGGCCAGTGATGGTAGCTGCTGATGTTGCATTCTAACGACATGGCCAAACCACTTGATCTTCTGTCTTTCAATAAATGTGGCACAAGGTGTTGATCCCACAGTCTGTCTGTCTGATAGTAGCATTTCTTACTCGGTCTCGGATTGTTAAGCTGGCAGCTCTCCTCAAGCATCTCATTTCACATGTGTTGATTTTGCGAAGGTGTAATTTGGATAAAGTCCAGGTTTGAGATTGGTAGCATAGGGTTGGTGTGAATATGCTGTTTATTATCTGTCGTTTTGCGAACATGGGTATGTTTGGATGTTTCAGTAAGGGTGATAGTTGATATGTAAGTGCACTAGCTTTTTGACATCTGATTTCAATTTCTCTGTCCAATCTGCCATCTTCTGTGATCATACTTCCAAGGTATTTGAATTCTTTAACTTGTTTCAGAGTTGTGTTATTTATCTGTATACTTATTGGGCCTGGCGATCTGCTAACTTGCATTACTTCGGTTTTGGCTGTGTTTATGCTCATATTGTATCTGCTGCAGGTTGAACTCAGATTAGTAATATGATTTTGTAGTCTGCTATAATTGCTGTAAAACAGGCACTGATCGTCTGCAAATAGAAGTTCATTTATTCCCTGTGGGTCAGTTGTTTCATCTGGAGTAAAGAGTTCTAAATTTTCGGAATCTGTTCTGTCGAGACTTGCTTCTTTGGAAATTCTGTCCATGTAGATATTGAATAGCAGGGGAGAGAGCACACAACCCTGCCTCACTCCTGTATTGACTGTGAACATATCTGATATACCTTCTTGTGTTCTTACTGCACTTTGGCTTGAGTGGTACATGGCTATGATGTTTTCTAGCAGTTGCCCTTGTATCCCATAGTCTTCGAGGATGGTCCATAATTTGTATCTGTCTACTCTATCGAAAGCCTTTTCCTGATATACAAACACAATATTCTGCTGGTCATTATATTCGATAGTTTTTTCACAAATTTGTCTAAGTGTAAATAATGCATCAGTGCAACTTTTACCTTTCCGAAAACCGAATTGTGCTTTGCTTAACTGTTGTTCAACTATTGGTCTAGCTCTTTGTTCCAATAGTTTTGCATACATTTTCCCTACATGGCTCAGGAGTGATATACCTCTGTATGTTTCGCACTCTCTCGTATTGCCTTCCTTTTTCCATATTGGTACTATTATTGCCTGTTGCCAATCATCTGGGACTTTTCTTTCTTCCCATGCTATATTAAAAAGTCTTGTTAGCCATTTAGCTCCTGTTTCCCCACAGGCCTGAATAGCTTCTGTGGTTATTCCATCTGGACCTGGTGATTTGTTTTTAGGACTTTTCTGTATAACTGCTTTGACTTCTGCAGGTATGAAATTTGGTTCTTGCTCTACCTGGCTTTTAGGCACAAAAGTTAGGTTTTCTATGTTATGTGTGGGGTTAAGTAGTTCTTGAAAGTATTCTGCCCCTCTTGCTAGTCTTTGTTGTGGATTAAATATCGGTATACCTCTTTTGCTGTTTATGATGGTGGTTGGGTTGTAGCATGCATCTCTGTTTCTCATTGAGGTGACACGTTTATAAAATTTTCTTGGGCAGTCTTTGCTAAGGGTCACCATCTGTTCACCATATATTCACCAGGATTCATCTTTAGATGCTCTAATTGTTCGTTTGGCATTACGTCGTGCTATTCTATAAATAATATAGTCCTGTTCAGATTTAGTTGTGATCCACTTTTTGAATGCTGCCTTCTTTTTGAATATGCTATCTTTAACTTTGTTGTTCCACCAGGCTGTTCTTAATCTTTTGTCATGCCCTACTCTCTTTGTTCCACACTTATTTTCCAGTGTGTCGAGCATGGCAGCCTTGAAACATGTCCATTCCTTATCTACGCTTGAGTGGTCATCAGGGATGTTCTTTTGTAGGTTTTGGATTTCTTGACTGAATTCGTCTTTAACTGTATTTTCCTGCAGCCTCCTATAAATGATGACATGTGTTGTTACCTTTTTGTTTCTTATTTTCCTGTGTGGTGAAATCTTTTTGATTATGACTGGTTTGTGATCAGTATCAACATCTGTATTTAGGAGTGCTCTTGAATCTAATAGTAGCCTTCTGTCTGATTTCCTAATTAGAATAAAGTCAATTTGAGATGCTTGGTCTATGTCATTCCATTTATACCAGGTTTTGGTGTGGCTACGACGATGTTGAAAAAAACTATTTGCTATTATTAGTCCATGTTCCGAACATACGTTGAGTAGATGTTGACCATTGCTGTTACACTCAGTCTCTTTGTCACTGAATGGCCCCATGCAATCCTCCCATGGTGTTCTTCGTGTGCCTATTCGTCCGTTTAAATCACCCACTACAACTAGTTTATCTGTCTCCTTGACATTATTTAACGTGTCTGCAAGTTTATCAAAATATTCGTCTTTGTCTTCGTCGCTGTAAGTGTCGTTACATGGGGCGTATGTTTGTATAAAAGTTGTTGTTTTATTTCCTTCTTTCATCTGTACTAGTATTATTCTTTCCGATATAAATTTAGTGTTGATAATGGCTTTCGCTTTGTCTGGATGTAATAAAAAACCCACTCCATGTTTAGCTGTAGCTCGCTGGTCGACACCACTCCATATAAGAACGTAACTTTCATGTGTTCGTTTCGTGTTCTGCCCCTTTTTCCTAGTGTCTGCGAGTCCTAATAATTGAATATTTGATTTTTTCATGAACTCTACAAGAGCTGGTTCCTTATATCCAAGACCAGTAACATTCCAAGTAGCAAAAATCTCCTTTCTATTTAAAGTATTTCGAAGTTTAGCAGTTTTTGTCGTTAGTCGTTTGTTGTTGTTCGGCGTTGGTGTGTCGTTCCGCGTCGGTGTGTCGTTTTCGGCGTGAATGCTGATAGAGTTGCGTTTTTCTCTCAATTTCCTCCATAATTCTCGAGCAATAGTTCTTGAACAAATAAATTCCCTACCGGTTTGCTGGACCTGTCATAGGTTCATCCTTATTTGAACAGATTGATGTTAGGAAACATGCACAGAACACATTTTTAACACATAATTAATCTCTGAATCGAGCGACGCGGTTTACACCACCATCTTGTTTTTTAACGGGGTATACCAACTTGCCAAAATTAAGAATTTCCTTGACAAAAACACAAGAAATATATTCTATACTTCCCACATACAAACACATATTGATTATTGTTCCACAATCTGGAATGGATGCTCCAAATCAATGACAAAACACCTTTATTCACTCTAGAAAAGGATAGTGTGTTTAATTATTGGTGAAAAGCTTACCGACAATTCTAACCTACATAAACGGCTTCAGTTACTGCCACTCCACAAACGCCTACTTTTTAATAAGGCTAAACTAATTCACAAAATCCAATTTCAAAATGCTCCAAGCTAACTTTGACCATTGTTCAAATATAACGCAAGACATAGCGAACGACTAAATATACTACATGTCCCTAAACCTAGGATAGACTTATATAAAACAAGCTTAGCATACTCTGCCGCTCAGTTGTGGAACAATCTTCCACAAGAAATCAAAGACACCACCAATCATTATACATACATTTGCAACCTGTTTGAACACTACCTCAGTACAGACTACATTCCATCACACACACACAAAAAACAATAATAATGGTAAATTGTCTCAAACGACAACTAGCCAATAAACATTCCCATATGTATGGCACGTTACACCTTCCTTAGGTATTTATAATGCCCATGTTAAACACTGCCTCAGTGAGTCATGTATTACTGATTATTTTTCATGTGTTTTAATGCTTATTGTTCTTTTGTTGTCAAAGGTTAGCTTCATAAGTGATGTTGAATGAAAGAATGTATGAGAGGAAATAGAGAAGAAGGACAGAATGTCAGATGGGCCTGCGTGCCCAATTTTTAACCCTTTGAGAATAAAGATTGTTCATTCGTTCGTTCTAAACAAAAACTAGTCACTTTCTATATGAAAACATCACTAACCACTTTCTCACCCTGAAATATCACTAGTCACTTTCTACACAGAAACATCACTAACCAATTTCTGCATATGAAACCGTTTGTATTTCTTGTATACTTTAATATTTAAAAGAGAGAGGGAGATCAAATAATACTAAAAATGTTAAAATTACAAACACCAACCTCTGATTTCGCTGTGTCTGTTACTGGCTCACACCATTTAGTGTTGTTACAAGGGCACAAATCAGTTTTATCAACTGCAGCAAAGATATTGCACTTGCTAGGCTTGACAAACAGCAGTAACACCAGAAACGTCCAACAGCCAAAGAGCGGAGCCTTCATGTTGCTGTTCACCTCTGTATGAACATGAAGACAATAAATTATCAACTAAGGGAACTGACATTCACAACTTTGCAGAGGACTGATATACGACTGACTGTTGCATCTGACTTTTGACATGCTGGGAATGCTGTATATATATTCACAGATTGGAAATGCGTGTGTATAAATATTCACATCTCATCTCATCATGCTTCTCTTGTACCTTGCGGTGTCCAGGTGAAGTATAAACAGCGGGAGAGTGCCTGCTTATAGGCTTCATGTATCGATATTCCCATGGACTCTGTTATTCCCTGCGTCTATCGTTTACATGATCGGCCTCTTCCTCTGCTTCCATCTGGTCTGTACATCATTGCTTGTTGTGGTATACTGTAAGTTGGTAACCCACTTGCATGGCCAAACCATTTGACTTGCTGCCTTCTAATAAACTCTAGCACAGCTATAATCCTCACTTTAGTCCTGATTTCTTCATTTCTGACCTTATCTCTTCTTGATACATTGAGTATTCTTCTAAGGAATCTCATTTCTGTTGTGATTTTTCTTTTCTCTTTTTTCTGACATTGTCCAGGTTTGGCATTGGTAACATAGAGTTGGTAGGAAGATTGTGTTGTAAAGTGCTTTCTTAGTAGTTATTGATACACGTATGTTCTTTAGTATTGGTGCCATTTGTCCAATGAGTTGGTTTGCCTTATTGCATCTATTTTCGATCTCGTCTTCTGATTTGCCATGTGATGTTATTATACTTCCTAGGTACTTGAAACTCTTTACTTGTTTCAAGGGATGTTCGTTTAGGTGAATTATTGTTATTGTTGCTTTTTCTTCGTTAGTTACAGTCATTACCTCTGTTTTACTTGTGCTAATTTTCATGTTATGTTCCCTACACATTTCATTTAGACTATTCATGTGGTCTTGTAATTCAGCTTCTGATTTTGCTATTGGTGCTTGGTCATCTGCAAACAGGAGTTCTCTAATGGTTAGATTTGCAGATGGTTCTTCTGTGTTCTAGTCATTCTCTTTGGCTGGTTTCTTTACATATGATGTCTATATATGTTATGAACAAGAGAGGAGACAGGACACAACCTTGTCGTACTCCGGATCTTATGGTGAAGGGTTCTGAGTGTCCTCCAGTTGCTCTCACTATGCATTCACTGTTGTTGTATAAGCTTCTACATAGGTTTGTTAGATGTGTACTCACTCCATATTGTTTAAGGATTTCCCACAGCTTGTTTCTATCTACTCTATCAAATGCCTTTTCTTGGTCGACAAAGGCTAAGTAGAATGTTTCATTGAATTCGATTGATTCTTCTATAAGTTGTCTAAGAGCAAAAATGGCATCTGTGCATCCTTTGTTTTTCCTAAATCCAAGTTGTGTTTCGCTTAGCTGGGGTTCTATAGTAGTTTGTAGTCTTTTCTCAAGAATTTTGCAAATTATTTTCCCAGTATGATTCAACAGTGAAATGCTGCTGTATTGCGTGCAGTCTCTTTTGCTGCCTTTGTTTTTCCAAATTGGGATAATTATAACATTCTTTTTGTAGAAGTTTCTAGTTGCCTCCTTGTAGTTTTTATTTAAGGTTTCTCCATACTCCTCCGTCTTTTTGTTTTTCTCTCTTTACTATTCTATTCACATGTCTTCTCGCTATTTTGCAGTCTATGTAATCGCATTCCTATTTCCTCTTCAACTTCTTTTTATATTTTTCCTTTTTGTCTTTTACAGCTTTCTTTACTTCTGCCTTCCACCACTTGTTATTTTCTTTATCCGTGTTTTGTGTTTTTTCGTGGTTCCACGTGTTATTTTTGCAGTATTTAAAATGCTTGATTTGAACATCTCCCATTCTTCTTCCACTGTCTTTCTTTCTATAGGTAATTTTACAAAGATTTCAGTTAGTTCTTTCTCATAATTTTCCCTCACTGCCTCGTCTTTGATGTTTTTTTAAGTTTACTGATTCACATGGCATGTATTTTCCTGGTCTTTGCTTTCTTCTACTTATGGTTCTTATTGTGGCAACGACTGCTTTGTGGTCTGTGTTTATACTTAAGTTGGGCATTGCCCTTGCATCTAATACATTTCTCTTTCTGTTATTTCTTGTCAATATAAAATCAATTTGGCTTTTAGTATCTAGATCGTTCCATTTATACCAGGTGTATATTTGTGAGTCTTTGTGTTTATAGAATGTGTTTTTTATATAGAGGTCTCGTTGCCTGCATAACTCTATCAGTCTACTTCCGTTATCACTTCTTTCATTATATTGGTCTCCAAATGCTCCAAGATGTTTTTTCTATGCCCACTCTGATGTATCCTAGTCTCTTGCATTGAAGTCTCCCATAACTATGATGTTGTCCTGCTTATCTATTTGCTTCCTTGCTTGCGTTCACTGGCTGTGAATTTCAGCATGAAGTTCTGTATGTCGGATGAAGACATCCTGATGTTCAACATCAGTGTGATGTCATACCAGACTGAAGTTTGTGTGTGTATCCGTTGTCCCATGTCTGGCTTATTGGTGTGCAGACTGGTGGTTCCTCGCCGTGCAGATAGATACTCTCCAACTTCGGAAGAATCAGCGATCCTACTACGTTAGCCAAGACGCATGACTAGGACGTGTTAGTAGGTCTTGGCCAGTATAGAACCTGGCCATGGTGCCTTGGAAACACCTCTGCGTCCCGCTTATCTATTTTATTTAGCACGTCATGGATGTCTTCATAGAATTCCTCACATTATGGCTCATTATTGTTTGTATTACATGGTGCATATATTTGTACATATGTTGTAATTGTTTGTTCTTTTATTCTCACTGTTATGATTCTTTCTGATATATATTTTATTTCTATTATTCCTCTTGCTAGCCATGGTTCAATGACTATTCCCACACCGTGCCATGCCCTTTCTTGCTGTTCCACTCCAGAGTAGACAAATGTGTAACTGTGGTGGATCTCCTTACACCCTTCGCCTTTTATTCTTGTGTCCGCTATTCCCATCAGTCAAATTTTCTTCTCTTCCATTGTTACTTTAAGTTCTTCTTCTTTGCTATTAAAACCGCGACATTCATTATGCCTATTTTTCGAATCGCTGATCTATCTCATAGTCCATTAACATTGCCGGGTCGATATCCATTTGGGTCAGTCCGTTTATACTTCTTAGTTTTTCTAAGAGCAGTATGAAGATCCCCTTGTCGGCTTGCTAGGCCAGTCGCAGGTTTAGGACAAAAATCTGACCATAGGAAGTCCATCCCCTATGGGGAGCCATAGCCCCGTTAGCCCATGACCTGGTAGTCATGATTCCCAGTTTACACCACGTGGAGGTGGGGTTGACTTGTGTAGTCTGCGGGTCATTGGCAGGCTACTAATTTTCACCCCTCCTGGGAGAGGCTAGCCAATCCTAAACCTGCTGGCTGTAGGGCCATTCGCAGTCCACACCTTGTAGACCATATATATTCACATAGATAGAAAATGCTTATGTATATATTATATGCACATAGACTAGAAATGTGTGTGTATGTATATGCACATAGATTGGAAAAGCTTATAGCCAAAATGCTAGTGTGCGGTGAAAGGCTTATAGCCAAGATGCTAATGTGGGAGTGAAAACTTATAACCAAGATGTTAGTGTGGGAGTGAAAAGCTTAAAGCAATGATGCTAGTATGGGAGTGAAAAGCTTATAGGCAAGTGTGGGAGTAAAAAGCTTATAGCCAAGTGTGGGAGTGAAAAGCTTATAGCCAAGATGCTAGTGTGGGAGAGAAAAGCTTATATTGCCAAGATGCTAGTGTGGGAGTGAACAGCTTATAGCCAAGATACTAGTGTGGAAGTGAACAGATTATAGCCAAGTGTGGAAGTGAACAGATTATAGCCAAGTGTGGGAGTGAAAAGCTTATAGCCAAGAGGCCAGTGTGGGAAAGAAAAGCTTATAGCCAAGAGGCTAGTGTGGGAGAGAAAAGCGTATAGCCAAGAGGCTAGTGTGGGAGAGAAAAGCTTATAGCCAAGAGGCTAGTGTGGGAGAGAAAAGCTTATAGCCAAGAGGCTAGTGTGGGAGAGAAAAGCTTATAGCCAAGAGGCTAGTGTGGGAGAGAAAAGCTTATAGCCAAGTGTGGGAGTGAACAACTTATAGCATAGCCAAGATGCTAGTGTGGGAGTGAACAGCTTATAGCCAAGATGCTAGTGTGGGAGTGAACAGCTTATAGCCAAGATGCTAGTGTGGGAGTGAACAGCTTATAGCCAAGATGCTAGTGTGGGAGTGAACAGCTTATAGCCAAGATGCTAGTGTGGGAGTGAATAGATTATAGCCAAGTGTGGGAGTGAAAAGCTTATAGCCAAGATGCTAGTGTGGGAGTGAACGGACTATAGCCAAGTGTTGGAGTGAACAACTTATAGCCAAGATGCTAGTGTGGGAGTGAACGGACTATAGCCAAGTGTGGGAGTGAACAACTTATAGCCAAGATGCTAGTGTGGGAGTGAAAAGTGGTGAACTCACAAAGAGAACTGGTTACTCGTATAAGAAAAATATAGTCCAAATTCTTTGGGCATGTCATGTGACAACTTTGTAAGCATCAAGCCTAGACAACAGAGACTGTTGCAGGTTCTTCATATGTGTTCACACCATGTTAATTTTACATATTTTATATTAAAGTAAATAAAACGTTTTCATTACACTTTTGTTGCAAAATTTATTAGCTTTTATGATTTAAGATTTATGAACTTTTCTTTATTAAATGTGTTTTATTTTTATTTTAAATAAGTTATATACTTCCTTTAAAACTTTTCTTCCTTGTTTTGTGATTTGTAAAATAAAATATAAATAATAAATGTATTTACTATTATGGGTTTACACTTGTTTGACATGGGTCACCAGGACGACGTCTGTTTACTGTCAACTACAACAAGTGCCCCCCCTTCCCCCCCCCCCCGACTTTGAGGACTGGCTACACCCTTGGGTGTGGCCTTAGATATTTGATTTTGGATATTATAAACCTGTCAAACTGGATCTTCAAACAATCGTATTCATACATCAGCGAAGATATTTAAGTTACCCTATTTAAATTTAAAAATGAAAGCTACCTGCTTTAAATTATACTAAATTTAAATATCTTCTCAGATGCAATAAATGTGTAAATATGAAAGTTCTGGAAAAGAGGTGATGGTGACAATGAATGCCGGCGTTCTGCACGTCTGTCGCGAGAAAACTGGATGTAATTAGAAAGAATATCAGTTTTGCTGTGCAGCGTGCCTAAGATGTGAAACTGAATGAAAGTGAAGTCATGCGTGCATTTGAATGAATTGAATGATTGATTTCCTCTTGCGGTTTTGCTTCAGTTTATTTAAACATTAAACCTTTACTTGAAGACTTCCATTATCGCATCAGTTGCGGCTCTCACCTAGTCACGATCAATACTTGCTTGATGAAGAAACTAAATGAAAATTCTGAAGATTTTTGTCCTCTGAGACGTGAAAATAGTGTCCGCCAACGGTGTTTATTAACGACAACAGACCAGAATATGTGATCACATGACTCCAGGAACGATGATCACATGATTGCTGTCACATGATATGAAAACCGTAAACGGAGTAGAGAAATTTGACGTAGGAAGTCAACATTTTTTGGTCACGCTAAGTACTTGGTATGATGAAGCTGGGGCAATGGTCAACCCAACCAAGGCAACAGTGACTTGGTTCTCGTTGAATAATCATATTGTCAGCACTCCAACACCAACTGTAAAGCTGTGTTCAGAGACGGTGGAAAGAACGCAGGCAATGAATTACCTGGGTTTGTGATCGAATCCTTGCTTATAATGAGCACATAGACCAGGTGATAACAAAGGCCAAGCGGGGTTTGGCTGCGATGCGGGTGATGGCGGCAGCAAACTGTGAGCAGCGCCATCTATGTCTTCTGTACGAGGGGCTGGTCATGTCTGTTTTGGAGTATGCAATGGCAATCTTGACTCTCAGCCATAAGCAGATAGAAAGGATGGAAAGGATACAGAATGAAGCTATGCGCATTATTCTTGGATGTACAAGAGATACAGCATGCAGGGCGATGCGCTACCTTCTTGATTTTCCAACCATTGAAGAGTGAATACAAGTTTGCAGAGCAGGTGCCTACCTCAGAGTTAACGCAAACACACAACATCCACTGCATAGTGAAATTATGAAGGTGAAAGGCAGCAGGTTAAAAAGAGGACGGTCGTGGGTGGGTCAAGCCGAAGACATTCTTCAACAGGTGTGTTCACTTGAGGACTTAGAACCTGGCGAGGAGTGGGTACAAGTGCCAACAAATTTCTGCACATCCTTTTCAGTTTGCATCCAACTAGATAGAAAATGCAGACAAGAAAATCCAGCTGCTGTGGAGGCTGAAGTACAAGCGTTGATTTTCGAGAATTCGCTAGACGGTGATGCTGTCATCTACACAGATGGGTCAGTCGTCCGACATGTGAGAAGCTCATGGGCCTTTACGGCTCGGACCGGAGTGAGAATTGTGAAGGAGGACTCTGGTGCTTTCACTGAAACCACAAGTAGCCTGACTATGGAAGTCATGGCAGTAAGTAAAGCAATAACATGGCTCGAGACACAGACATTCACTAGGGCGTGTTTCATAAGCGACTCAATGAACATGATCAAGAGGATAGAGGAGGGGTCGATCCGAAGAGAATGGTTGCTGCCTCTGGAGCGGTCTCGGCTAGCAAAGATTAGTTTCATCTTCGTGCCAGGGCATGCGGGAGTACAAGGAAATGAGCGGGCTGACAAGCTCGCAGGTGAGGCTACGGTGGAGGGCGGACGCGCCATGGACCAGGCTGACATTCTGAATGCTCTACGAGAAGTAAGACTTTTCCGTGAACCAAGTGATGACTGAATCTACATGGCCAGACTGCGAGAACAGCAAATTAAAAGAGGGGTGGCCAAACAAGAACACTACGCAGGAAGCCAAAGAAGATTGATAAACCAACACAGAACTGGTGTCGTTAGCCGATTTGCTGAGGAGGGGATCCGAGCACTTATGGACTGAATGGTTCGATGTGCAATGGGGATGATCTTTCGACTAACTAACTAACTTTCTGATGACTGCCGATTCCATCGACGATGAACTGTATTTTTCGTGGAGGACTTCTGTGTTGGCATTCTGGCGGTGGCATTATGCACAGTGTACCTGAGCGGACTGTTGGCTTGCCGAGCTGTCTGTTCCACTTTTCACACTGGGCAGTAAGGAGCATTTTGTATGATATTCATTGGCAAATGAACGGATCATAATGGGGACGACGCGTTGCCGTGAAGTTGGAACCGCGACTAATTAACTAACTAATGAGCTTTTGGTACAGACTTAATCGTAACCATTGTGTGCCCCTGGGACGCTTTTTCCATCTTTGATAAAGCTCACGAGGTAGGCTGCAGATGCTGCCGGCTCAGCATCTTACCTCCATGCACTCTGTTGTTCGACTTGTGTCCAGCTTTTACGAAGCGTATCCACCCGGTTTCCACAACAGTCCCTTTGTTTTCCTATATACAGTAGACGTGTTGGGACGTCGGATATACCCCATCTGACCAGGTTAACAGCTGATGACAGGAGATCGTAAAGTGATCTGACAAGGAAGCTTATTCTTAACGGCGGGAAGCGCCATACGTCGTTCCACGAGAGGGACTTTTGTAGAGTTCCTTCCCATGACACCCACTGCCCTTGCTGCGGCTGCACTCGCTTGTCGTTTACTGTCATCTAAAAAACTGTAATCTACTGCTATAGTACCTTTAAGTGTAAAAGTAGGGGGGGGGGGTGTTCCTGAACCTGTCTTCGCCTTCGCGAATCTCCTGGACCACCATAACATATCTCGGAGCTGCCATGCCGTCGCCTTCGACCACCATTGCCATGATTGCGTGTCGCTTTGGTAGCCAAAGCCGTGTCTGTTGGACTGGTTGTGTCCCATCACTTCCTTAAATTGGAGCGAATTTTGCGCCAATTCAACTGCCTCGTAAACCTTCCATTTCCTTCTCGCCCTGAGCGATGGCTGGGAGCCGCTGACTGTTTCATCTTGGGACTCGCGCATCATCGCGAGACTTGCTTTTCGACTTTGTATTCATCGACAGCCGGTCTCTGTTAACGTCTTTCTCCGTAATCCCGTATATTCTTGTGTGTAACGCAGCTGCGCGAGAGTCGGCAGCGGTTCGCGCCGCGTTGATAACTTACGGAGGTATGTGAACCGGTTGCTCAGAAAGCAGTGGCAAACTACTGAGAGTAATCTTGCCTAGTACATCAACAGCAGCTGAAAAATGCTGGTGTTGACTGCAACGTCCTGTAAGGGATATTTCAACATTTAAAAAACGATTCATCAACAACAGACTTGAACGGGAGCAAGAGTTTGAGCTTCTTTGAGTGCAACGCTATGTCCGACAGACCTGGTGGTATTAAACTTCTCTACCTCCCCTTTGTTCTCTTCACCTCGATCTTTCCAGTTGTCATCAAGTTCTCCAATTTATTTCTTCTCTGCGATTGAGTTCGGTTTGTAGTTCCACAGCAACCTGCTCTCTATCCTTACCTTGACGATACACTAAAACATCATCGGCATATGACAATGTCCTGCCAGGTCCAGTGATCTGCTCACTGGTGATTCTCACTGTGTAGGCGTTGAACAGTACCGGAGATAATGGTGATTCCTGTGGTAGGCCAGGATATATTGTTGTTGGTTCCGAAGACCAACTGCCACATCTAAAAACTACTTTCCGTTGGAAGAGGGCTGCAGCAATCCAACTAAGGAGGAATGGACTTACTTTGAGTTCAAGAAGTTGAAGCATTAAAAACTCCAATTGTACTCTGTTGTACGCGTCCTCAAGATCAATCGCTGCAGCAAAGGTTTCAATGCCTGAGTGGAAACCTTCATAGACATCATGGGCAAAAACTGCTGCATTGGTCCAGGTTTCTCTTTTTGGACGGTACCCACCCAAGGTAGGTGGGAAAACACCTTGCCTCTCTAGCTGGCTTGATATTTTCCTGGCAATTACCTTCTCCAGCAGCTTACCTATTGTATTCTGCATGGTTATAATTCGATATCCCTGAATTTTTTTGTGGTCTTTGTCAGGCTTCGGCAAGGGAATCAGATAGCTGTGTAGCTACTCCTCCTTGATGCTAGCACTCCCTATACTGTTGTTGTACATGTCTGCTAGTTTCTCTAGCTCATTGTCGGTACACCTATTTATGTCGTCGTATCTTATGCCATCAGGCACTGGAGCGCTGTTTTTTTATCGTCGAAGCACAGCCTTGATTTCTTTCACTGTCACTGTGTCTTCATCCGAAGTGTTCTGGGCCTTGCACCAGTCTGAGGTGACCTCCTTGGCCAGATTTCGGCCTCCCATGTCTGTCTGGTTGCTCTGCTCTAGATAGCGTTCAAAGAGGGCTTTGCCCTTGTCCTCGTCAGTCCTCTGCCAGATGAGGTCAGCACCTTGGAAGTCAGAAATGCTCTTATTCTTGACTACACCCCTCATGCTTTTATGTAGTCGCCAGAACAATTTCAGTGACTTGTCTGTGCTTACTCTTTGACACACCTCTGACCATTTTTCGCTTTTAACCACCTTGACCAGTTTTTTGAAATAGCTTACTTTTGTGTGCATCTCTCTTTCTAAGTGCATGCAGGGACTAGGATGACCAGCTCTGTTCTTCTTGGCATTTTGCCATCTCCTTACAGCACCACGCTTATCCACCCAAGCCTTCTCCACCTCGAAATTCCACCAAGGTGGCTGATCCCAGCTTTTTTTCCTGCCCTGAAGCTTTCTGCACTTGTCACGTCTTATTTTACTCACCACATCTTTCCCTGTACTGTCATACTGGAAAGTCTTTACCTTTAGCTTGTGCTGCCTGGTTCTGCCTTTCTCCACCAATATGCTGCAAGGGTGGTGGTCGCTGCCGTGGTGTCCTAGGACACCCCATCTACACACTGTAGTGAGTGAAGGTGAAACCAGCGCCAGATCAATAGCACTGTCCTCATCGCCTGGATGGCTTGCTGTCCTGGTGACACAGCCACTGTTGATACAAACCAGGTCAATGGTTTCAAGTGCAGTCTCGAGCACCTCCCCTTGTGTGTTGGAGGAAATGTTTCCCCATGATCTGCCTTTAGCATTGAAATCGCCACAGAAAATAACATTTCTCTCGTGACCTAATATGTCACTTAAGCACTGCCACTTCTGGGCGTCGATACTCCCATTGCGGGCATAAACATTAACCAACACGAATGGCATACTGGAATGAACTCTCAACGCCTGTATTTGTATATCGTCACTGTCCCAACTGGACATGTCTAGCTCTGACGCCACCATGCTGTCACGAACGAGAATCGCCATTCCCAGATGTCGTCTGTTGTAGAAACATTTGAAGCCAGCAATTCGGAGTAGCTGATCGCCCAGTCTCGTCTCCTGGAGCGCTACAATGTCGTTCCTAAAAACCAGGGTTTCTAAAATAGAGCCCCGTTGTTTTACGCTGGCGCAGTTCCAATACAGAATACGGATATTCCTGAGTCCTAGACGGTGACACTTGAGTCTAAAACGTCTTAAACCACCACGCTTATCGTGTCGCTTTCTGCCTGCCCGGCGCCCACGCCGCCTCGTTATGTTGACTGCTGTCCGCTCGGAGAACACACGTTGTTCCGCCATGTTGAAACACCGAACACAACAGAAACCACACACGTTGCGAAACATTCACTCAAGGATTGCTTCGCTTGATGCACGAAACTCCGTAGCATCCGCGCAGATCTTGACCCGGGTTTTATCCCACATGGCTCGGTCTCTTTCCGCAGAGCGACCCGCCGAAAGCACGAACTCCATAGCTCCAGCGACGACTCAGGAGTCTCCTGAAAAAATGCACTCGTGAACCGAAAAGGCAAACCAGTCAATTCAGTGACAGCCGGCCATTGTTCCGAACATACAGTTCACTGTGCAAACAACAGCGGACAGATGTAAAAGCATTCCACTCGAATTTCACAGCTCACAGTGTCGTGCTACGGACTCAGTAGCAGTGCGATGGAACCATGTACCACCAGTCCAATATGAGGAAAATGGGAATGCAAACCGTAGCCACAAGCATAAACACGCCAGAGGCCTTAGCCGTTCAATCCTAACTGCAAATGTTGGGAACCGGAAGTCACCAACAGCTCTTTGAGTGAGCGTAATCAACGGTGGAAAAACGTCTCATTAACACGAAATGGAACGCTGGGCTAGCGAATCCATTACGTGGAAGGTCGAAGCGAAAGCTTGCTGAGTGGATGTCATCTGTAGACTTACCGTTCCTGGTATGCGTGGGATGTGGCCTGTGGTGAACGAAATGTCCAATATATGGAAGCGAGAAAGTGAATCAGCCATGCGCAGGACGTGACGATTCCTTGCGTGAGCCCAGTACCAGAGCGCTATGTGTTTGCTCTGTAATTAAGGAAGCCTCTTAGCATGACAGGGAATGCCCATGGTCTGCCCCTGCCTTCCCTTGAGGGTTGACCATGATGTCTCTGGCCGTTATAACTTAACCAGCTGAGGTGTGGACGACACCACCACAATGAAAGTAGAATGTCCCTCGAAACCAACGGGAAGGTTAACCCGGTCAACAAACACTCCACGCAAAAGTTGGATGTGCCACCCTAAGGGTACAAATAAAATTGGCACAAAGCAAAAACGTCCGAGTGAGAGTGGAATGTTCTTCGAAGCAGCCGGGAAGGTTAACCTGGGCAACAAACACCCGCAGAAGTCGTGAAAAGTCCGAACCGATCGTTCCTGGTTTGCGCACGGATCCCCCTGTGGTGAACGAAATGCCCCATATACGGAAGTGAGGAAGTGGGAGCAGCCATGTGCAGGACGATACGATTATTTGGGTGAGCCCAGTACCAGAGCACTATGTGTCAGCTCTGCAATTATGGAAGATTCTTTGGATGGTGGGGAATGCCCATGATCTGCCCCTGCCTTCCCCTGAGGGCCGGGATGTCTTCGTCCGTTCTAACCTGACTAGCTGGAATGTGGACGGCAACACAACAGTAAGAGTCGAAAGTCCTTCGAAACACAAAACACCCGGGAAGGCTAACCCGGTCAACAAACGCCCACTGAAGTCGGATGTGTCGGCCTAAGGGCGCAAACAGGCACAACGCTATTACGTCTGAAGAAAAACACTCCGGATGTTCGCAGAAGAAGAAGAACAGCAGAGTCGACTACTCCGACGGGCTGCCATCCATCCTCGAGAGCGCTGAAGACTGGGAGCTGACAGTAGACCTGCAGGGCCGTGGCAAATACTCAGCGAAAATCCTAAAGTTTCAGTTGCAACAAGACATTGGAGTGTGCTCGCCGTCGATCTTCAGTTAGTACAAATCGAGCTGACTGTTCCGTTCGAGTCAAGAATCAAGGAGCAGCACACCTATAAGATGGAGACATACAGTGACATGGCCGCAAGCCTGAGACAGGAAAGATATACCGCAAGAAGCCTTATTATTAACTCCATTTACAACGTGGTGAAACAACTAGGTGTAAAGGGTCAAGCAAGAACACGGGTACTTAAAAGTTAAAAGACTGGGCGAGGCTGAGAGTGGAATGGAGAAGGCTTCGAGTTGGCTACGGGGTGGGACAAGGATACGCAGTAAATGGTGTCGCGTAACGTATTCTACTAGGATGGAATTGGATCAAAGTAGATACTAAATAGACTTCTACGAATAGAGAATCTAACCACTGCTGAAGAAGCGATCAAATGGCTCGCAATTCTAGAAGAATGATTATCAAAGTCCCAGAAAGGATCACTACTTCTAAACAGTGCCAGGCGGAAAGTTATGACGACTAACTGTACTAACACACGAAGACAGTATGTCAAGTTATTCCTGCTAACGTGCCTGGATGAATAATGAGCCCCAACTGCCTAATGTATTCTCACACAACAGGAGATAAGACAGAATGATAAGTATAGATGTAGTCCTTTCACTCGTCACACAATCTGATGATGCTAATTCTAATTCTATAATGACAGACGCAGTTGTTAAAATTACAAATATAACATAACGTTTAATCCTAAAGAACACTACGTGAGCCCCACTGGGAACTCACTGACACACAAGAGATACGCAGATCCCTGAAATTTCTACAAGATAATGTTCAGCTAGAGGATGTAATCATAGACTTCTAGCCGATAGCGGACAATTTGTGATTGCTGTGCAGTGGCAAACGGGTGGGTAGCCACTCATCTGATAATCCTTAGCCTCCTGGATGGTAAGCTGTCAGTGCTGACTGGATCGTGGTATGGACTCCACTCTCTGCTGCATCAAGTGAGTGGTTCGTAGCTCAATCACCGGTCGTGACTACGGCTACAGATGATCAGGGTGCAGGCTCCTGCAACTAGATTTTGACTGGCCTATCGGGAGTGGAGACTATCATTGGCTTTTCTATGTTTTAGAGGGTTGTTCGGCTTAACAAGAGCCAGCAATAAAATATGTTTAAACACAGACAGGTGTTCAATTTTAGCCAATTGAAGTGATAGTAGCTCCTGCTCCCTCCAGGTTGCTGTCAAAAAATGGCAGATGTTAGGGTGCTACTGGAAGTTAACTTCTCATCCAGGAGAGTTCCCTTCCTGTGGCCAAATTATTATTCACAGCCAAACCTGAATATAAAATTCAGCCTGACTTGATTACTTGACTTGTAAACGAACTCTACCCTACATCTACTTCTAACTATAAGAAGACATAATTTAACTCTCTCTATAGTTTTATGTATATAAATACATTAACCAAAGACGATTTTTATCTAATATTTGAAAATATAGATAAAAATAAAAAATAATACAGGATACATAGAGGGGTTTACTGAGGGCTATCTCTATCTAATAAAAAAAAACTATCTGAGAGGTGGGCCAACCTGTCACAAATGCCCACCGTTCAAAAAAAGTTGGAGAAACAACTGTTTCTCCAGCCCGAACTCTCATATAGTTTTGTCAGCCCTTACTCTGACGTTTATGGGTCATTTGGACAGGTCCCCCTCTTCCCCAGTAGAACAATGTCTATTCAAAATTCTCAGACTCTTCGTTTCTAAGACACCTTCTAAGAAACCTCCTCCCTTGATGTCGCTTCCATGGAAATCTTCTCTGGAAACTTTGCTTTCGTTGGTCGGGGTGTCCTTCGTCTGTCACTGATAAAGGTCCTACAATTCCAACATCTCTCCTTCGACCCAATTGGTCTTGATCCCTATACTTCATGCGCGTCGTCCTTACTTTCCCTTTAGACGTCTCTAAGTTGGGATCGTGTTCAGCCGCGTCATCTTCCTCACATCTGTCGGGGTTGTCTTCCCATCTGGATTGATCCCCTTTGGATCCATTATCAAACACAACCAGAGTCATAATATGAACTGGTGGGTTCGTATTGTTCTCAAAATGTCTTTTGAGTAAATTCACGTGGAAGACTGTAGTTTTGCCGCGAATAGAAACGGAGTACTTGTTGCTGGACACCTTCTCTTTGATGATGAATGGTCCTTGCCAAGCAATTTCTAACTTATTGTCCCCTTTGGTTAATAAGACTAGCACTTTATCTCCTACCTCTAGAGATTGGTTTCTAATAGGTTTATTATAGAAGGAAGCCTGTTTCTTTCTGGCACGACGGAGAGTGGAGTTAGCTAATTTCCATCCCGTGTGCAGTTTCTGTTTCAGTTCCTCTACATACTGTGAAGACTTGACGACACTCTCATCTGTTCCTTCATCAGTCCAGGTTCTCAAAAGAGCCTCAAGCAGTCCTTTAATTGGTCGTCCGAACAATAGTGTAGCAGGTGGAAGACCGGTGGCGACATGTGGTACTTCTCGATAGGCAAACATTGCTGCTGATAAGTACGTGTCCCAACTATCTGGTTTCTCCTGGACTAACTTGTTCACGATCGATTTGAGAGTCCCCGTATATTTGACCACAAGTCGCTTATTCTCTGTGAGACTAAAACCTGTGTTGAAGATGTCAGAGATTTCTCCCCTTAACTTCTCGTTCAATGATGAACCACTATCACTTACAATAAGAATAGGGAATCCTACTCTGGTAAATATTTCTAGGAGAGCCTCTGCTACCCTAGTTGCATTGATGGAGGGCAGTACAGTAGCTTCAGCCCATATTATACCTGTATCTACTACAGTTAAAATATAAGCGTTTTTCTTCTTAGAAGTTGGCAGTGGACCAATAATGTCTATAGTTACTCGCTCAAAAGGAGTGTTCAAAACTAACCCTTCCCCTATGGAAACAGGAGTAGACCACTGCTTGGGGGAGCCATGTTGACACTCCGGACAAGACTGGACGTATCCTCGTATGTCAGCAGTCATTCCCGGCCAAAAATAATGACAAGAAATACGCTAGGTAGTAACTCCTACAGTCATATGTCCACTGAAGGATATGGTATGTCCCATATGCAATATCTGATTACGATATTGTTTCGGCACGACAAGTTGCCCGTGTTCGGTACCCATAGTTCCTGCCCTATGGTACAACAACTTGTCCTTTAAATAGAAATTTCCAGCTGCTGGAGGATTTCTACCGTTTGGCAGTTTGCCAAAACAAGATGCTAAAGTCGGACATTCATTTTGTGCAGCCCTAATCTCCCGAGGTAGAGGGTTGATTGAGAGTATAGGTCCATGTGACTGTGCAACCTGACTCCGGGTCTCCACTGCTGCCATTATCATTGGTGATGATGGTTCTCCTAAATATACATACTTACGACCAAGCATGAAAGGATATACCGGATCATCGATCACTGCAGCTGAAATGAGTCCAGTGACATACTTAGATGTCACATGTACTTTGGCTATATTAGCTATTATAGTTGGAGAGCTCCTGGTAGCCCCTTTGACTACAACTGTTTGTTTAGTTAACTGTGATGGTTTCACTAACTGCTTAGTTATTATTGCCTCACACTGGAGTCCACTGTCATAGAGACATAGTACTGGACTACCGTTAACCAGAATAGTTTCAACCGTGGGTGGCCTAGTTCCATTACTTGAACATATGCTCTGTTGGGTACTCGCCCCCGTAATCATACATGCAGCATACTGGGTAGGGGGATTATTTCTTCACACGCTCGTGTGGTGATCATTACTTTTGCAGTTCTTGCAGTAAGGTTTACCCCATCCACTATTGGTTGCTGGTGCTTTTTGTTGTGAACCAGGATTTTGGTGCGGACCCCCAGTGTGCCCTCTGGTGTCTTTACCGTAAGAGTTGTTCTGCTGAAAACCCTTATTCTGTGTTGCAGGAGTATTTTGAGCAGTAGAAGAATTACAAGATTTAGTGGCAGCTACTTCGCCATGGGCAGTTAAATATCGTTCGGCTAGTGAGATAACCTCCTCTAGCCGAGCGCCACCATTCTCTGCAATAAATGTTTGAAGCTGTTTTGGAAGAACGTCTTTAAATTGATCAACAAGTATTAGTTCCTCCAGCCCGTCATAAGTAGCATCCAAATCACTCAGTTCTACCCACTTGTTAAAATAAGTGTGTAACCGTGAGGCGAACTGAGGAAATGATTCTCCTTGTGACCGTTTGGCTGTACGGAACTTCAACCTGTAGGCACTGGAAGTTAACTGATATCGTTTCAAGAGAGCATTTTTGAGTGTAACAAAGTCCTTCTCAAGACCTGGAGGGAGCTTTGTAAACACGTCATACGCCGGTCCGCGAAGTGCTTGGGAGAGTTTAATATTAAATTTATCCTTAGGCAGATTGTAGGCTTCACACATTAACACAAATTTGTCAAGATATTCATCCATCTGATCCTCCTTCGGGTCGAAGTGGGCCAGTGGAAAACTCATTGATCCTGGAGTAATATGTGGTCCTGAGGAAATGTCTTGACTGTCAGTTAGAGAGCTGGCACTGCTAAATCTGGAGGCATCAGGATTTTGTAGTTCTAATCTCCTCAGTTCTAACTCATGCTGTCTTAACTGCTCAGCTAATTTCAACTCCTTGTCCAGTTCTGCTTGCTTCAACTGGTTGTCCAATTCAGCCTGTTTCAACTGGTTGTCCAATTCAGCCTGTTTCAACTGGTTGTCCAATTCAGCCTGTTTCAACTGGTTGTTCAATTCAGCTTGTCGCATCTTCTCTCTGGATTCAATTTCCGCCATCTGGATTTTTAATTTAATTCTTTCCTCCCGTTCTTCCTTCTCCATGATGATGTCCCTTTGTTCTCGGCGCCATGTTCTTCCTTCTTCTATTACATATTTTTCCAACTCTGCACCCTCATAACCTAACAATGTTCCTTGTTCTCGCAGTTCCTCCTTAGTAGGTGGCTTTTCAGAAGACATGTTTGTTATGTAATAAGATGATATCTGTTGATACACCTGGATAACTCACTCACTTAATCAAGAATGTGTTTGTCGCAAAGATTCACAAATATTATCTTCAATGACAAGCATAAAAAATGTTACACATTGACACAACACTTACCCGTTTGCCAGCAATTCACCTTTGCCCTAACTTATGTTATCTTATACTAATCCTATGTATGTGTTATATTATAATCCTAGTTAGTATATTATCCTATATTATGAGTATATATATATATATATATATATATATATATATATATATATATATATATATATATATATATATATATATATATATATATATAACTAGTATGATTAGTAGCTATCTATTTTTAGTGACTGAAAGTTAGAAATATCTATGAAGTTGGATACTCGACTGAACCCAGCAATCTATAGGATTGTCATCCCGGACGAGCCCCCAGTGTCGCGTAAACGTATTCTACTAGGATGGAATTGGATCAAAGTAGATACTAAATAGACTTCTACGAATAGAGAATCTAACCACTGCTGAAGAAGCGATCAAATGGCTAGCAATTCTAGAAGAATGATTATCAAAGTCCCAGAATGGATCACTACTTCTAAACAGTGCCAGGCGGAAAGTTATGACGACTAACTGTACTAACACACGAAGACAGTATGTCAAGTTATTCCTGCTAACGTGCCTGGATGAATAATGAGCCCCCACTGCCTAATGTATTCTCACACAACAGGAGATAAGACAGAATGATAAGTATAGATGTAGTCCTTTCACTCGTCACACAATCTGATGATGCTAATTCTAATTCTATAATGACAGGCGCAGTTGTTAAAATTACAAATATAACATAACGTTTAATCCTAAAGACCACTACGTGAGCCTCACTGGGAACTCACTGACACATAAGAGATACGCAGATCCCTGAAATTTCTACAAGATAATGTTCAGCTAGAGGATGTAATCATAGACTCCTAGCCGATAGCGGACAATTTGTGATTGCTGTGCAGTGGCAAACGGGTGGGTAGCCACTCATCTGATAATCCTTAGCCTCCTGGATGGTAAGCTGTCAGTGCTGACTGGATCGTGGTATGGACTCCACTCTCTGCTGCATCAAGTGAGTGGTTCGTAGCTCAATCACCGGTCGTGACTACGGCTACAGATGATCAGGGTGCAGGCTCCTGCAACTAGATTTTGACTGGCCTATCGGGAGTGGAGACTATCATTGGCTTTTCTATGTTTTAGAGGGTTGTTCGGCTTAACAAGAGCCAGCAATAAAATATGTTTAAACACAGACAGGTGTTCAATTTTAGCCAATTGACGTGATAGTAGCTCCTGCTCCCTCCAGGTTGCTGTCAAAAAATGGCAGATGTTAGGGTGCTACCGGAAGTTAACTTCTCATCCAGGAGAGTTCCCTTCCTGTGGCCAAATTATTATTCACAGCCAAACCTGAATATAAAATTCAGCCTGACTTGATTTCTTGACTTGTAAACGAACTCTACCCTACATCTACTTCTAACTATAAGAAGACATAATTTAACTCTCTCTATAGTTTTATGTATATAAATACATTAACCAAAGACGATTTTATCTAATATTTGAAAATATAGATAAAAATAAAAAATAATACAGGATACATAGAGGGGTTTACTGAGGGCTATCTCTATCTAATAAAAAAAACTATCTGAGAGGTGGGCCAACCTGTCACAAATGGTTAAACTTTTGTCTGCAATGTTAATCACCGCCTCTCAAGAAGAACCTCAGTAACAAAAACCTCTCCAGAAGATTGCCACCTCACAATAAGACCGAAACAACAGCCACGGTCTCGTGCCGATCCGGGAGCCATTCCACCAGGAAAGAACGGGGCACTCGAGCTGGGTTTAGCGATCACCCGAATCAGAAATGTCAGCCAAAGTCGAACTTCTGAAGCCAAGCGCCGGCAACGACCGCCTGTGGTGGAATAGCACATCTTGCAAGGACTACAGCCCGCAGCAATAGCGAAGGTCTAGGGGGAAGTCCCAAGCCATAATAGAATGAGCCCAGAGGAAGTGCTGGGTTCCGCTGGGAGCGTGCAGGATGCTGGATCCGCAAACTGTGAACGGGACACGAAGGCAACACGGCAGCAATGACGTAACTGCCAGGGTCATAGCTAGCCATTACAGAGGCGAAGACTGCAGCCATCTGCCGGGGAAAGAAGCTGGCTTTCCCACGGTCAGTTATGGTGCAGCGCCAACGTAGGTAGATGCACTGGGTTCTCAATGTTCGACCCCCCCCCCCCCCCCCCCCCCGAAGGCGGGATGGCCTCTGGGCAGTCACACTTAGCGATGTCGACAAGGGAAACGTCTCGATAAATACCCTCCTCGATAAATACGCACGACATGAGAAAAACGTTTGGTAGTCATGACCTCCACGGGCCCGCCCCTGAGAGTGTAAAGAAGGTAAAGGGGCGTAAACATTCAGCAAGGGGGGCATCTCAGAAGCTGTGCCCCCCTGTCGCGCTTGCTCCCCGGTGGAGTTTGTACCACTGGGTGGCTTGGCCACGTGGTATGTCGAGACAAGAACACAGAGCTGATCCGCGACTCTGGTGATCGTGTGATATGGCGAAACATGACCACCCAAGCTTATTGGTATGGCACATGAGTGAATGACCACACCTAAAAACTACACAAACAGTAAACATCATCATCATCATCAAACATCATGTGCTGCCGGCGATAAACGTGTTCGGTCATGTTTCGCCACGTCACACCATCACCATTCTCGGATCAGGTCAATGTTCTTGTCTCCATTACTCCGTGTAGCCAAGCTATCCTGGTTATTATCACTTACTTGACTTTTTGAATATCATGAGTGAAAATCACAACGTATATCTTACCATAGTAAAAAAAAAAAAAAAAAAGATAATGCATACTAATGCATACAGATAACAAGAAATGTTTGTTAAATGGGGAAAAATTTGAGATGGTGGAAAATTTCGAATATATTGGGTTATTAATTATCAACAATGCTGACACAATGAATGAAATTAAAAGACGAATCTCTATTACTCTTCAAAACCTAAAACAACTGAATAAATTGTGGTGTGGGACACTAGGAAACTATGTACAGTAGGACAGTAGGTAACTATGGTTTAGGAGAGAGAAATGAAAGAGGATACAGACTCGTAGAGTGGGCAAAAGAACAGGAAATGATTGTAGGAAACACCTGGTTTAAGCAACACCCTAGAAGATTATGGACATGGAGGAGTCCTGATAGCAGGATTATAAACCAGATTGACTACATTCTCATTAGCATAAGATTTAGAAACGCGCTAACAGTAGCAAAAACAGTTCCCAGTGCTGATTGTTATAGTGACCACAGACTTCTTACAGGAACATTGAGGATAAAGTTAAAGAAAGTCAAGTATATAACAGGAAACACTAAATATGATTTGTGTACATTGAGTAATGACAAGGAAATACAAAACAAATTCAACATAGAAGTACAGAATAGATTTGAAATATTGTCTGATCTAGAGATCATATTCCAGGGTGTGGATGATCAATGGGAAACGTTGAAGAATTCAATCAATGTGGCTGCAGAAACAACTATTCCAAAATTAAAGAAGGTGGGTCGTAAGAAATGGATGACTGAAGAAAATTTACAACTCATGGAAACAAGAAGACTCAACAAAAATAATTCTGTCAAATATGAAGAAATTCACAGACAAGTCAGAATATTATGTAAGGAGGCAAAAGAAGCATGGCTTGAGGAAAAGTGCTTAGAAATTGAAAACCAACACAACAGTCAAAATACCAAATTAGTGCACAAAAGAATTCCGGAACTTACTAATAAAAGAACAAGTTCATCAACAGGGTGTCTAAAAACTAAAGATGGCAAAATCATAATAGAAAAAGACCAGATTCTACATGTATGGACAGATTATGTGAAGCACCTTTATGATAATAACAGAGAGGAACAGTATGATATTAGATTTAATAATGAAGGACCGCCAATCTTGGAGATGGAGGTTCGAAATGTTCTTAAGCATATGAAAGCTGGCAAGGCCCCCGGTGCAGATAACATCACAACAGAAATGATTAAAGCTTTAGAAGAATTTGGACAAGAGCAAGTCACCAGACTGCTGAACACATTATATGATAATGGAGATATACCTCCTGAATTATGTAACTCTGTATTTATTGCAATCCCAAAGAAACCAGGAACCTTGGAATGTGATCAACATAGAACAATTAGTGTAATGAGTCACATCACAAAGATTTTGCTAAGAATTATCATGCAAAGAGTGAAGAAGAAGATACAACCTGAAATAGGGGAAGAACAATGTGGTTTTGTAGAAGGAAAGGGTACAGTAAATGCTGTGTACATGCTGCGAACAGTTATTGAACGTGCTATAGAAGAAAACAAGGATATACATCTTTGCTTTATTGACTATACAAAGGCTTTTGATAGAGTTAGACATGTCAACATGGTGGATATGCTTGCAGATCTACAAATTGATGGGAAAGACATTAGACTTATAAAAAACATATATTGGAAACAACAAGCTGCAATAAGGATTGATAATGAGGTGGGACAGTATCAGCCAATTAAGAGAGGTGTTAGGCAGAGATGTGTGATGTCTCCAGATCTTTTTTCCCTATACAGTGAAAATATTTTCAGAAATGTAGAGGATGTAAATGGAATCAGCATTGGAGGACGAAACATCAATAACATTAGATATGCAGATGATATAGTATTAATTGCAGACAATGCGCAGGACCTGCAACAATTAGTAGATGCGGTTGTTGTACACAGTGAGCAACTGGGGTTAGAATTAAATTGTAAAAAGACTCAGGTTATGGTCGTCACTAGGAAGAAAGAAGTGCCACAATGTAATATACAAGTACACGGAAATATTCTTCAACAAGTGAATCGGTACAATTATCTTGGAACAGTCATAACATCTGATGGGAGATGCCAGTAGTGGGTTAGGTGGTAACTAAGTATCATTTCTGGATTGTGGTGCTGGATTGACCCCAATCCAGCTGGATTAGGGTTAGGGGTTAGGGGTTAGGGGTTAGGGTTAGGGGTTAGGGTTAGGGGTTAGGGGTTAGGGTTAGGGTTAGGGGTTAGGGCTTAGGGTTTAGGGGTTAGGGTTAGGGTTTTTGTCTTCTCCTAATTATACTTTCTGGATTGACTTCGCTGGATTGCCCCCAATCCAGCTCGGGACCAGGGTGGTTTGAGTAGGGTAGGTATCTAGGTCATATGTAAGGGGCGATACATCTAAGAAAAGACATGTTTTTTCTAAGGGCAGATAACTGTGTGTAGCATATTTTAAATAGTTGTAAAAAAATTAAATTAAATTAAATTAAACAACAACCAAAGGCGCGCGGTGGCGGGTGGCGGGCAGCCGGTGCGGGGGCGGTCGCCGGGTGCGGGCGCGCGGTCGCGGGTTCGAGCCCCATAAAATACGTTGCATAAGTAGGTAGGTGGTCATTCGTAATCATGGATCCTAGATGGAAACATCCTTTTACCTCGATGATTGCGGGACCAACAGGTTGTGGTAAATCCGTCTTTGTACAACAGTTTCTGGCCCATCTCCCAGACATGGTCGACCCGATTCCAGAGGAGGTTATATGGTGCTATGGGGAGTGGCAACCCATGTACGAGACTATGAAGGGTATTCAATTTAACGAGGGGCTGCCCGATGTGGAAAAATGGACTGGGGATAGACGGCGATTAGTGGTTATAGATGACCTAATGTCCGAGACAGATGATAGAGTGACCAAACTGTTTACCAAGGGTAGTCATCATCGTAATCTCAGTGTCATGTATATAGTCCAGAACCTTTTTGGTAAGAACAAAGAACAAAGAACTATCAGTCTAAATTCGCATTACCTAGTGGTGTTTAAAAATCCTCGAGACGGATCGCAAATTGCCAACCTGGCCAAACAAATGTACCCAGGCCGCGAGTCATATGTCCAAGATAGTTTTAAAGACGCGACATCGACGCCACACGGGTATTTGTTATTCGACCTTCGACAGGAAACACCGGATCAGCTCCGTTTACGCAGTCGTATATTTCCTGACCAGCACCAAGTTGTCTACGTCCCCAAGTAATATGTCCAACCGAGTGAAACGTCACGGCCCCATGCTGCGGTTTCTGGGTGAGGCAAAGCCAGCCGCCGTAAAAGCCGTAATTAAAACGGCTTCCCCGGAGCTCGTCCGATCAATATGTGAATGCTGTCACAATGTCTTAAAAGGGAATGTTCCCCTGACACCGAGTCAGAAGCGCCGGCTGCAGCGACACAAAAACAGTCTGAGAGCGCTAACGAGTAAGAAACTGTCGCTCAAGAAAAGGAAACAGATCCTGCAACAAGGTGGTTTCATAGGTGCCTTACTCGGCCCAATTCTAAATGTGTTGAAGGGCATCGTGGGTTTGTAATGGCCAAGAAAATGCTCCTGATCGACCCTCGGCTGCTAGAAAGACCCTATACACCACCCGACACACTAAACGATAGCCTGCGTGACTTGGACCAACAAATGCGCCAAGTCCTGGAGAGTGAAGATCTGCCACCTCGTGAAAAAGCCCGAGTATACCAACAAACCTTGCAGCGATATCTGAATCGACTAGATCAGTACAGACACAAGCCTTTAGGCCTAGTGGATATCAAAGAACAAAAACCCGAAGTCAGCACTGCACCCGAGAGAACCAGTCAAATAACCGAGACACCTAGTCAACCTATTCAAGTAAGCGAACCCAAGAGTCAAGTAACTGCCCATACGCCAATAACACCCAAGAGTCAAGTAGTTGAGACCACTCCAGTGTATAAGCTCAGACGAAAGAAGAAGCCGAGTAAGTTAACTACGACCAAATGGGAAAAATGGCCGCGCAATTAAGAAAGTATTACTACGATCCCCAGCAGCCAGGGGCCTATGGCGGGGCCGCCGCCTTAAAAAGAAATACTAAACTGAACGCTAAGCAAATAGAGAAATGGTTACGCCATCAGGACACGTATAGTTTGCATAAACCGATCCGTCGGCGTTTTCAAAGACCTCAGACCATAACCGGTGGGATAAATCAACAGTTTCAAGCCGACTTGATAGATATGCGCCAATTACAAAGATACAACGATGGGTTGTCGTATCTAGTGACCTGCATCGATGTGTTTAGTAAATATGCCTGGGCCATCCCGATCCAGAAGAAAACGGGGAAAGCGCTGGTGGAGGCTGTGAGTAAAATCTTTGGTGATAGACAACCGGTAAACTTTCAGACCGACAAAGGGTCGGAATTTGTCAACCAGATCTTCCTAAAATTTCTGAAAGATCGAGGTGTACATTTCTTTACCACCGAGAATGAAGACGTTAAGGCCTCTATAGTGGAAAGATTCAACCGGACGCTTAAAGAAAAAATGTGGCGGTATTTCACCAAGACTAATACACTGCGCTATGTCGATGTCATAGATAAACTGATCCGCAACTACAACGGTTCATATCACAGAAGTATTCGCATGGCTCCCCGACAAGTCAACTATACTAATCAAGAAGAGGTGTGGCATAACTTGTACCAAAAACCCGACGGGTCAAGAAAAGTATATTTTACAGAAGGGGACCGAGTCAGACTGGCTCAACCCAAACAACCTTTTAAAAAGGGCTATGTGCAGTCGTGGACAGAAGAATTGTTTACCGTCAGTCGTATAAACCAGACCAGTCCGGTGACGTATGTGCTAAAAGACGATTCGGGTGAAGAACTACGAGGATCATTTTATCGAGAAGAGATCCAACCAGTCGGAGATAAACAAGTGTATCGGGTTGAAACCGTCTTACAAGAAAGACGAAGGAGAGGTGGTGGTAAAGAGTATTTAGTGAAATGGTTCGGGTATAATTCGTCATTCAACAGCTGGGTCTCAGACCTAACTAGATACCGAGGCTAATGGATGAAGACATTGCGGAAACTACTGTACTGCGCCCACAAAATAACCCACCCAGCGAAAGAACCTCGTTCTGGTCGTTTTTTGGTCAACGGGTGCCGCGAACAGAGATTGTCTTCTTCTGTCAGATGGTCGTTATATACACCGTTATCGGCGTATCACTATTCAATCTGAGTCGCGGCAGAGCCGAAGCATCTGAGGGCATGCTGTGGATTGCGCTAATGAGTAGTTGTCTGGGTTACATGCTACCTAACCCTAAACTATGAGCTTCTACGTGACATTACCGAGCAATGCTTCACCGAATATGTTTCCCAACAACAACCCGGGTCACTTTTTCGTCAAGTTGCCGCTGACTATTGATGTGACCAAACAATACGAAGTGGGTTTGGCTGAAATTCAGTTTCCCAACTACTACTGCAATGTGTTAGAGAATGAAGTGTGGTTCATATACATACCACCCCAGGGGAAACATCCCATAAGAGTGGTGTGTCCCTCGGGTATGTACAGCTCACCAGCTGGTTTTATAGAGGAACTGAATCGACTAGTGAAAGGGGAGGAAGAGCGTGACAAGGCGCGTCCTGATCGGTTAGTGAAAGAGACTGATGACAAGGTGCGAGTCAGATTCTATTATAACAAGGCCTTGAAGAGAGCCCTCGTGAAACTATTCGAACCGGGGGCCACTGTTAAATTTAGAGAGAGATTGAGAAGCATTTTAGGTTTTCCCTCTGGCAAGGTGACGGACGCCAACCCCCTAATGGAAGGCGAGGTGGTGGTAGAACTGAATAATGACATTCAAAATGTCTACGTCTATTGCGATCTTATAGCCGCGAGACCAGTCTGAGACGCCATGGTCCCACTACTAAGGACTGTCCCGATCTTGGACCAGCGCTCAGCCTCGGTATTTCGCATCTATGACAAACCACACTACGTGCCATTGAGTCGGTACTCTTTCGACATGGTGGAGATCCTTTTAACCACTGAGACGGGGACAACGATCTCATTCACCAGCGGAACTTCAGTGCTGACGTTACATTTTCGCACGCGGAAACATTCAGACCTAGAATAATGGTGAAATACGTGGCGTTACGTCGAAGTCCCAAAATGTACGAGGACTTTTACTGCAACCAAGCTGGCCATGGCATGCCAGTGTTTGTGGGTGGCAGGAGTCAGAGAGGTCGTGGTATCGGCAGTTTCTTCAGTGGACTTGGTCGCACAATTCTACCCTGGTTAAAGACAGGTGGTAAGGCCTTACTCCGAGAAGGTCTCGGCACAGGCTTGAAAGTGGCCCAAGACGCTCTAGCTGGTAGGAACGTTGGAGAAGCCTTTAAAGACCACGCCAAACAAGCCGGTCAGCGTTTACTGCAAGGCGCAGCCGATCATGTGAGCCAATCGGGTAGCGGTATTAGAAGAAAAAGACGACCAGCGCCACCTGGTGAGCCGAGTAAACGTATAAAACTAAGTGCTGGTCCTAATCGGTCTCATAAGAAGAAGTATTCGGATATCTTCGCATGATGGCTCTGATTCATCCCAACTCTTGTGAGTGTCTGCATTCTGGTTTGGATCTGTTTAGCGTGCCTCCGACACAAACGGCCGTAGAAGAGGGGCAGTGTGTGGAGATACACCCGCTCGCATCTCTAGCACCAGGAACACCTATAGAATTTGCTATATCTGGCGCCAGTGAAGAGTATCTAGACTTATATAATACCTTCTTACATTTCAGAGCTAAAGTCACACTACCCAACGGCGATAAACTACCACCCACAGCCGAAGTGGCCCCCGTCAACTATTACTTACACAGTCTGTTTTCACAAGTGGATGTCTCACTCAACGACACGCTAATCACCCCGAGTGAGAACACATACCCATATAGAGCCTATCTGGAAGCCACACTGAATCATGGGGAAGAAGCCAAGAAGAGTCATCTCTCAGCCGCCCTCTATTACTACGATACAGCTAAATTTCTCGATGAGACTCAAGGCGATAACAACAAAGGTCGAAACACCCGACGACAACTAGCCAGCGAGAGCCAAGAAATAGATATGATGGGTCGACTACATGTCGATATCTTTGCGCAAGACCGTTACATGATAAACGGTGTGGATGTGAAAATTAAGCTGACTCCATCGAAAGCTACCTTTAACCTAATGGCCCCCGACGACACCTTGGCTTATTCATCCGTTATAACACATGCCACACTGGTGGTTCGTAAAGCCAAACTAAATCCAGCCATCGCTCTCGCCCATGAGAAAGCCTTGATGAGAGCCAATATGAAGCTACCGATCAAGCGTGTGGCGCTGAAAACATTAGCTATCCCCCAAGGGATGTTATCTCACACTCAAGATAATCTATTTATGAGTCAAACACCCACCCGTATCGTGGTTGGCCTAATAACCTCAGCCGCCTTCAACGGTACTTTCAAAGCTAATCCTTATAATTTTCAAACCTTTGGGCTGACGTATCTGAACGTAACAGTCGATGGGCGATCTGCCACCAGCAAGCCGTTAACGATGGACTATGAACGTAATCAATACGTACGAGCCTTCTTTGGCACTAATCTAGCCATGGGTCTGGTGGGCAAGGACGCCGGTAATTCCATTGACTATATGCAATATAAACATGGGTATACGCTGTATGCCTTTGACCTGAGTCCCAGTTTACTGGACGGAGATCAGTTTGAGATGCCGAGGGCTGGTCCCCTAACCCTGGAATTTAAGTTCAACACACCCACCCCAGAACCATTACAAGTTATCGTCTGCGCCGAGCACGACGGGATAATTGAAATATCCAAGACCAGGCAAGTGCTAACAGATTATGCTTCATAATGGACACAGAACAGATTACCAGTCTACTTCTAGCGGATAGATATGTTCGACGGGTCCAGGTCAGAGTATGTGCTCGTGATCAGTTACCTACACAAATAGATAGAACTAAACCAGCTGCTTTGGTGATAAACACTGACCCCAGTGATCAACCTGGGTCCCACTGGATCGCGCTGTATTACGATGGGTTAGGCAAATGTGAATACTTTGATTCGTTTGGGCTACCACCCTTACACGCTGACATAAGCAAGTTTATTGAGAAGTACTCAGTCAGACCGTTAATGTACAACACCCGGGTCTTACAAGATGTAATAAGTAACACCTGTGGCCTGTACGCTATCTATTTTCTCAAGCGGAAATGTCGAGGGTGGAGTATGCCACGTATTCTGCAGGCGTTTTCAAATAAACAACGGGTCAATGACCGGATTGTGGGTCGATTAGTCATCTTTTAATAAAGGTTAACCACCTGTTACCACAAACCTTAATGTAGGTCGACTGCTTCTGGTTATGACTCGTTGAAACCGGTTTACATGTGGCTCAACGACTGGTATATAAACCCGTGGCTGAGACCAGTCGCACACCGTGAACCGAAGATGACTACAGAACTCAAGACTGTACCAGCTAACTCCGTCTATATGACTCGTGGCGGTGAAACAGTTCGACCCGTGGGGGACGGCTTCAAGGCAGTCTTTGTCTCATCCTTCAGAGGTACGACTACATTGCACATACGCCGCTTCTTTGGTGAGTCTGATAAAAAATACCCGACTAAGATGGGTCTGACACTTACTCGCCAAGAATACGAACAATTGATAGCGATGCAAAGTGGGATTCTAGCTGATTTTGATAGACTCTCATCCATTCAAGGTGCTAACGGTGTTCAAACCAAGCCCGTTACTAATCAAGTCAAGCCAGTCACTAAGAATGTTCAAGCCAAGCCAGTCACTAACAGTGTTCAACCCTACCAAGACAGCCAAGTCACCAACACATATCAGGCCTACAATAATCAACCCAGCTACCAGGCAGGTGATGAAGCCGATGACAACCAGATGTTTGATGAAGCCGACAACAGCCAGATGTTTGATAGTCAACCAACATACAGTCAGATGTGTGATCAGAGCCCACCAGCCCGGAGACCAGCCGCCCTTGACTACTCAGACAACTGTATACCACTGGGTGATCCAAGAAAGAAGAGACAACGTGTATAGCTATCCATCTATGAAAATTAAAACAGAAAAAATGAAAATCTCTGTCTTTGTTATTTGTTTTGTATCATTTTTGTAAACATTTGTCCTTTTGTACTTGTGACATTCTTCTTCTTGTGTACTTGGTCGTTGGTAGATAGTTGTGTATTTGTACTTTTGTGATCGTGTACTTGTGTTCTTGGCCCGTTTGTTCCCTTGTGTTTTTGTTATTGTCTGTTTGTGTATGTCAATTGTTCCACAGGTTTGTGCCAAGTCAAACAACCACTACAGTCAACATGAATAAACAACCTCACGCAGCATGAAAACAAGAAAGACAAGAAAGTCGAAAACATGAAAAACAAGGGAAAAGCCAGACAACGGGAAAAAGCATAATCAGTTATACCACTGAAATAAACCAACAAACACACCAGTTGGTTTTCATAGCTTTTATTTTTTCAGCAAAATCCAGTATGGGATACAATTTCAATAGTGTACAAAACATATTCAACAAGGCACTTTTATCGACAACGATATCACAAGTGTGTATTTTCAGCGCATTCATTTACAAAGTATAGTAAAGTTGTTTCAAACGTTTACAAAATAGCATTCATTTATATCAACCATCAATGTACAAAATCAGTGACAAAGTATCAAAACATATTCACAAATACTTAGGCTTTGTATTTTCAGCACATTCATTTACAAAGTACATTAAAAAGCATTTCAAGTGTTTATAAATTGCATTTATATGGCACCCAAGGGAAAAATGTGACCGTCATCAATTTACAAAAGCAGTAACATATTCACAAACATTTTTAGTTTCAATGATGTAGACATTTCACTGTACCATCAATTTCACTGTACCATCAATTTCACAAGGCTATCACAGTACACATATGTGTTCATTAAAATTTTTAAAGGATCATATTATAGAACACACAAGTTTCATTGACCAAGGAGCATATTATCCCTCGAGATGAAAAAAAGTAGAAAAGGTACAAAGTTATGTACACACAAACGGTTTTTACACAGTATGATACATATTTACACTAATAAGCAAAAGGCCACGTGAGTGCATGTTAAATGTCTAGTGGTGAGGTGGTAACTTTGTCTGCTTGTACTTTTCTTTTAATATAAAAATAGGATAAGGCCTCTCTGTGCTGTTGATATGTGAGGACAGAGGAATCCTGTGTTTTAAACCCTATATTTGTCCCTCCACTGGCTGTCTGTGTGTCGAGAACATTTAAGAAAGTGTCTCTGTCAAGGTGGGTGTTGTGGTGTTTTGTCAACCCTTTTGTGCTGGTCTTGGTAGAGTCTCCAAAACAGTGATATGTCTTGATGCATAAAGAGACCATCCCCGTTCCCTCATACTCTAGCTTAAATAACCCAGGGGTTCTTTTGTCGAAGACTCGCTTAGCTCTACACAGGTCACAGGTTGGTACAACGCCCCTACTGCTAATAAAATCCTTTTTATGACTGTCACATACCTCAGCTGGGAACCAGGAGCTATAGACGCTATAAAATTCTTCCTGGAGTTCAGGTCTGACGGCCTGTGCTAAGGTTGGTTTGCTAAGGGCTAAGTAAAGACTATCAGTGTCCATTTCACATAACTGAAAATCCTTCCTAGCTATAAACTTATCTAAACAGTCATAGTAAAATTCTAACATGCGCAACTTTGCGTACTGGTACACAAAGAAGCCTATTTGTTGGGGTAGATCCCATAAGATGGTCTTCTTTAGAGACTCCACCTCAAACACATCATCTGACAGCCTGGTCATATTTTTGAATAGAGGTTGATTTACCAACTTTGACGTGCCAGCCCCACGACAATATGAAACCTTCGTGTGCTTGGCCTTATTGGTTAATGTTTTGCCATAGGCTGCGTTTCCCAACAGTTTCATTGTCTCGGCTTTAATAGTGTAAGCCGTATTGCTGTCACCGGCCCGTCTGGCGGCAGAAACCTCCTTACCAAACTTTTCAAAACACTTCTCGGGTTTATACTCAATTATTTGGTATATTTTAGTGACCTTTAGATCATGCGTCAAATACCATTTTAGCAATGGTGTGGCCAATAGGATCTTTTCCCCGATATAACTACCTATAAGTGTCCGTCTGGCACTTGTCAACAACTTATGTTTCTCAGCGTACTGACTCATAAGTTCACCAATGTCGGCTCTAGACACATCAGTGTTTTTAAAGATGGGAGTCATTTCAGAAAAATACTCTTTATAATCGTCTGGTACGTGGATGTCGCATTCCACTAGACCAAACAAAGTCTCGTCTTTTACAGCCTTGAGAATCTTGTCTTGGTCTATGTCCTGGTAACCATGCCAGGGTGCGATGTATGGGAATGTCGTCTTCACGAAGTTCTTAATGGTGGTATTAGTCTTTTTGAGAGACTTCCACTCGCATTCCCACATTTCCACGACCGTAACATTCACCTCCTTCTTCAGATACTCGTGAATCTGAAGAGTGTTGGCATACAGCCCGGCCAAGGGTTTTTTGCTCACCGGGTTAACATCAATACCCTGTGTCAGCACACAGTCTTGATGCCCGTGAAATAAGCACCCGTGAAACTGGTAGACGGTTCGAGTCTTCTTATCCCAGCCATCTACACGGATGTGTCATTCTCCTAGAGACATCTCCCGCCCATTAAACTGTGTTTGTAGCTCTATGCCTTGACTGTGTTGTACCCAAGCCAACCACTCTCGGCACTGGACTATGTACACTCTGGTTTTATGGGGCTTGAACCCATCTTCTGCATATCTTATCACAGGAAACCCCGTGGGCATCTTCTGTGTCAGAGCCCACAGGTATAGCGCGTTGGCATCGTACCCTTTCACACTCTGAACTACTTCACCCCCTCGAATCCTGGTCTTATCTACCTCATGATATCTATGGAATATAATCGAGGGGCCCCCAACAATATTTTTTCTAACGGTAGTGTGCAGATCACTCTCCTTATTGGAACATAGTGAAAACACTATATTCTTGGGGATGGTTTTAAACAGGTACTTTAGGGTCACCCCGGGCACTGAGATGGCATCTTTGAAAATATCTACTTCTAAGCCCTTGTAAAATTTAACCTGAGTCTTTAACGCTTTAATAAATGGTCGCACGTCCTTGTTGTTGTACCACCTTAGGAAGTCTGCCAGTGTCGACAAATGATTCTCGCTCCATACTCGCTGACAGACATCGTAATCAGCAGCTGAAATGTTGGAGTTTTTCAGCTGCGAATGGAAGGCCTTGTGTGGAGGTAAGCGAGTCTCTTGTAGTTTATCTAATGAGGTGATATACTCGTAGCAAAAGAACCCCTTGGTCTCCTCTACGTCATAGGCCGCTAAATATTTGGAGTAGCTAAATCCAGGGGCTAAATAGTTAACTATATCTAAGAATTTCAGTTTTTCTGTGGAAATGGCCATGAAATTATTGTTTCTCTTCACTATGTATTTAAAGGGGTCATCAGAGGCAGCGAGGAAGGACTCTATCAAATAAGGCTTAATTAGATTTATATCATACCTCCCCGAGTTAAATCCTATCACCGGCAATTCCTGCATGTACTCGTCTAACTTAGCCATTAATTTGTGTTCATTTAGCTCTTCTAATCGTGTGTATAACCAATCGAACTTAGTTCGTAATTCGGCGTACGCTGCCTCAGCGATTTGAGTCAGATATTCAACCATCTTTCTCACCAAGTCCAGAGGATTACCCGCTGTGATGTGGCAGACCGGGTCCTCAAACCCAGGGACATTTGACGCGATCGACCAGCTAAGTGGGACATGCTTACCTAAAAATTTGGTGGACTTGGTTTCCCCTGGTAGATTTCTAGTCTCGAAGTAACATTCATAGTCGTAGGCAGCCCTATAAGGATATACGTACTTGGTGTCTACCTTGACCCCCAATGAGCTAATGGTCTCCCACACAGTTTCTGTCACAGTATAGACCCCTCCTTTATAACTGTTCACAGGGACTCCCCCACGACAAGTCTGAGTATGTCTATCCATCTCCCAGAAACCACTCCACAACTTCCCACACTCGCTACACCCAAATGACTTGGCTACTCTATCAAAGTCATTAATGTACATGAAGTGATCCTTATATAATAATACTCGCACCGTTTTAGCGTATTCCCCACTACCGCGAAGTTTGGGGACCAGGGCCTGGGTCTCGTTGAATTCAAATATGTCTACCTTTACCTTAAAACATTTTTCTATACTGGGCATATCGATAAGCCTAACCCCTTGGAAGTTTTCTAACGACTCTAGTTTCTGGTATTTCTGCCATTTGTTAGCTAAGCGAATGGTAGGTTTTCTAAGATTCTTAACATGTTTGCCTTGGAATACCGCCAGACATCGAAAGAGACAAAAATTGTCAGTGTATGGTTTGTTATGTGAGTCGTATTGTAAAATATTGATACCGTAGTTGTGTCTTATGTGGTCAGGTAAGCCCTTTAGACAACAACCTATGGGGTGCTCATTGATGTGATATATATAGAAGCTAGTCGCGGGGATTGTCTCTACCAAATACGTAGAGTCGGGTCTGTTGTGTAGGGCGTAATTGAACATGACGCTTTCCTGAACTATGGTTATAAAGTCATCAAAGTCTTGTTCATTGTTTACTAAAAAGGGTACGTCGAGTGCACAGGCATTATTTGATGATGAATGGAAAAATCTAAGTTCATTCGTCTCCTTATGTCTGAGTATCATGTGATGGCTATAATTTACCTTAAATCGGCTTGTCTGACTACTACACAGTCGCTAGTTTCTCGGTCCAGTCTATTGGTTGTGTCGAGTCCGGTCGGAGAAAAAAATTATAGGTTGATATATGTTTGTTGATCTTGTGATGAGTCCTAAGGGCCTGCCAGTTGTCTCTATATGTCTGTTGGATATTATCGACGGTGGGGAGTTTATCTAAAGTCTTTAGCTCCTCATCTATCTCTACTCTCTCATCTATCTCTACGTCGGCTTCCTCTGCTACCACTTGCTCGTTATTGTGTTTCTGTTTTTAGGTGGTTGTGGGTCTGAATGTGCTTTTCTTTTTCTCGATGATTTTTTAGTATCCGTGTTTGATGTTGAAGGTATATTGTCCATGTGTGTTGGAGGTGTAGTGTCCATGTTTAATGCTGCGGGTGTAGTTGATGTCATGGGTGTCTGGTTATGTGCTCTTAAATGGTGTTGTAATGTGTCTTTTCTGTTGTATAAGTGACCGCAGATGTGGCATGTGTGAGTTTCGGTTTTGTGGACTGTTCGAATGTGACGTGTGAGATTGTGGCGTTCAGTGAAGCCTTTGTTACATGTAGGACACAAATGCACATTTTTCTGGTTAGTGGCCATGATTCCAGCTGACAATAATGTAAATTACTGTTAGTCGGCTGGTAGTTGCGGGTTGGTACACTTTTCTTTATATTTAATCACCTGTGCTTTTTATAATAGTGGCTGTTTGCGTACAAGGATACTGGTTCTTTGTATTCTACCAGGTTGACCACGTACACCTGTGAAAGTAGCAATCACAAAAATTTTTAGTTTTCACCAATAATTTTTAATTTTCATATTTTATATTGAGCTAACATCCGATATCATACATGTGTGTAATATAATTTTAAATAAGTTGCCATTAGGTAGACAGTGACACAGCCATATATAAAATTAATCTTTATTGAGAATGTGAAGTTAAGAACATATTTTTTTTTCTAACTTTAACAAGAGACACTCAATATAGTTTGACACCTGGTCTAGATATTACATTTGAAGAACTCACAAGGTCGGAGCATGATTTGTTAACACTGAATGTGAAAGACCACAAGATATGACTGATTGAAGTTAACAGACCCCCTTGAGTTTAAAAAATAAGGACAAACAACCCCTTTGTACAGAACGAACAGCAAGAGAGGCGTTCTAGTGTTGTCTTCATATCACCACTGGAGTATATGAACTATTAACATTTAGTTTCAGCTAGCAAAGTTACCAGTATTCACACGCACACATATACGGATACATATATACAGACATACATACACATACATATATACAAATATACATATACATAATACCTGCTTGTAGTACCACTCCACGGGTGATGAACCTTCGCTTGGTCAGACACAAGGCAATGCTGTTTGTTGACAAGATCGAGTCGCTACCCAAGATCGAGTCGCTAGTGGTGACCCTTTGCTATGTTGATACAAGGCGCCGTTGGTTGTCGGCAAGCTCGACTAGCTGGTGGCGGTCCTTTGATAGGTTAGATATAAAGCGATCTGTGGAAACATGGCACAAAACATTACTATTCACCTCCAGCAAGACACTCTGCAACACTCACATATACACACACACACTCACACACACACACATGCATATATACATACACACACATGCATATATATATACATACACACATACACATTCACACTTGCATACATACACACATACAAATAGACATACACATATACATATACACTCACATACACACATACACATTCACACTTGCATACATACACACATACACATACGTGTACGTATATACATACATAAATATATACATACACACCCATACATACTCACACACAGCCATATATACAGATATACATACATACACACACATACAGACATATAGACACACATATACACATGTATACATACACACTCGCATACACATAACCACACCTACATACATACAGACACACACACACACACAGAGAATATAGACATATCTACAGACAGACAGCCAGCCAGACATACATACATACAGACAGACAGAAAGACAGACAGACACACAGACTCACACACGAGCATATGTTTTACCAGCAAGACAATATACTCACCTAGTGCAACGATGGTCCACGTCTGGTTTTCCTCCAATATATCTTCTTCAGCGGCCTGGGCGAATGTGGTTTCTATAGCGTTTATTCCCAGTATTTATAGTGAGTTGTGCTGATGTGGACTACACCAACTGACACCATGTATTAATCCGCGCACTGCAATGATGATTAATCCTATAAGCTCCTACCGGTAATTATGAGAATAATCGAGAGTAGCGGTATTGATTTTTATTGGGTGCCCGACAATAGGTGTTAAGCTGTTAATCCTCTATCGACATTCATATGGCCTTTTATTAATATCACGAACTATTTGCAACCGCGGATATATCAATAACATTAATAACCCACCTAGTTCATTACGACGACGATAAGCCCCTGGATTAGTTGTTAGGAGAATCAGTATTGATTTTTTTTTTTTGGGTCCCAGATTGTGCATGTACAACTATGTGTGTTTTTAAGTTTTGACATTTTACGGAAAAAGTCGTTTGGTCCTTATTATTACGAGTGTATACCCGCTATTCGTTGGTCCGCTGACTGGACTAGTGGGCAGTCACCAATAACCACCCGTGTGGGCACTCATCAATGACCACCTACCCACCTATGTGACGTATTTTATGGGACTCGAACCCGCGACCGCGCGCCCGCACGCGGCGACCGCCCCCGCACCGGCTGCCCGCCACCCACCACCGCGCGCCTTTGGTTGTTGTTTAATTTAATTTAATTTAATTTAATTTTTACAACTATTTAAAATATGCTACACACAGTTATCTGCCCTTAGAAAAAACATGTCTTTTCTTAGATGTATCGCCCCTTACATATGACTTAGATACCTACCCTACTCAAACCACCCTGGTCCCGAGCTGGATTGGGGGAAATCCAGCGAAGTCAATCCAGAAAGTATAATTAGGAGAAGACAAAAACCCTAACCCTAACCCCTAAACCCTAAGCCCTAACCCCTAACCCTAACCCCTAACCCCTAACCCTAACCCCTAACCCTAACCCCTAACCCCTAACCCCTAACCCTAATCCAGCTGGATTGGGGTCAATCCAGCACCACAATCCAGAAATGATACTTAGTTACCACCTAACCCACTACTGATGCCTTGAAGAGATTAGAACAACAATCGCCATTGGGAAAGTAGCCTTTAGCAAGATGAAATACCAATAAAAAGATGTCAATTGAAACGAGAAAAAAAAGTGTTGAGGGGATACATAGAGCCTGTTCTTTTGTATGGATGTGAAACTTGGACAATGAGCAGTCAAGTTGAAAAACATCTGATGGCTGCAGAAATGTGGTTTCTGAGGAAAACGCATAGAATACCATGGACAGACAGAAAAACCAATGACCAAGTACTACAGGAGACAAATGAACATCGTATACTGATTAGAGAAATTAGACGTAGACAGTCAGAATTGTTTGGACATGTTATGAGAAGAAATGGATTGGAGAACTTGGTGACAACTGGCAAGATCGAAGGGAACAGACCAAGAGGAAGACCGAGAGGAAAATACCTGGATGGCTTGGCCACATGGCATGGACGAGACAGGAACACTGAGCTTTTCCATGACACTGGTGATCGAGTGAAATGGCGAGTCATGACCGCCCACGCTTTCCGGCATGGCATATGATTGATTGATTGATTGTGGGACAGATAGACCTACAAACATTCGATTTTTAAGAGCATGCATCTTTCCCATTGCAACATACGCCTGTGTGACCTGGACATTTACTAAACAAACTGAACAGCGCATAAATAAATGCCTTTGAATACAAATGTTATAGACGGATTCTGGGAATATCTTGGATACAGAAAAGAGAAAATGCGTCCATGCGACAAGATCTGAATATTGAAGAAGGTTGGCTACTAAAGACGATAAAGCAAAGAAAATTGAAATATTCTAGTCACTTGAAACGTCATGAAAGTTTGGAGAGAACAATCATGGAGGGGTATATGCCCGGGAAGAGAGGAAGAGGAAGGCCAAAGAGAAGATGGGTGCAGGATGTGGTGGGTGATCTCCAGATGGATGTATCGGACGCGGAACATCTTTCTATTGACCGAGATGTTTTCCGGAGGGTTTTTATGGGGGCGAGGTTCTGCAAAGGACCTGCTGCTGAATGAATGACTATCATGAGGACTTTATCCCGAGTGACCTGAATCCTCATACATTCATTACCAAAACTTCACCGCTTATATAAGTCCCTTCTTTCTTCTGTCCTTTAGATCTTTCCTCGCTTTCTGGACAAGGTGCTGTTCATTCTATCTACCGTTACGCTCTTCTACTGTTTGTCTGAAGGTTACACCTCTCGCTCTATTTCCGTTGTATGAAAACTGGAAATTCTTCGTCTTCTTCTTGAGGTGTCTGGTATCAAGCAGACACTGGCGATCATAATTCTCTAATCTTCTGCCATTTGATATTTCTATGAAGTTACCATAATTCTCCAATCTTCTGCCATTTGATATTTCTATGAAGTGATAATAATTCTCTAATCTTCTGCCTTGTGATATTTCTATGAAGTGAATTTTACTTTATATTATTAAATGTTGCTCAGCTATTTAAGCTTTCTATATACATCTTTATGTGTCTTAATGTCTCTTTTGCCCAGTATTTTCCCACACACAAGGCCTATATCGACTTCTTCTATTGATGTGCTTCCCAAATTTCATTTGTTTATTCTTATGATTCAGTTCAGATTATAATTATTGTTCTCTGGACACACCCACAGATCTCCTTCGCACTAAATCCATCAGCATTGAGCAACTAACTGCCTGCCTGAATGGTTTGGCTAACTGCCTGTCCGAATGGTTCCACTAACTGTGCCTGTCCAAAAGGTTTAGACTAACGGTGCCTGTCCAATTGGTTTGACCAACTGTGTCTGTCCAAATGGTTCGACTCTCTGTGTCTGTTGGAATGGTTCTACTTTCTGTGCCTGTCCAAATGGTTTGAATATATGTGCCTGTCCAAATGGTTTGACTAACTGTGTCTGTCCAAATGGTTTGACTGACTCTGCCTGTCCAAATGGGTTGACTATCTGTGACTGTCCAAATGGTTCGACTGACTCTGCCTGTCTGAATGGTTCGACTGATTGTGCCTGTCCAAATGGTTTGACTAACTGTGTCTGTCCAAATGGTTTGACTGACTCTGCCTGTCCAAATGGGTTGACAATCTGTGCCTGTCCAAATGGTTCGATGACTCTGCCTGTCTGAATGGTTCGACTGATTGTGCCTGTCCAAATGGTTTGACTGTGTCTGTCCAAATGGTTTGACTGACTCTGCCTGTCCAAATGGGTTGACTATCTGTGCCTGTCCAAATGGTTTGACTATCTGTGTCTGTCAAAATGGTTTGACTGACTCTGTCTGTCCAAATGGGTTGACTATCTGTGCCTGTCCAAATGGTTTGACTATCTGTGCCTGTCCAAATGGTTTGACTGTGTCTATCCAAATGGTTTGACTGACTCTGCCTGCCCAAATGGGTTGACTATCTGTGCCTGTCCAAATGGTTTGACTATCTGTGCCTGTCCAAATGGGTTGACTATCTGTGTCTGTCCAAATGGTTCGACTGATTGTGCCTGTCCGAATGGTTCAACTGACTGTGCCTGTCCAAATGGTTCGACTGACTCTGCCTGTCTGAATGGTTCGACTGATTGTGCATGTCCGAATGGTTCGACTGATTGTGCCTGTCCGAATGGTTCAACTGACTGTGCCTGTCCAAATGGTTCGACTGACTCTGCCTGTCTGAATGGTTCAACTGACTGTGCCTGTCCGAATGGTTCAACTGATTGTGCATGTCCGAATGGTTCAACTGATTGTGCATGTCCGAATGGTTCAACTGATTGTGCATGTCCGAATGGTTTGACTGACTGTGCCTGTCCGAATGGTTTGACTGACTGTGCCTGTCCGAATGGTTTGACTGATTGTGCCTGTCCGAATGGTTCAATTCATTGTGCCTGTCCGAATGGTTTGACTGATTGTGCCTGTCCGAATGGTTCAATTGATTGTGCCTGTCCGAATGGTTTGACTTAATGTGCCTGTCCGAATGGTTTGACTGATTGTGCCTGCCCAAATGGTTCGACTTCTTCTACTTCTTCTTTCGTTCACTTGAAACATGTCTATATCTGCAATGTTGTCTCTTGTATGAATTTAACTGTCTTTTTCAGTTCACATAGTGGTCCATAGAGTTTATCTTCCACTGTCGTCTCTCTAGGCCAGAAGGTTTGCCTAGATATGTTATATTTTGGACAGTCTTGGAGTATGTGCTCTGCTGTCTGCGACGCCAATCCACATGTGCACATGGCTGTTTCACCAATCTTGAATTTTGTATACATATGGTTGCGTAATCTATTGTGTCCTGTTCTGAGGCGCAGAATAATGACTTGTTCTGGTCTGTCCATAACGTGATAGTCATCTTGAGCAGGTTTTGGTGGTTTTCTGACTGATTTGATCATTCTTTTCTTTTGGTGGTATGTAACGGGCACATGAGTCTGTTCTTCTTTGGCTCCTTCCTTAGCCAATTGATCAGCTCTGCCGTTTCCGGGTACTCCACAGTGGGATGGTATCCAGTGTATGGTGACCTTATGCTGACTGCTAAGTTCAGAGAGTAGTGTCCTTAGTACTGGCGATTTCCCATACAGGAGCGCCTCGAGCACTGATTTTTGCATCTGTCAGTAGCACCACAGGTTGTGTACCATTGCTGGTATTTAGTAATTTCTTTGTTGCTATCTTGATTGCCTCAATTTCAGCATCATAGTTAATGGCAGTACTTTCCTGTCGGTACTCTAGCTGTGTCCCTAGTATTATTTGGGTATTATATGTACACTCCCGCTCCTCCATTTCGAACAGCATTTTGTGCCGACCCATCTGTGTAGACTCGGATCCAGAGGTCCTGTGGGTATTCTTCATCAAGGAAGCTGAGAGTGGCTGTTCTGCGCTGCACACTGTTCTGTTTTTCCTTGTCAAATATTCCTCTCACTTTTGTCTGGATTTGTAATGATAGTCTATGCTCATCTCTCCATGGAGTTCGCTCTTTAATAATTGTTAGGGGGATACCAACTGTGGGCAGATCGGTGGTTTCTCTGCAGAGTCGTTTGGCCTGGTGGATAAAACTGCTTCTTTTCAACCGCCCCATAGTTAGATTTTCAAATCTGTTCTTCATAGGGTGGTCTGGCAAGCTGGGGAACTTTTCTGCTTGTATTAGCGTTTTCGTATCTCTGCGCTCACTCAGTGCTTGTGTCCTCCCCATCTTCTCCATTTCCACTATAGGGGTTGATCTCATCCCTCCTGTGGTGACTCTAAGTGCTTGATTTTGCACGTTGTCCAGCTCTTGCAGTGTGGTTTTTGATGCTGAACACCACGCAGTTGACCCGTATTCCAGGTGTGGTCGTATGCTCTGTTAATAAACTTTGCTAAGTATTTTCCCACTGGCTCCCCATGTGGTTCCGCTTAGTATTCTCAGGATGGCTATTTTCCTTCTGACGTTTGCTACTGCTTTGTTGATGTGCTTTCTCCATGTCAGCCTGCCATCAAATGTTACTACAAGGTATGTTGGTTCTTTGTCTTCTCTAAGGGGTATTCCATTTATCTGGATAATCCCTGCCTTTTGTCTTGGAGAGAGGGTAAATAGAGTGGTGCTGCACTTGTCAGTGTTTATGCTGACACATGATCTATTTTCTCTTGCAACTAATACATCTACAGCTCTTTGTAGTGATCTGTGGCCACTGATGCATGTTCATTTGTAATCCACAGGACCAGGTCATCAGCGTACATTGCCGCTTTAATTCCATGCGGTAGATTAGCAACGAGATCATTGATAAAGATTAGAAAAAGTGTGGGGGACAAGACTCCGTCCTGGGGAACACCGTGCCGCAGAAGTACTTTCTTGCTCTTGAGTCCATCTATCTGTACTCGGGCTCTTCTGTTGTGCAAGTATGCTTTCACCCATTTGTACATTCTTCCATTGACTTTGCAGTTTCTCAGTTTCTTCATCATACCTTCTTTCCAGACTTTTTCAAAGGCTTTCTTCAGATCTATCAAGGCTGTAAGCACTAGTTTCTTCTCTTGGAATGCATCAATTTCTTGAGAGAGGTAGGTTGTCTGATCTTCCGTAGAGTAGCACTGCCTAAAGCCAGCCTGCTGTGGCACAAGGATGTTTTTACTTTCAAGGTACCACTGCAGTCTGTGATTGATGATGCGCTCCAGTATTTTGCACAGACAGCTGGTGAGGCTAATTGGTCTGTAGCTAGAGGCAATGGAACTATCTTTCCCTGATTTTAGGAGGGGTATCATGATTGCTTCTCTCCAGGCTTGTGGAACACTGCCTAAGGTCCAACTGTTATTGAAGATCTGCAACAGCTTTGCTTTGGCCTCTGTTCCTAGGTTCCTGATCATTTCATTGGAGATACCATCAGATCCAGGTGACTTTCTCATTTTCAGTTTTGATATGGCTAGTTCCAGTTCGCTGATTGTGATGGGTGCCTCCAGAACCTCATGTACTATTTCCTTCTGTCCCGTATGTTGCTGTTTCTCTCGAATCTCTTGTTTCTCTGGACTAATTTCGATATTGTTATCTTGTGCGAATGAGTCTGCAAAATGGTCAGCTGCTTGCTTTCTTGTTAAGATGTTTCCATCTTTATGTAGTGCAATTTTTTAGTTTCGCCCTGTGCTCTCATCGTTAAGTTGTTTTATTAGCTTCCACAATCTCCTTGTGTCTCTTTCAAAGTTCAGAGACTCCGTTTTCTCCTGCCAGCTTTTCCGTCTAGCCTGCAGCTTGGCCCCTTGAAATTTGGCTTTTGCGTGCTGGAATTTATTGTGGTGCTCTTGGCTGGGTGTGGCCTCTGCTTGCTTTCTACACACTTCCACATCATTATGCAACTGTTCCAGTTCACTACTCCAGTAGGGTTTATATTGTTTACGGGCTCCTCTTGGTACTGTTTCTCGCGCTGCCTGTAGTATGCATTTCCCAAACTGTTCGACTACTTTATTTATGTCTTTCTCAGTGTTCAGGTTTCTAACCAGAATGTTGGTGCGATTCTTGTACATTGCCCAGTCTGCTTTCTTGTAGTTCCACCTCGAGAGGGTGCTGCTTTCACTTACAATCTCATTTTCTACGGTTAGAAAGACTGGCCGATGGTCACTGCCACCAGGTTGTTTCCCAACAATTCGTGTAATGTTCCACTCCAGGGCTGGTGAATGAAAAGCCAGGTCAGGTGTAGTTGTAGTGTGCCATGATCTTGAGTAGAAAGTATGTGGGTCGGACGGCTTGTTAATCAAGATGAATCTATTCTCATCCTGCCAGTCTTCCAGTCTCTCTCCTCTCTGGTCCATGTGATCATAGCCCCAGCTATGCGAGTGGCTGTTGAAATCGCCACACACAATCATTTTTTCTGTTAATGGTAGTATGTCCAGTCCCTGTGGGCGGTCACTCCGACAGTAGTAATTGATCAGATGTAGGTCTGTATTGCCTGCCTTAAGTTTAAGTGTCTTATACTCAGCCCCTTCCATGTAGACTTCCATTTGGGAAGCAGTGATGTTATTTTTTTACAAGGGTCAGTATTCCACCTATTTTTTCGCTGAGGTTAGTTTCTTGCAAGCTACATACGCTTACCTTTTCTTGGTCCAGGATGTTTTCTAATTCTATTTTTTTGTTGCTGACTCCCTCCGCATTCCAGTGCATTATTTTAAGTCTTTGTTTAGTATGGCCAGCTGTTCTATTCTCATGTCCCCTGGCTCCACAGGACATCTGAGAAGGACCTCCAGTAGTTGGGGTTGGACCCTTTCGAGACATAGGGCCCGGCACTGCACCTGCCTGGGGGTCCAAAGCAGGGCGAGCACCATAACATTTAGCAGTAGTCGACATATTCCATTTTGCGTAAATGCGTGGCATCCTGATTTCTGTGGTGCGCATACTGGCTGGTTGCCTCCGTCTTCAGCACTTTTCCTTTGCAAGAGCAGACTGTGGTCTTACTCGAGTTTAGATGTGTACGCACGCACACGCGTGTCTGCACATGCATGTACGTGCATACACATCTAGAGCATACTGGTTATTTTTCGGCGCCAGAAACTCGCCATCGCCCCTTCTCCTGTTAGTAAAAACAGTTCCGCCACGTGAACGCCAGGAGTTGGACTTTTGCTGCATAGGTTATGTATTCACGAGCCATTTGGGTATTTAAGCAATGTTGGACGCTCACCCCAACACTGCACCCCGGCTACATACAGCAACATTTGGAACCAATGGTTCGACTGATTTTGCCTGTCCAATTGGTTCAACTGACTGTGCTTGTCCGAATTGTTCAATTACAGCTGCAGTATACTCCACAACATGGTCACTTGTCCAGTTATAGAGACCAGTATACTCTACAACGTGGTCACTTGTCCAACTGAAGACTGTTGTTTGTCCATCAAGAAGATGATGACCATTCATTTCATCCAGTGGGGTTGAAAGTATGGAGCCGTGGGTTCTAAGATGGCTGTTACGACCTATTTTGGCTCGAAATGTTCTTTACAATGTGGGCAAAGAATGCTTGACGTTCCAGGAGGAGGACATCCTGCAGTGGTTTTTCTGTCCACCCTTTCCTTCACTGCTCTTGCAGTCCTGTTTGCTTCACAAGTGACTGCATCCTTGCGTAATGATGTATGCCACGAATTTTAATCTTCGGCAGCAGTCTCCCAGGTGTCATGATGAATTCCAACAGCTTTTAGTGAGATTTTCAGTGTCTTTAAAGCGTTTCCTCTGGCCGCCATGGGAGCGTTCACCACAATGCAGCTCGTAAAAATTTTGTTTAGGGAGCCTGTGATCTGGCATGTGAGTTAAGTAACCAGCGTTCAATTCATGCAAGAGACGACATTGCAGATATAGACATATTTCAAGCGAACGAAAGAAGAAGAAGTAACCAGCCCGGCGAATCTGATTCTTCTTTAGTAAAGTGTGGATACTGGGAATGGACACTCTTTCTAGAACTTCAGTGTCTGGGATCTTGTCTTCAATAGCTTCCTAAAGCAGACTGTGTGGAAGTGGTTTAATTTCCTAGCGTGTCGCTGGTAAATAGTCCAGGTTTCACAAGCATATAGCAGTGTGGATAATACGACTGCTTTGTAGACTTTCAGCTTTATTTGCAGGCTTACTCCATTTCTGTCCCACACATTCTTGTACAGTCTGCCAAAGGCCGCACCGTCACCTTGAAGACTCTTGCATTCACTTCGTCATCAATTGTGGCAGCTTGTGACATAGTGGTGCCAAAATAGGTGAATTTGTCCACAACACTTAGTCTATGATCATTCACTTTGATATTCAGCACGGTGTGATTATTCCATGGAGCTGGCTGGTACATAACTACAGTCTTCTCCAAGTTGATATTGAGCCCAAAGTTGGCACAGGCATATGAGAAAGCTGTAACATTGTGTTGCATGTCTGCCTCTGCATAGGCATATAGAGTGCAATCATCAGCAAACAGCAGCTTTCTGACGGTATCGCTGCTAGTTTTGATTTTAGCTTTCAGCCTTCTGAGATTGAACAACTTTCCATCTATGCAGTAGTTGATGTATATTCGAATGTCATTGTTTTCGAAGGCATTCGTCAGCATAGCTGAAAACATGAGGCTGAACAGTGTTGGTGCCAGGACACATCCTTGCTTCATTCCATTGGTGATAGGAAAGGGCTCAGACCGTTCACCATTTTCCATCATGAAATAGCCGCACTATTTGGACAAACTTTCATGGACAACCATACTTTGCCATAATTTTCCACAGTATTCTCTGCTCACTGTATCAAACGCCTTGGTAAGGTCAATGAAAGTGAAGAACTGAAGACTGGAGTATACTCTACAGCGCTGTCACTTGTTCATTTAAAGACTGCAGTATACTCTACAACGCTGTCACTTGTCCAATTATAGACTGGAGTATACTCTACAATGTGGTCACTTGTCTAATTACAGACTGCAGTATACTCTACAACGCTATCACTTGTTCACTTAAAGACTGCAGTATACTCTACAACGCTATCACTTGTTCACTTAAAGACTGCAGTATACTCTACAACGTGGTCACTTGTCCATTTATAGACTGCAGTATACTCTACAACGTGGTCACTTGTCCAGTTATAGACTGCAGTATACTCTACAACGTGGTCACTTGTCCAGTTATAGACTGCAGTATACTCTACAACGTGGTCACTTGTCCAGTTATAGACTGCAGTATACTCTACAACGTGGTCACTTGTCCAGTTATAGACTGCAGTATACTCTACAATGTGGTCACTTGCCCAGTTATAGACTGGAGTGTACTCTACAACGTGGTCACTTGTCCAGTTATAGACTGCAGTGTACTCTACAACGTGGTCACTTGTCCAATTATAGACTGCAGTATACTCTACAACGTGGTCACTTGTCCAGTTATAGACTAGAGTATACTCTACAACGTGGTCACTTGTCCAGTTATAGACTGCAGTATACTCTACAACGTGGTCACTTGTCCAGTTATAGACTGCAGTATACTCTACAATGTGGTCACTTGTCCAGTTATAGACTGCAGTATACTCTACAACATGGTCACTTGTCCAGTTATAGACTGCAGTATACTCTACAACGTGGTCACTTGTCCAGCTGAAGACTGCAGTATACTCTACATCGTAGTCACTTGTCCAGTTATAGACTGCAGTATACTCTACAACGTAGTCACTTGTCCAGTTATAGACTGCAGTATACTCTACAACGTAATCACTTGTCCAGTTATAGACTGCAGTATACTCTACAATGTGGTCACTTGTCCAGCTGAAGACTGCAGTATACTCTACAACGTAGTCACTTGTCCAGCTGAAGACTGCAGTATACTCTACAACGTAGTCACTTGTCCAGTTATAGACTGCAGTATACTCTACAACGTAGTCACTTGTCCAGTTATAGACTGCAGTATACTCTACAACGTAATCACTTGTCCAGTTATAGACTGCAGTATACTTTACAACGTAATCACTTGTCCAGTTATAGACTGCAGTATACTTTACAACGTAGTCACTTGTCCAGTTATAGACTGCAGTGTACTCTACAACGTAGTCACTTGTCCAGTTATAGACTGCAGTATACTCTACAATGTGGTCACTTGTCCAGCTGAAGACTGCAGTATACTCTACAACGTAGTAACTTGTCCAGTTATAGACTGCAGTATACTCTACAACGTAGTCACTTGTCCAGTTATAGACTGCAGTATACTCTACAACGTAATCACTTGTCCAGTTATAGACTGCAGTATACTCTACAACGTAGTCACTTGTCCAGTTATAGACTGCAGTATACTCTACAACGTAATCACTTGTCCAGTTATAGACTGCAGTATACTCTACAATGTGGTCACTTGTCCAGCTGAAGACTGCAGTATACTCTACAACGTAGTCACTTGTCCAGCTGAAGACTGCAGTATACTCTACAACGTAGTCACTTGTCCAGTTATAGACTGCAGTATACTCTACAACGTAATCACTTGTCCAGTTATAGACTGCAGTATACTTTACAACGTAATCACTTGTCCAGTTATAGAATGCAGTATACTTTACAACGTAGTCACTTGTCCAGTTATAGACTGCAGTGTACTCTACAACGTAGTCACTTGTCCAGTTATAGACTGCAGTATACTCTACAATGTGGTCACTTGTCCAGCTGAAGACTGCAGTATACTCTACAACGTAGTCACTTGTCCAGTTATAGACTGCAGTATACCCTACAACGTAGTCACTTGTCCAGTTATAGACTGCAGTATACTCTACAATGTGGTCACTTGTCCAGCTGAAGACTGCAGTATACTCTACAATGTGGTCACTTGCCCAGTTATAGACTGCAGTATACTCTACAACGTAGTCACTTGTCCAATTATAGACTGCAGTATACTCTACAACGTAGTCACTTGTCCAGTTATAGACTGCAGTATACTCTACAACGTAGTCACTTGTCCAGTTATAGACTGCAGTATACTCTACAACGTAGTCACTTGTCCAGTTATAGACTGCAGTATACTCTACAACGTAGTCACTTGTCCAGTTATAGACTGCAGTATACTCTACAATGTGGTCACTTGTCCAGCTGAAGACTGCAGTATACTCTACAACGTAGTCACTTGTCCAGTTATAGACTGCAGTATACTCTACAACGTAGTCACTTGTCCAGTTATAGACTGCAGTATACTCTACAACGTAATCACTTGTCCAGTTATAGACTGCAGTATACTTTACAACGTAATCACTTGTCCAGTTATAGACTGCAGTGTACTCTACAACGTAGTCACTTGTCCAGTTATAGACTGCAGTATACTTTACAACATTGTTTCCCAACATTATTTGTACTATGCCTCACCTAAGCCTTTCTAAAATTCTTATGCCCCCCCCCCCCCCCCCAACATATGCATCATTTTTAATGTTCAAAATTTGAAATGTTCACTAAAGAAACTTGAAGTTATTTTTTTTCTTTTAAAGAAGAGATCCTTGCGCTTGATGCTTGCTGCAAAGAGATTTTATGTCAGGTTTCAATTTAGTTAACTTTAGTCTCAAGTCGCCCCGTTTTGTTATATCCAGCCGATTTCTTCCATTTTCGAATTGCCCCCCTTAACAATCGAATTGCCCCCCTGTGGGGCGTGGGCCCCACGTTGGGAAACACTGCTCTACAACGTGGTCATTTCTTCACTTAAAGACTGCAGTATATTCTACAACGTGGTCACTTGTCCAGCTAAGGACTCTTCTGTCGGTATTCATGACACCTTTGTGTAATCGACGACCCTTCATACCATGCAGGCTGTGGTGAAGATGGCGGTTTCTGTTATTTATTACATTATTACGTACTGGCTTCAAGTGCATTAAAGTACCACCCACATGCCCTCATTCTGGACCAGTTACAACCACTCACACTGCCTGTCATGTGCAGTGACCTCCTAACTTCATCATAAATCATTAATTTGTCATGCATGCACACCTCAAATCTTCATCATAATTCTTCAACATTGCCTTGTGTGCAGAGACTTTAAATCGTTATCATAATTTAGCAACACAGTCCAGCAGGCCAAGACCCCAAATATTTATCATAATTCATCAAGATTGAAATAACCTCAAATCTTCATCATAAATCATTAACAGTCTTGTGTGCAGTAACCTCAAATATTTATTATAAATCATTAACACTGTCCTGTGTGCAGTAACCTCAAATATTTATTATAAATCATTAACACTGTCCTGTGTGCAGTAACCTCACATCTTTATAAAAAAAAATCATTAACACTGTCCTGTGTGCAGTAACCTCACATCTTTATCAAAAATCATTAACACTGTCCTGTGTGCAGCAACCTCAAATATTTATCATAAATCATTAACAATGTCCTGTGTGCAATAACCTCAAATCTTTATCATAAATCATTAACACTGTCCTGTGTGCAATAACCTCAAATCTGTATCATAAATCATTAACACTGTCCTGTGTGCAGTAACCTCAAATATTTATCATAAATCATTAACACTGTCCTGTGTGCAGTAACCTCAAATATTTATAATAAATCGTTAACACTGTCCTGTGCGCAGAAACCTCAAATATTTATCACACATCATTTACACTGTCCTGTGTGCAGTAACCTCAAATCTTTATCATAAATCATTAACACTGTCCTGTGTGCAGAAACCTCAAATGGGGGCTAAGTGGTCTCGAGGTATGATATCCATCTCGAGTGCTGGAGGTACCGGGTTCAAGCCCTAGTGAGGGCCGGGATTGTTTCACGTGGACTTCTAATAACAAAATTTTCCCTGGTCTCTGGGTAGTGAGATCAAACGCCCGTGTGTATTGTTGTGCATGTAAAAATTCGTTGGCAGTTGGAAATCGAAAAAAAAAAGTAGCCTAACGGCACTGCCCGGGCAAAATTCTGAGTTAAAAATCTATCCAAAGTATTTCAGGATGCTCGCCGGTTCTATGGATTTCATGCACTTGAGTTAGGAGTAGAACGGAGCACTTATGGGTTACACCTGTGTGCCGTGATGTTGATCCGTTGAGTAAACTAAACTAAACCTTAAATATTTATCATAAATCATTAACACTGTCCTGTTTGCAGTAACCTCAAATCTTCATCATATACTATCAAACAAAGTCAGTCTTGAATTAAAGTTGAAAAAAAAGAAATTTATTTGCTTGAAATTCTTGGAATGCTATTTTCTATATGCTTTTTAAACATTATTTCACAACATTTCAAACATAGAAGGTCATAGACTAGTTAAAAGAAAGTCACATATACTTATAGAAAGCAGACTGAAGATCATAAATAATGACATAACATTCACAACTGGATAGAAAGCCACAGACAGTAAAAAGTAAATATCTTAAACAGTGCTTGGACAAGTTGCCGACAGTGCTAAAAAGCAGACAGGTCACAGACACTGCTAGAAAGTGGATAAAACCTGTTTTATATTGAAGAAGAAAAAACTAAACAGCCATTTGTCTAGAGGAAAGAAACTTCCTCTGTAACTTATTTCTTCTTTGCTTTCTTTTTCCTGCCAGCTTTTTTCTGTGTATCTTTCTTGATATTTTTGCGACTGAACGGACCCAGACCCTTGCGAACCATTGTGCCTCTCCACCAGGCCTGAATTCGAATTGCTCTCTTTGTCATCAACTCCAACCTGGCAAGTCTGTCAGCTTCTATTTTCTTCACACGTCTGCAGCAAGAATCAGATACAGCCAAGCTTAACATAGTATGTGATATAATAATAATATAGTATATGATATGATCATAACATGGTATGTAATATAATCATAAGACAAAATGTGATATAATCATAACACAGTATGTGATATAATTATAAGATAACATGTAATATAATAATACATTAGCATGTGATATCAGATGAAATAAAATGTAAACTTGAAACTCTGCAAAACAATTTGGAGGAAAGCGTTGACCAAACTTGGTTGAACATCAAGAATACAATTCAGTCTACCGCAGAAGAATGTCTCGGTGTGTTAACCACGCATAGAAAGAACAGATGGTTCAATCAAAAATGTGAAGAAGCAGTCATTAGGAAGAAGAATGCCAGACATGTATGGTTAAATGACATCAATAACATCCAAAAGGAAGAGCATTATAGAAACGAATGTAAAGAGGCTACAAAAATAGTCAGACAGCAGAAGCGAGAATATATGAGTAATATAATCAAAGATATGGAAACTAATCACCAGAAAAATGAATCCAGAAAATTTTTTAAAGAACTGAAGTCAATGAAACGAGGGTACCAACAAAACACATATGGTTTAAAAGACAAAAATGGGAATATGATAAATACCAATGAGGAAATGTGCAACACATGGAAAGAATATTTTATTGAATTACTAAATTGTGAAGCTCCAAGTCACATTTTCCCACAGGAAGAGGTTCTAACATGCGAACCATAAATTGAAGAACCTACATTTGAAGAAATCCTATATGTAATCACACGACTTAAAAACAATAAGGCAACTGGGACTGATGGAATTGCTGCTGAATTTATAAAGGCAGGTGGCCATGCATTACATCTAAAGCTATACGAACTAATAATAAAAATCTGGAGGACAGAAGAATTACCCCATGACTGGAAAGAGTCATTATTGATACCTATCTTTAAGAAAGGAGACAAGTTCCAATGTGGAAATTATAGAGGAATATCACTACTGTCCACAAGCTATAAGATACTATCCGCAGTATTACTAAATAGACTAAAACCATATTCAGAAGACATATTGGGTGACTACCAGGCGGGTTTTAGACAAAACAGATCAACAATAGATCAGATATTTATCTTACGACAAATAGCCGAGAAACATTGGGAATAAAAAAGAGATCTCCATAACATTTTTGTGGATTTTAAAAAGGCTTATGATAGTGTCCATAGGAATAGTCTATGGAATGCTATGCAGGAATTTGGAATACCAAGGAAGTTAATCAACATGACCAGACTATGCATGGAAGATACTTATAATATAGTAACATATAAAGGCAGGAAATCAGACCCCTTCCAAATAACATCTGGCTTGAAACAGGGTGATGCACTATCGCCGCTACTCTTCAATCTGGCTCTAGAGAAAGTTGTAAGGAAGGTAAAGGAGGAATGTGATATTGGAGGAACATCCAAGCTGCTTGGTTATGCAGATGATATAGATATTATAGGGCAAAGTGAACAAAAGACATTGGAAATATTGACTCATTTAAAGGGAAAAGCCCAACAGATGGGGCTGGTTATCAACCAAGATAAGACAGAATATATGGTAATTTCAAGAGACGGAATGGCTAGAAACTCTGGCCACATACAAATAGATAATATGACCGTTAAAAGAACGGAAACATACAAATACCTGGGTACAATCTTCAACTGTTCCAACATCATAAGGGAAGAAATACAAACTAGAATCAACTCTGGAAATAAGATATACTATGCACTACAACATCTACTAAAATCAAAGGCGCTATCTCGTAACACCAAAATCACAATATACAAAACATTGATCAGACCAGTTATGCTGTATGGCTCTGAAACCTGGAGTACAACGAAAGGAGACGAAGCCTTGTTACAAACCTTTGAGAACAAAATTTTAAGACGCATCTTTGGACCCATTAGGGATACACAAAGTGGAGAGTGGAAAAGAAGAAGTAACAAAGACATTTATGATCTGTTTAAGTCCCCGCTAATCACTGGTATCATGAAGGCTAATAGACTACAATGGCTGGGGCATATAGAAAGAATGGAAGATAATAGGGAAACAAAACTCGCTTACACTCAGGAAATAAATGACTGTAGACCCCGAGGTAGACCAAGAAGGCGGTGGAGAGATAATACATGTACAGACCTACAAGCACTTGGAATCAACGACTGGCAAGAGAAGGTCCACCAGAGAACGAATGGAGACGGATTGTATCTGCAGCAAAGAACCTCAATGGCTCGGAACGCTGAAGAAGAAGAAGATGTGATATCATAAATTAGTACTTGATATAATCATAACTTAATATGTGATACAATATTAACATAGTAAGTGATATAATATGTGATATAATCATAATTAGTATATAATATAATCATAAGAAAGTATGTAATATAATCATGAGATAGTTAGTTGCATATCCTTTACAGGACATAGCAGTCAATCCTAGCATTTTTTGGCTGTTTGTGATTCCTGGGCAAGTTTACGTTCAGTAGTTTGCCATTGCTTTCTGAATGACCGGCAATCATATAATTTCATTTTTTTTTTTTTAACATAAGGTGGCCTACTGCCAAATCGCCCACAGCTGTGTTTTTTCTCAGTACCAGTAATGTTTTCTATCATCTCAGGTAGTTGCTGCTTCTCCAAGCTGGGAACTTGTGTGCATTGTAAATGGGTTTGACTGTTGATATGTTAAGTATAGGATCTGCCCTAATCTTTCGTTTAGCAGTTTCTACAAAGTTGCCACGCTTCAGTCTTCCCTTTCCAAAATCATGAAACCTGCTATACATAGGGTGGTCTGTCAATCTTCTAAATTTTTCTGCTTGTTGCTGTGCTCTACTATCTCTTCTATCCTGCATTGGTTGTAAACAAGTGATTTTTTTCTAGTTCATTAATAGGCGTTGTCCTTAGGCTTCCAGTTATGATTCGCATTCCTTGATTTTGGACTCTACTTTTTTGTTAAAGTTTGACTTAGCTGCTGTTGCCCAAGCTGCGATGCCATATTCCAGCACTGGCCTCACCCGTCCAGTATATAACTTCTTGAGAACTTTCTCATCTGCTCCCCACGTTGTACCAGCAAGCTTTTTCATGATTGCCATTCTTTGCCTGGCTCTTGTTCGATTTTTCTCAACCTGTGTCTTCCATGCCAGACGACGATCAAAGGTAACTCCTAGATAGTTTGGATTTTCTTCATGGCGCAGTATTTTTCCATTCAGTACCAGCTTAGGGTGCAGAGTTTTATTTGAGAGGGAGAACACTGTGCATGTTATTTTCTCCTCACTTATCTTCACTAGCCATGATTTTGACCAGTCCTCTAGTGCTAATAAGGATTGCTGTATTCTGCTGTTAGCTGTACTAATATATTCTTCAGATGTCCATATGGCTAGGTCATCTGCAAAGGAGGATGTGTGTACTCTGGCTGGAAAATTTTCCGTGATGTCATTTATATATGCTAGGAATAATGTTGGTGAAAGAACTCCTCCTTGGGGGACACCTTGCTCCAACAGCATCTTTTTGCTGGTTTGTCCTTGTACTTTTGTCCTGGAAGTTCTGTTCTCAAGGTAATGGCTGATTCATTTATACATTTTCCCACAAATATGCATTTTTTGCAGTTTTACTTTCAGTCTTTCCTTCCATACTTTATCAAATGCTTTTTCTAAATCTATCCAGACCGCTAGTGTGTGCTTTTTCTCTAGGAAGGCATCCTCTATTTCCTGAGCTATATAGGATAGGTTATTTGATCTTCAGTGGATCTGTACTTTCTGAATACTGCTTGGTGTGGTGTTAAGAGTTGGTTTTGTTTCCAGATGCCATGTTAGCCGGCCATTGATAATGTGTTCCATTAATTTTCCTACACAGCTAAGTAGACTGATAGGTCGATAGCCATTTGGTTCTTCCAGGTCTTTTCCTTTCTTTGGGACTGGTATTAGTATAGCTTCCTTCCATGCCTGTGGGACTATTCCTCTCTTCCAACTGTAATTTATGACTGCTAGCAGTTTCTTTTTTGCTTTAGTGCCTAGTCCTATTAGCATTTCATTTGTGATTCCATTCTTTCCTGTGATTTCTTCTTTTTTAGGGTATTCATTGCCTGTTCCAATTCTTCTATTTTCAGATTTTCCATCATATATTCTGTTGCTATCTACTATCTCTGAATTACTATGATGTGTCTGTTTATCTATGAATGGTTTCTTCTATTCAGTTGTAATATCAATGTGGTTTGCACTAGCATTGTGTTCCATTAGTACATTTGCAGCCCTTTTTCCTGTAAGCAAGGTATTTCCTTGTTTAATTGTTATTTTTTTTGTTTTTGGGTCCTTTATTGTTCATGGCTTTCACTAGATTCCATAGTTTGTTTCCATCCCTGTCAAAGTTAAGGTTTTCTGTTTTTTCCCTCCAACAATCTCTTGTTGTCTGATTTACTGTTCTTTTATATTTTGCTGAGATGGCTTTGAGAGAGATGTTCGCTTCAATTGTTTCTTCTCTCTCTCTGCTGTCTTCCTGGCATCTTCAACTTTGTCCTCCAAAATTTGTAGTTCTTTGGTCCAGTATGGTTTGTAATTTTTCCTTGCTCCTCTTAGAATGGACTCAGTGGCCGCCTGTATTATTGCTTTGTTTAGACTTTCCACCATTTGTTTCATATTGCCATGTCGTGTATTTATGTTTTCACAATATTTGTCTGTTAGAATGGCAAATCTGTCCCAATTAGTTCGTTTGTAATTCCAACGAGGCAAAGGCTTTTGCTCCTGTGGAACATACTCCATATTTATTACAAGCTTGATTGGTCTGTGGTCACTACCTGCTAATTGGTCAAGCATATGGCGATCGATTTTGTGGAGGATGTCTCCTGTGCAGAAAGCTAAGTCTGGAGTAGAAGTGGTAAACCATCTTCTGGAGTAGAAGCTTGGTGTGTCGTCCACTTTGTTGAGTAGATGGGGATTTAAGTCTTTCCAGTCCTACACTTCATCTCCTCTGTTGTCGGTATCTGGGTTTCCCCATCTTTCTGAAGGGCTATTAAAGTCTGCGACAATAATGCAGTTTGTGTCAGTTATTTTCATGTTTGAAGTGCTGGGTTATATAGGTTGTAAATTCTTATTTTCACATCCTTTATCATTATATTAACACCTATAATTTCCGTTTGGTTATCAGAAGTCACAGATACTTCACTACAAGGTATTGTGTTCCGTGTAAGTATTAGAACTCCTCTTTTGTGTCCTTCACGGTCGAAATGTGTGGCCTGATGTCGTGAAATGCCGCCTTAACATCCCAGAATATTTTTCTCGGTCTCCAAATTTGAGAGGCCAAATTGAGAAAGAATGAATTAATCACGCTACTCCACGGTTATCTAGTCGTGAGGTAAGATTATTCACAAAAAGCCTCTAGCCATGACGTAAGCTTGCAGATGGCAAGTAAAATGGGCTACTTGAGATGGACACAACTAGATATTTTAAATTAGTCTACACCTTGGAAAACTGCTGACCCAGACGGGCTATGACACCACACAGACACATTGGCACCTTCTCGTCCAGGTAGACCCTGGCTGAATCAACAATGAACTGGGCCATTGGTTGAATAAAGGCAATTAACGCCAGATGGAGATAATAGCCATAGGGCGGTAAACAAGCCAAGTCAACTCAGATCAGCAGACTCAGTAGAGTGTGAAAACAGACCTTGTAAAACCGGTCAGCTGTGAAGTGTCAAGACTGGCCACACAAAGTAAATGTTGGCTATTGAAACTGAAGCAGGAATACTAGAGGCGCAAGGTGTGAAATCACTGATAAGACTCAGTGGGCTAATAATGGTCAGACCCACAGGTGTGAAGGCTAGTGTGCATGCAGAAAGAATTTTTATGACTGGACAGACTTGGAGTTAATTGCAATTAACGTCAGGGGGAGATAAGAAGAATTTATGAATTGAATTCCTGGGAGATAAGGGTCTACTGCTAGGCTAGGTATAAAAACCCACGCAGACCTGGTCCCTTTAGAATAAGTCAGACATTCGAACAGGTGAGAAGAGAGAGTAAATGTAGATTTCTTGGTAACTAAGTATTTTAGGTGTATGTACTGAATTCCAGTCTATATCTGATCTAGGTTATTGCAAGAACTATCTTTGGCGTAGGTTACTTGAGTGTTCTTTCTAAGTTCTGTGTTCAATATCGTTGTGCTTCATGTATTACTCTTCTGAGAAGGAGAAACTTGTGAAAGGCAGATCTTGTCTAAGTATACTTTTAGGTGTCTTGGTAGATGCTTGTCATTTCTTGGTAAACTAGACTAGTCTCTTTTTGGTGTGTGCATTTGTTGTACAGAATATAGTCAACTGACTATTTAGTTAATTCTTACAACAGCAGTAACTAAGTGGTGATTAAACCGGGCAACTCAGCAAATATGGCTGGTCTGTGTGGTAACTTCAATTAGACTTGTTGTATATCTCATTTTGTAGCTATACAATATTAGTACTCATTAATAATGCTATTATGTTGAGTATCATTATATGTCCACCTTGAAGTAATATAATGTTTACGGATATGTTGGATGTATGTATGTGTAATTTCATATGAATATACGATGCTAGGAATATGCTTCGTACCTATTCTTTTTGTGTATATACGTCTCATTTTGCATACATACAAATTAACTAGTGCATTGTGCTATGATGTTAAAGTATCATAATATGTCTAGTTTAATCAATATGTTTATGTGTATTTGATGTTTGATATATTGATTTGTCATATGCAAACCTACCAATATGAAGTGTTATGCTATTGTCTGTGCATTGGCACATTGGCCAATGATGGTGTTGGAAGCAGAGGTGTAATGGTACAGACATTACCCACAATTGGTATATGGTGCTAAACTTTCTCAGTGTATTGTGGGCGTGCGTCCACGGTAATGCATGGAAACCTGGCACAGCTACTGGTCACGGCTTGCAAGCCCGGATGATCAGGCATTGTTATAATACCCTTACCGACCCTGTGAGCTGCTAAACTAACTTTGGACCGAGCGGCTGTACGACACAGAATTTCTGTATTAGCGACAGGGACATGGGGCGGCAGAAATGTAATCATTACAGGCGTGTGAGACAATTGAAAAGCCCGTCCCAGACTAAAGACAGTAGGGAGAAGGAGGATGGTGAACACAGTAGAGCTGGAAGATAAACTTGGCCAGACTGGTCATTGTATATGTTTGTGTTATGATATGTTTTAATTAGGATTGCGCTGATGTAGAACTGATATAACACATTCTTGACTTTCTTTCAATCTCTCACAAGGAGCACCTATGTTATAGATCTCAAGACTAGAGACTACTGACTAGGAGTGTCAGGACTGACAGGATCGTCAGAATACCGGCAAGCTGTTCTTTTTGTGTCTACTGGAGAGTGGGGATCTGGACCACAGATCCAGATAGATGAAGTAACAAGTAAAGTTACGTAATGTTTCTCATCACAATATGTTATATGATTTCATCATCCTCATATTAAAAACCATCAGATGTCTATGATTAGTAAATAAATGTTGTAATATTGTAACTCATAGTTCTCTCGTTATATTTTAATTCCAATTGTGCATACGTGTTGTTGTGTACATTGGTGGGGGTTCACTTACACACCAAGGAAGGGAGCAGTCAGGGAGAAAAACCTGTACTGAGATAGTCGTCTATATTCATATATTTAGACTTAAACATCTATCTTAGCTAAACTTCTCTTTCCTATTCCTTGGCGAATATTCAGCACAGTTCATTTCATTTTGTAACGAGCCACTTGGAGCTGTTCGTTGGATATTCATGGGCTTAATCTGTAGTTCAGCCATATAGATTTTGTCCCTAGTCAGTTTCTGACTATTTAGGGTTGCTCGCCAGTGAATATTTTCATCTAGCCGGTGGGGCACCCCGACTTCTGACACCTGATATCCTCTGACTGAGAATCTGCAATTGGCGTTGAGGTGTGTCTCTTGAATGCATGCCAAATCAATTCTATCTTTATGAAGATGATGTGTTAAGGGGACTTTCTTGTTAGAAACTCCTTCAGCATTCCACTGTAGTATGTTGAGTGTCTGGGGTGTTTGGTCAATAGCTCTTAATCTACTCCTCTGTGCCTTGACTCCACAGCACAGGGGAAGGTGACTATCAGTACTAATGGGTAGACCCCCTCGAGGCAGGGGGCCCGGCACTATCACCGCCTGATGGGACTTCACGGAATTAGCACCACACTGATTCATTTTAATCTGTGACATCATGAATTGATTAAGTTACGTTGCACTGCTTTGAACAAGCCTGTGGCTCAGTACATCTGATTTCGACAAGCATTTTTCGGGATGCTTTCCCTAGCCTTTGACCGTCCCCAGTCTACCTGCAAGGCAGCAGGTGTGTGTGTCTCTTGGTCTGGTTCCTCTCCCTTGACCTGTCTGACATGGTTGAACCTACCAGTAGCTGTGCTACCGTCTGCATAGCTCTTGGGGTCATTGGAGCAGAAAAGCTTTTCTACCTCATCACGGTGGACACATGGCAGAGGGAGCATGAATTCAAAGTAAGTGAGCGCGCTAAAAAAAATACACCAGATGAGTGGCGACTTTTCATTAACAGCTGTAAAAGAAGTTTGAAAGGTGTTCTCTTACACAAATATGTCTCAATTATGATTACTCATTCTTCTTCTTCTGCGTTCATCCGGAGTTTTTTTTTGGACGTGATTGCGTTGTGCCTGTTTACAGCAGAGCTGCGTTCTGGCGCCGTTAGGCCGACACATCCGACTTCTGCGGGCATTTGTTGACCGGGTTAACCTTCCCAGTGATTACTCATTCTACTACAATGAAGAAGGAGTATGCTAAAATAAGCACAGTTCTTGAAAAATTTAAGTACTTAGAACATAATTGCATGGTTTGTGTAGATCTTAAAATCATGAACTTCTTGCTTGGCCAGCAAAGGGGATTCACCAAATATCCATGCTTTATATGACAGCAGGACAAAAGATATGCGATGGACAAAGAAATAGTGGCTGTTAAGGGATGAATTGAAAGTGGAAGAACAAAATGTTGTCAACAAGTCTCATTGATCAAAAAAGAGTCCTACTGCCACCATTACATATAAAGCTTGGCTTGATGAAGCAATTTGTTAAGGCACCGAACAAAGATGATACCTATTTTAATTACCTATGCAGAAAGTTTCCGGAATTGAGCATTAACAAACTTAATACTGGAATCTTTTATTGACCTCAAATTAGAAAGTTAATAAACAATCCAAATGTTATTGGTTCGATGAACAAACTGGAGTCCACAGCCTGGTCATCATTTGTTTTAGTTGTGCAAAACTTTCTGGTTAACTTTAGAACAGACAATTATTCTGAATTAGTTGAAAACATGCTGTCAAGATTTTGTAAGCTTGGATGCAACATACGCATTAAATTACACTACTACCATAACCACTTACATTTCTTTCCCGAGAATCTTGACGACTTCAGTGAGCAGCAAGGTGAAAGACTTCACCAAGATATAAAAACAATGGAAGAGAGATACTAGGGACTTTGGGATCCCCACATGGTGGCAGATTACTGATGGACCCTTAATCGTGACTGTCCATGCATATCACATTTCAGGAACTCCCCCCCCCCCCCACCCCCCAAAAGCTTTTTGTATGCTGATTATAAGATACAAAAATGCTAATGATAAAGTTGCAATACATTTTTGGTGTTTTATATGAAGGTAATAAATGCACAGTAATTATATATACTATGAATGCAGATTACTGTCAAAATGCCACTAATGGCACCTAACTCTAGGCTTGTACATAACAATTGCACTAATAAGAAGGTCATTCTTAGTTATCTCAAAAACATTTTTGGAATCAGCAACACAAAATTACCTAAGAACAGCTATAAAATTTCAGGCACCCATACTGAACATCTTAACGTACCTATGTCCTACAAAAATGACAGATAATAAACAGCATATTCACACAAACCTTATGCTACCATGCCAAATTTGGACATTATTCAAATTACACTTATGCAAAATCAACACCTGCGAGATGAGATGCCTGAGAAGAGCTGCCAAATCGACTATCTAGACAGAGTAAGAAATGATGTTATCAGACAGACAGTGGGACAGACAGACCTGTGCCACATACACTGAAAGGTAGAAATGGTTTGGCCATCTTGATAGAATGCAGCATCATCAGCTACCAGTACTGGTGCAACACCAAAGAAGATCCAATATGAGAGTAACAGGGCACTCAAGAAGAAAATGGATTGACGACATCAAAGACATTGTACAATCACACGGAATGACATTATCCAGTGCCACCAAACAAGCACTGGAATGTTAACTTCCTTCCAACAATGCTTGATAACAAAAGTGGAATATGATGATTTATAATATTCATATTTATATGAAATACTGTGTGCAATTGTGATGACTTTGATAATGTTATATGTAATATTAATCTTGATATACGAGGGCTATTCTAAAATCAACCACCCATTTGCTGGTTAAAAATAAACCGGTTACCATAGTGACACTGTTCATTGCTTGCATCATTCGGTAGTCTTTTAGCTAACTACATATCAACCTACAGTTGCATTTGTTCAGTGGCTCACGAAGCGTGAACAAATAAACATGGACACAATTACTACCTTTCCCCCCAGCTGTGAAATTCGTGGTGTGATTCGTTATCTTCAAGCAGAAAGTCAAAGTGTGGCCGAGATTCATCGTCGATTGTGTCATGTGTACAGCGATAACATTATGAGTGACACTTCTGTGAGGGATTGGTGCAAGAAATTCAGAGATGGGTGTAAAGGTGTGTATGATGAGGGTGGACAAGAACAACATTCATGTGTGACAGATGAGCTCATTAAAAAAGTTTACCAAGTTGTAGTGGAAAAGCGCTGTTTCACAATTTCAGGTCTTTCTAAAGAATTTCCACAAATTTCTATAACTAGTCTGTTTTGAATTGTCACAGAGAGGTTAGGTTACTACAAATTCTGTCCACGGTGGGTACCAAAGAAACTGACTGATATTCACAAAGCTCAAAGATTGAGCTCAGCTTTACTGTTCCTTCTGTGCTACTGGGAAGAGGGGGATGTATTTCTTGACAGAATAGTGACTGGGGACATGGGCTCACTTCATGAATGCAGAGACAAAGGAACTGTCAAAACAGTGGATGCACACTGATTCTCCAAACAAGCCCACAAAATTCAAACAAACATTTTTGCATCGATAAATGATCATTACAGTGTTCTGCGACCGCAAGGGCATATTTTTGATGGAATTCGTGACACTAGGGACCACTTAACGTCAGAAGTTTATTGTGAAACACTGAAGAAGCTTCATCGGTCAATCCAAACCAAAAGGCGCGAATGCTCACCAGTGGTGGCATTATCCTGCACATTAACGCACGGCCCCACACTGCTGCTGGCACAAAGGCATTACTTTAGCAGTTTAAGTGGGAAATTTTAAACCACCTACCCTTACAGCCCGGACTTTGCACCAAGCAATTATCATCTCTTCGGCAAGATGAAGGTCTGGCTGGCTATCCAGTGCTTCGACACCGTAAAGGAGCTCATGGATGGAGTCAACAACTGGCTAAGCACCCTGGTAGTGCCGTTCCTTGATGAGGAGTTACAAAATCTTGTGCCACAGTACGACAAGTGCCTTAATTTAGGTGGTGACTATGTGGGAAAAGTAATGCAGTGATGATGTAACTTTTCTATGAATTTAGATGTTATTGTCAGTTTGTTTAAATTTTTAACCAGCCAATCAGTGGTTGATTTTGGAATAGCCCTCGTATTTGCAGTGGCATGTCCAGCATAGTTTCAGACATAAGACACTGAGAGATAGCACTTCTGCCAGACAATGAAATACAAGATGCCAATAACACAGAGGCTTACACAGCCTAGACTGCACGAACCTGTCATCCTTCACAATTGGCTTATAATTGGCCGTCACTTCATGGATCCATGCAATGCGCTCCAAACACTGAGCTCTTTCTGCTTTCAGTGAGTCCAGTGAACGAGTGAGGCTCTCTTTATCCACTTCATACTTATCCAGCCAGTACTCCAGTTTAGCCTGACACACACATTGATAAATGTGCAAAGGATATTAAGTTCATGAAGTTAACACATCGGTTAGTATACTCCTTCTCTACAAAACAATCACCATAAGATCACGACTATGGACTATGTCTATCAGTATATCTGTATCAAGTACACAGTTATCATCAGTTATCAGTTGGGGTATCTTCGTTGCACTCCGGACATGTCCATAGGTGATCAGATCCTCCCCCCCCCCCCCCAGCATATTCATCAGCGTCCGGTGGCTAATAGTGCCAGTTCTGTGTTGGTTGACGAGGCGCCTTGTTTTCCCGATGTACCTCTCGCGTCTGGCTGTGCCGATTCTTACTCCCAGGTCTTTCATCCTGGACAGCGATGTGGAATCACAGACGTCAAAGTCCTCTGTTCTCGCCATATCTTTAAGGACGTTAATAACATCGGCACGATCCATGGGCTGGCCATCTACAGGGGGTGCAGAGCCAGCCAGTTTGTCAGCTCGTTCATTTCCCTCGACTCCCGCATGTCCCGGGACGAAGATGAAGGTGACTTTACGGACAACAGACTTCCGCAGCGATTCAGTCCACTGTCTACGTACAGATCCAGCTTCGGCCTTCTGAATCATGCTAATTGAATCACTTAGTAAACACACGTTGGTATAATGCTGTGATTCCAGCCATATGAAAGCCTGTGTAACTGCCATCACCTCCATCGTCATGCTGCTCGTGGTCATAGAGTGGGCACCACTGGATTCTTGAACGGTTCGGCCCGCTGAACGGGCTGTAAATGCCCACGCACTTCTCTGCTGCTTTACAACAGATCCATCTGTATAGATGAGCACTTCGGGGCTATCTGAGTGTTCATAGATGAGCGCGTTAACCTCTGCATTGACAGCGGCAGGGTTCTGCTCTCTGCACCGTCTGTCGAGTGTGATAATGCAGGAGAAAGTACACTTAAAAGCTGGAGGCACCGGCACCCATTCCTTGCCGGGGTTGATACTGGTAAGACTGCAGACCTGTCTGACGACATCTTCCGCCCGACCCATCCATGATTTGCCCCTCTTTAGCCTGTCACCCTTTTCTCTGAATATAGCGTCATGCAGAGGGTGCTGCTCATCTGCACTTATTTTTAAGTATGCACGAGCTCTCCAGATCTTGATCCTGTGTTCCACTGTCGGGAAGTCAAGGAGGTATCTCATTGCTACACAGCTGGTGTCTCTCGTGCAGCCCAAAATGATGCGCATGGCTTCGTTTTGTACCTTTTCAAGTCTTCCAATCTGTGTAGGGCTGACAGTGAGGATGGCCAGGGCATACTCGATGCGTGAAAGCACAAGTCCTTGGAACAGAAGTATTAGCAGTCTTTGCTCGATATTGGCAGTCGCTATGACTCTCATTGCTGACAAACCTTTTCGAGCCTTCGTTATGACATAATCGACATGATCTCTGAAGGACAGGCTACAATCAAGCCTCACGCCAAGATATGTCATTGACTGGGTTCTACTCAAACTGCTCCCATCCATTCTTACTGCCGGCAGGTCTGTTTTCACAATATGGTTGTTTAGTGAGAACCATGTAACCGTTGCCTTTGCAGGGTTGACAAGGGCATCGGCATCAGCACACCATGAGGAAATTCGATCTAGTTCGCCCTGCGAATAAAGTACACAATAACAATACAACAATCAACATGAGAACACAGCTGTGGACTACATCAATCAGTATCAAGTACACAATGACAACACAACAATCACCATGAGAACACAGCTGTGGACTACCTATGTCAGTATATCTGTATCAAGTACACAATAACAATACAACAATCAACATGAGAACACGGCGGTGGATTACCTCTGTCAGAATATCTGTATCAAGTACACAATAACAATACAAAAGTCAACATGAGAATATGGCTGTGGACTGTCTATCAGTATCAAGTACACAATGACAATACAACAATCATCATGAGAACACGGCTGTGGACTACGTCGATCAGTATCAGGTACACAATGATAATACAACAATCAACATGAGAACACGGCTGTGGACTACGTCGATCAGTATCAGGTACACAATGACAATACAACAATCAACATGAGAATATGGTTGTGGACTGTCTATCAGTATCAAGTACACAATGACAATACAACAATCACCATGAGAACACGGCTGTGGACTACCTATGTCAGTATATCTGTATCAAGTACACGATAACAATACAACAATCAACATGAGAATACGGCGGTGGACTATGTCGATCAGTATCAAGTACGCAATAATAATACAACAATCAACATGAGAACACGGCTGTGGACTACGTCGATCAGTATCAAGTACACAATGATAATACAACAATCAACATGAGAACACGGCTGTGGACTACGTCGATCAGTATCAAGTACACAATAACAATACAACAATCAACATGAGAACACGGCTGTGGACTACCTCGGCCTCTGACTTCATCTTATTGATAATGTCTAGCATGGCAGCATGCACCGAATATTCAAACTGGTATTTTTTCTTCATATCCACCAGTGCTTCATACACAATATTCTCTTCAGCGGCACACAATTTTTTACTCTTAGACCGTCTCATTTCACCTATGGAAAAATTACAGAACATCACATGTGGGTGGCAGATATACTAATATCACATGTGGGCAATAGATATGCTAACATCACCTGAAAACAGTGCATTTCATACTAATAACACCTGTAAACAGTATCATCATCATCAAGTGCCATGTCGGCTGGCATAGGCGTTCATGGCTCTCCACAGATCTCGGTCTTTGGTGTTCTGGATCAACTCTGCTAATGATATTTCTCCATGCCACCGTCTCAATCTGTCCAGCATCATTTCTCTTGGTCTGCCTCTGCCTCTCTTCCCCTCGATCTTTCCAGTTGTCACGATGTTCCCCAATGCCTCTCTTCTCATCACATGACCAAAGAAAGCTGTTTGTCTCTTTCTTATTGTTGTAGTGTTCTAGTTTCATTAGCCTCTTTCAGGCAATCGTTGTTAGTTACTCTGGCAGTCCAAGGAATTCACAACATTTGTCTTAAAAACCACATCTCTATTGCTTCTAGGTTCTTCCTAATTTGTTCATTTACATTCCAAGATTCGCTGCCATACAGCAAAACTGATTCTATATAGCATTTTAGCACTCTCTTTCTTACATTCATTGATAGCGACTTATTGCATAAGATGCTCTTCATTTTCTTAAATGCGGCTTTTGTCTGCCCTATTCTGCTCTTAATCTCTGTTGTATATCTTCCATCTAATGTTATAAGTGCCCCTAGGTATTTAAAATTATCCACTTGGTTGAGAATTTCCCCTTCTATTTCTATGTCACATTTTGGTGTCCCCATTTTCTTTGATATCACCATTGTTACTGTTTTCTTGATATTCAAGGAGAGTCCTTTCTGTGCACTCTGATACTACAATGTCCAATAATTGTTGTAGGTCTGTTGCATTATCCGCCACCAATACTGTGTCATCTGCATAGCGTATATTGTTTATATTATATCCTCCGATTAGTATTCCTGGCTTCTCTTTGCTCTCTCTCATTATTACTTCGCTATATAGGGAGAAGAGATCGGGTGACAAGACACACCCCTCTCGTACTCCTAGCTTTATTTGTTCGTAACTACCCTCTTTATTTCCCATTTTAATTGCTGCTACTTGGTTCCAGGATATATTCTTTATTATTCTAAAATCTTTCCCATCAATGTTGATATCTTCCAACATTTTAATCAGCTCATCATGTTTTACTTTATCAAATGCCTTAGTATAATCTATGAAGCATAAATATATGTCCCTCTGTTTCTCTATTGACCTTTCTATTAGTGTTCGTAATATATATATTGCATTGTTTGTACCCTTTCCTTCCATAAAACCGTACTGTTCTTCACTAATTTCCATTTTTATTTTCTTTCTTGTTCTTCTCATTATAATTCTGAGTGGAAGCTTAGTGACATGGTTTATGAGGTTAATTGTACGAAAATCTTCACATTCAATTGCTCCTGGTCTCTTTGGTATTGCTATAAATACAGATTTTACCATATTGATCGGTAAATATCCACTGTTGTAAATATCATTTAGCATTTTGGTTAATACTTCTACTGTGATTTCATCTGGCCCAACTGTTTTTCTTTTCTTCATATGTTTCATAGCGTCAGCGACTTCTTCTTTTAGAATAGGTGGGCCTTCTAAGTTACTTTCTTCTGTTAATTCTTCCCTTTCTCCATTATATAATTCTCTTATATATTCATTCCACCTCTTCATTATAGCACCTTCCTCCAATAATATCTTTCCTGTTTTTGATTTCAAACACCCTGTATTTATTCTTCCTGTGAGCTCACTGATTTGTCTGTGCATACATAAGATATGTCAACTAACTAACTAACTAACTAACATAATAGTTAGTTAGTTGACAGATCATCCTTATTGCACATCGAACCATTCAGTCCATAAGTGCTCGGATCCCCTTCTCAGCAAATCCCGCAGTGTGTAGCGGCTAACGACACCAGTTCTGTGTTGGTTTATCAATCTTCTTTGGCTTCCTACATAGTGTTCTTGTTTGGCCACACCTCTTTTAATTTGCTGTTCTCGCAGTCTGACCATGGTTGTAGATTCACAGTCATCACTTGGTTCTCGCAAGTTTTACTTCTCGTAGAACATTCAGAATGTCAGCCTGGTCCATGGCGCATCTGCCCTCCACAGTAGCCTTACCTGCGAGCTTGTCAGCACGCTCATTTCCTTGTACTTCTGCATGCCCTGGCACGAAGATGAAACTAATCTTTGCCAGCCGAAACCGCTCCAGAGGCAGCAACCATTCTCTTCAGATCCACCCCATCTCTATCCTCTTGAGCATGTTATTGCTTTACTTACTGCCCTGACTTCCACAGTCAGATTGCTCGTGGTTTCAACAAAAGCACCGGAGCTCTCCTTCACAATTCTCCCTCCGGCCTGAGCCGTAAAGGCCCATAAGGTTCTCACAGGTTCCAAATTGCTGTATGTAGCCGGGGCGCAGTGTTGGGGTGAGCGCCCAACATTGCTTAAATACCCCAATGGCTTGTGAATACATAACCTCTGCAGCAAAAGTCCAACTGCTGGCCTTCATGTGGCGGAACTATTTAAACTAACAGGAGAAGGGGCGACGGCGAGTTTCTGGCGCCGAAAAGTAACCAGTATGCTCTAGATGTGTATGCACGTACATGCATGCGCAGGCACGTGTGTGCGTGTGTACACATCTAAACTTGAGTGAGACCACAGTCTGCTCTAGCAAGGGAAAGATGCTGAAGACGGAGGCAACCAGCCAGGAGGCGCACCACAGAAATCAGGATGCCACGCAATTACGCAAAATGGAATATGTTGACTACTGCTAAATATTATGGTGCTCGCTCTGCTTTGGACCCCCAGGCAGGTGCAGTGCCGGGCCCTATGTCTCGAAAGGGTCCAACCCCAACTACTGGAGGTCCTTCTCAGATGTCCTGTGGAGCCAGGGGACATGAGAATAGAACGGCTGGCCATACTAAACAAAGACTTAAAATAATGCACTGGAATGCGGAGGGAGTCAGCAACAAAAAAATAGAATTAGAAAACATCCTGGACCAAGAAAAAGTTAAGTGTATGTTGCTTGCAAGAAACTCACCTCAATGAAAAAATAGCCTTCAAAATTAGAGGCTACCAGTGTTACCGATCTGACCGAAAGGACAGGCGAAAAGGTGGGATACTGACCCTTGTCAAAAATAACATCACTGCTTCCCAAATCGAAGTCTACATGGAAGGGGCTGAGTATCAGACACTCAAACCTAAGACAGGCAATACAGACCTACATCTGATCAATTACTACTGTCCAAGCGACCGCCCACAGGCACTGGACACACTACCATTAACAGAAAAAATAATTGTGTGTGGCGATTTTAACAATCACTCACAGAGCTGGGGCTATGATCACATGGACCAGAGAGGAGAGAAACTGGAAGACTGGCAGGATGAGAATAGATTCATCTTGATTAACAAGCCGTCCGACCCACATACTTTCTACTCAAGATCATGGCACACTACATCTACACCTGAACTGGCTTTTAATTCACCAGACCTGGAGTGGAACATTACACGAATTGTTGGGAAACAACTTGGTGGCAGTGATCATCGGCCAGTCTTTCTAACTGTAGAAAATGAGCTTGTAAGTGAAAGCAGCACCCTCTCGAGGTGGAACTACAAGAAAGCAAACTGGGCAATGTACAAGAATCGCACTAGCATACTGGTTAAAAACCTGAACACTGAGAAAGACATAAATAAAGTAGTTGAAGAGTTTGGGAAATGCATATTGGAGGCAGCGCGAGAAACAGTACCAAGAGGAGCCCGTAAACAATATAAACCCTACTGGAGTAGTGAACTGGAACAGTTGCATAATGATGTGGAAGAGTGTAGAAAGCAAGCTGAGGCCACACCCAGCCAAGAGCACCACAATAAATTCCAGCATGCGAAAGCCAAATTCCAAAGGGCCAAGCTGCAGGCTAGATGGAAAAGCTGGCAGGAGAAAACGGAGTCTCTGATCTTTGAAAGAGACACAAGGAAATTGTGGAAGCTAATAAAACAACTTAACGATGAGGGCACAGGAAGAAACTCAAAAATTGCACTACATAAAGATGGAAACATCTTAACAAGAAATCAAGCAGCTGACCATTTTGTGGACTCATTCGCACAAGATAACAATATCAAAATTAGTCCAGAGAAACAACAAGAGATTCGAGAGAAACAGCAACATACAGGACAGAAGGAAATAGTACATGAGGTTCTGGAGGCACCCATCACAATTAGCGAACTGGAGCTAGCCATATCAAAACTGAAAATGAGAAAGTCACCAGGAGCTGATGGTATCTCCAATGAAATGATCAGGAACCTAGGAACAGAGGCCAAAGCAAAGCTGTTGCAGATCTTTAATAACAGTTGGACCTTAGGCAGTGTTCCACAAGCCTGGAGAGAAGCGATCATGATACCCTTCCTAAAATCAGGGAAAGATAGTTCCATTACCTCTAGCTACAGACCAATTAGCCTCACCAACTGTCTCTGCAAAACACTGGAGCGCATCATCAATCACAGACTGCAGTGGTACATTGAAAGTAAAAACATCCTTGTGCCACAGCAGGCTGGCTTTAGGCAGTGCTACTCTACGGAAGATCAGACAACCTAGCTCTCTCAAGAAATTGAGGATGCATTCCAAGAGAATAAACTGGTGTTTGCAGCATGGATAGATCTAAAGAAAACCTTTCACAAAGTCTGGAAAGAAGGTCTGATGAAGAAACTGAGAAACTGCAATGTCAATGGAAGAATGTACAAATTGGTGAAAGCATACTTGCACAACAGAAGAGCCCGAGTACAGATAGATAGACTCAAGAGCCAGAAAGTACTACTACGTCACAGTGTTCCCCAGGGCGGAGTCTTGTCCCCCACACTTTTTCTAATCTTCATCAATGATCTCATTGCTAATCTACTGCATGGAATTAAAGCAGCAATGTACGCCGATGACCTGGTTCTATGGAGCACAAATGAACATGCATCAGTGGCCACCAGATCGCTACAAAGAGCTGTAGATACATTTGTTGCATGGGCAAAAAGATAGTGTGTCAGCATAAACACCTGACAAGTGCAGCACCACTCTATTTAACCTTTCTCCAAAACAAAAGGCAGGGGTCATCCAGATAAATTGAACACCCCTAAGAGAAGATAAAGAACCAACATACTTTGGAGTAACATTTGATGGTAGGCTGACATGGAGAAAGCACATCAACAAAGCAGTAGCAAAAGCAAGAAGGAAAATAGCCATCCTGAGAAAGCTAAGTGGAACTACATGGGGAGCCAGTGGGAAAATACTTAGCAAAGTTTATTAACAGAGCATACGACCACACCTGGAATACGGGTCAACTGCGTGGTGTTCGGCATCAAACACCACACTACAAGAGTTGGACAAGGTGCAAAATCAAGCACTTAGAGTCACCACAGGAGGGATGAGATCAACCCCTATAGTGGAAATGGAGAAGATGGGGAGGACACAAGCACTGAGAGAGCGCAGAGATACGAAAACGCTAATACAAGCAGAAAAGTTCCTCAGCTTGCCAGGCCACCTTATGAAGAACAGATTTGATAATCTAGCTATGGGGCGGTTGAAAAGAAGTAGTTTTATCCACCAAGCCAAACGACTCTGCAGAGAATCCACCAATCTGCCCACAGTTGGTATCCCTCTAACAACTATTCCGGAGCGAACTCCACGGAAAGATGAATATAGACTATCATTACAAATCCAGACAAAAGTGAGAGGAATATTTGACAAGGAAGAACAGAACAGTGTGCAGCGCAGAACAGCCACTCTCAGCTTCCTTGATAAAGAATACCCACAGGACCTCTGGATCCGAGTCTACACAGATGGGTCAGCACAAAATGCTGTTCGAAATGGAGGAGCAGGAGTGTACATAGAATACCCAAATAATACTAGGGACACAGCCAGAGTACCGACAGGAAAGTACTGCCATAACTATGATGCTGAAATTGAGGCAATCAAGTTAGCAACCGAGAAATTACTGGGTGCCAGCAATGGTACACAACCTGTGGTGCTATTGACAGATTCCACCTCTTCATTATAGCACCTTCCTCCAATAATATCTTTCCTGTTTTTGATTTCAAACACCCTGTATTTATTCTGCCTGTGAGCTCACTGATTTGTCTGTGCATACATAAGATATGTCAACTAACTAACTAACTAACTAACTAACATAATAGTTAGTTAGTTGACAGATCATCCTTATTGCACAACGAACCATTCAGTCCATAAGTGCTCGGATCCCCTTCTCAGCAAATCCTGCAGTGTGTAGCGGCTAACGACACAAGTTCTGTGTTGGTTTATCAATCTTCTTTGGCTTCCTACATAGTGTTCTTGTTTGGCCACACCTCTTTTAATTTGCTGTTCTCGGAGTCTGACCATGGTTGTAGATTCACAGTCATCACTTGGTTCTCGCAAGTCTTATTTCTCGTAGAGCATTCAGAATGACAGCCTGGTCCATGGCGCGTCTGCCCTCCACAGTAGCCTTACCTACGAGCTTGTCAGCCCGCTCATTTCCTTGTACTCCTGCATGCCCTGGCACGAAGATGAAACTAATCTTTGCTAGCCGAGACCGCTCCAGAGACAGCAACCACTCTCTTCGGATCCGCCCCATCTCTATCCTCTTGAGCATGCTCATTAAGTCGCTAAGGAAACATGCCCTATTGAATGTCTATGTCTCAAGCCATGTTATTGCTTTACTTACTGCCCCGACTTCCACAGTCAGACTGCTCGTGATCTCACCAAAAGCACCGGAGCCCTCCTTCACAATTCTCCCTCCGGCCTGAGACGTAAAGGCCCATAAGCTTCTCACATGTCGGACAACCAACCATTCTGTGTAAATGACAGCATCACAGTCTAGCGAATTCTTGAAAATAAACGCTTGTACTTCTGCCTCCATAGCATTTCTTGTCTGCATTTTCTGTCTAGTTGGATGCAAACTGAAAAGGATGTACAGAAATCTGTTGGCACTTGTACCCACTCATCACCAGGTTCTAAGTCCTCAAGTGAACACACCTGTTGAAGAATGTCTTCAGCTTGATCCACGACCTTCCTCTTTTTAACCTGCTGCTCTTCACCTTCCTAATTTCAGTATGCAGTGGATGTTGTGTGTTGGCGTAAACTCTGAGATAGGCACGTGCTCTGCAAATTTGTATTCTGTCTTCAATGGTTGGAAAAATCAAGAAGGTAGCGCATCGCCCTGCATGCTGTATTTCTTGTACATACAAGAATAATGTACATAGCTTCGTTCTGCATACTTTCCATCCTTTCAATCTGCTTATGGCTGAGAGTCAGTGTCATAAGTCGGGGTGCCCCACCAGCTAGATGAAAGTATTTATTCACTGGCGAGCAACCCTAAATAGTCAGAAACTGACTAGGGACAAAATCTATATGGCTGAACTACAGATTAAGCCCTGAATATCCAACGTACAGCTCTAAGTGGCTCGTTACAAAATTGAAATGAACTGAGCTGAATATTCGCCAAGGACTAGGAAAGAGAAGGTTAGCTAGGGTAGATTTTTAAGTCTGAATTAAAGTTTAAAGACAACTATCCTAGTACAGGTTTTTCTCCCTGACTGCTCCTTTCCTTGGTGTGTAAGTGAACCCCCACCAATGTACACAACAACACGTATGCACAATTGGAAAATATATAATGACAGAACTATGAGTTACAATACTACAACATTTATTTGCTAATCATAACAATAGACATAGGATGATTGTCAATATGAGGATGATGAAATCATATACATATTGATATTGATGACAAACATTACGTAACTTTACTTGTTACTCGATCTATCTGGATCTGTGGTCCAGATCCCCACTCTCCAGTAGACTCAAAAAAAGAAACAGCTTGCCGGTATTCTGACGATCCTGTCAGTCCTGACACTAATAGTCTTCACTCGTCCTTGAGATCTACAACATAGGTGCTCCTTGTGAGAGCTTGAAAGAAAGTCAAGAATGTGTTATATCAGTTCTACATCAGCGCAATCCTAATTAAAACATATCATAACACAAACATATACAATGACCAGTCTGGCCAAGTTTATCTTCCAGCTCTACTGTGTTCACCATCCTCCTTCTTCCTACTGTCTTTAGTCTGGGACGGACTTTTCAATTGTCTCACACGCCTGTAATGATTACATTTCTGCCGCCCCATGTCCATGTCGCTAATACAGAAATTATGTGTCGTACAGCCGCTCCGTCCAATGTTAGTTTAGCAGCTCACAGGGTCGGTAATGGTATTATAATAATGCCTGATCATCCGGGCTTGCAAGCCGTGACCAGTAGCTGTGCCAGGTTTCCATGCATTACCGTGGACGCACGCCCACAATACACTGAGAAAGTTTAGCACCATATACCAATTGTGGGTAAGGTCTGTACCCTTACACCTCTGCTTCCAACACAATCATTGGCCAATGTGCCAATGCACAGACAATAGCATAACACTTCATATTGGTAGGTTTGCATATGACAAATCAATATATCAAACATCCAATACACATAAACATATTGATTAAACTAGACATATTATGATACTTTAACATCCTAGAATAATGCACTAGTTAGTTTATGAAATTACACATACATACATCCAACATATCCGTAAACATTATATTACTTCAAGATGGACATCTAATGATACTCAACATAATAGCATCCGGCATTATTAATGAGTACTAATATTGTATAGCTACAAAATGAGATATACAACAAGTCTAATTGAAGTTACCACACAGACCAGCTATATTTGCTGAGCTGCCCGGTTTAATCACCTGCTGTTGTAAGAATTAAATAAATAGTCAGTTGACTATATTCTGTACAACAAATGCACACACCAAAAAGCAACTAGGATAGTGTCAAAAGAAATGACAAGCATCTACCAAGACACCTAAAAGTATACTTAGACAAGATCTGTCTTACATAAGGTTCTACTTCTCAGAAGAGTAACACTTTAAAGCAATATGATATTGAACACATAACTTAGAAAGAATACTCAAGTAACCTGAAGCAATGATAATTCTGGAAGTAACCTAGGTCAGATATAGACAGAGTCATTACATCCATCTAAAACTCGACTAGTTACTAAGAATTAATTCTCCTAGTTAAATCTAGCAACCTAAGAATCATACAAACCGAGCTGGTTGTCTCACCTGTTCTGAAGTCAGACTTAATCTAACATAAAACAGGCTAGGGACCCTTATTTAAGCTGAGTCTAGCAGACAGTGTCTGAGACACTATTATCTCTTTGGCATTCCCGTCATAAATTCTTCTTATCTCCTCCTGACAGTAATTGCAATTAACTCCAAGTCTGTCCAGTCATAAAAATTCTTTTAACCACTAACCCTCACCATAGTGTCACACCTGGATGGTTTTGCGTTGCCAGCCCCAGATCAGTTTCACAGTCTTATCAGTGATTTCACACCTACCTGGGTCTGCCAGTCAGAGTGGATGGGGCTTGTTCATAGCCCTGGGGCTATTATCTCCATCTGGCGTTAATTGCCTTTATTCAACCACTGGCCCAGTTCATTGTTGATTCAGCCAGGGTCTACCTGGACGAGAAGGTGCCAATGTGTCTGTGTGGTGTCATAGCCCGTCTGGGTCATCAGTTTTCCAAGGTGTAGACTAATTTAAATTATCTAGTTGTGTCCATCTCAAGTATCCCATTTTACTTGCCATCTGCAAGCTTACGTCATGGCTAGAGGCTTTTTGTGAATAATCTTACCTCACGACTAGATAGCCGTGGTGTAGTGTGATTAATTCATTCTTTCTCAATTTGGCCTCTCAAATTTGGAGACCGAGAAAAATATTCTGGGATGTTAAGGCGGCATTCCACGACAGAGCTTTCCCCTTAAAAAAAAAGTTTCTGCCAGAAATCTTTTTTCAACGCACGCCATATATCCCAGAATAATGCCTAAGCACTCTCCGTTCTGTATCTGCCTAAAGGTTTCCAATATTCCTTGTGGCAGTGGGTTGTCCTGCATAAAGACGTCCCATTTCCATAACCCAAAGATACTCTGGATAGATCCTTGTACCTGGTTTTCGGCCGGGATTCCATGCAATAGCTTGGTAAAATCCGGTAATTGTCAGGAGGTTGTAATTTTACCCCTCTGGGAAAGATCACAATCAACGGGATTCTTCTACGCCTCTGGGCAGCAATTGTTTTACACCATTCACTCACGTGATTTACTCCTTTCAGCCGAGGATGTACCCGTAGTGAGGTCTTGCATAAGCTGGCTACAGCAAAGCTTATCTCCGTGATATTCCTCCATCCTTTATAGATCCTTAACAGATTCATCAATATCTTCCTTTTGAAAGGAATAATGTTACACATCATGGTCCCATGATATAAATTCAACTGGCGCTTTCCCCCTTCAAAGTCGGGCGTAACAATCTTCCCTCCTCGGTGTCGCGGTTTCTTCCCCTGATAATCAGTTAACGGGCTGAGTTTCTCTGCATTAGAGTTTCGTGTGAAAACCGTGCTAGAAATTGGAAATTTAGTGTGCCAAGTTGTCCAGCCTTGAGAAATAACATAGTTACTCCAGGGCGATAAAGTGGAGTTACTTTTGAATAAAGTAACCACAAATAGCTGATCTACTCCTATCAAATCGACCTGACTGAAGGGTAGATTGAGTCCTAAGAGTGTTGATTCCAAACCACTCTTGACTTCTGTTACTTCAGGTCCCTGTTGCTGGAATTCCCTGATAACTTCAGCTATAGCGATGCTAGCAGTTTCTACCTCCATCTTGTGTGAAGAGTTTTCTTTGCTAGTAACTACAGACAATGTTGTCTGCACAAAATCAGAATCCATATTCTGGCTCCTAACAATTCCCTGTGTTTCCTGAGTCTCCGAACTGGTATACTGTGAGATAACAACTGGAAATGTTTCCTGGTCTGGATGTTCCTCTCTGGTCATGCTTTCATGGGCTAAGTCCAGTTGAGGTAAATCCTGTGATGGGCTGGTGTCTAAACAATCCATCACACTACGTAAATCATTTGAACTGATGTCTAGTGTCTTTTCCTGAGCTGCAGCCTCAAAGATCACAAGGGGTTCCGGATCGTCCTTCATCCCACTGTCAGTAAAATTTAATCCCACTTCATCCTCTCCTGAGCTGAAGGGAATAATAAAGTCGGTTACCTTTCGATCTCCGACCTCCTTAAAAGATGTCCTCAGGGCATCTTCCTCTTGAGTTTCACCTCTCGTTGAAGTAAAATGAGATTCCTGGGAGTCTTGTACTGGCGGACCAGTTAAATTATCTGAACTGATAATTGGTGATTCTTCCCGCATTGCAGTAATGAAATTCACCTGGGATTCAGTTACTTCCATCCTCCCTATTTCAGTCAGATGTAATTCCACTTCGTGATTCTGTGAACAGAAGGGAATGTGAGAATCGGCTAGGTCTCCGCCTGCGACCGAATTAAAGGTTGTCTTCAGTTCCTCTTTCTCTCGAGATTCATTCCTCGTAGAAGTTAAGTGGTTTCCCTGAAGGTCCTGTACAGTTAAACCACAATTTCCGTGGTGCAAACAGTTATCACGTTTGTGACTGCTTGAAATGCCCCTGGCACGTTTTTTCTTCCCTATTTTCCGTTTAGGACTGGGTCGAATGAGAACTTGTAGTTCCCGGTCCACTAACTCTGATTCCGCGGTGGTTGGCAAAGATGTCCCTTCCTTCCTGGTTGGGTGAGCATCCATATCTCCTACCTTATGTTCCGCTAGAAAGGTTAGCTTCTCTGCATTGACTACTTCCATATGCTGTTTATTAATCTCTGCTTCTTCAGTTTTGCTACGCTCTTTTGCTTCAAATAACTCATCAATTGTTTTATTCATCTGTTCCTCCGCCATGTCCCACTCTTTCATCTCGTCTCTGATGTATGTTTCTAATTGTTCTCCTGTTAAGCCCTCTATTATGCCTAACCTTCTCGTGGACTCTAAGTAATCTGTGCGCGCCTTCAGATAATCTAGATCCTGGGAAGGTGAGTCCATATTTGCTAATGCTAAATTCAGGTAAGCTCCTATGTATCTATCAACTCAGAGCTAAGCTAGAAAGACAAGAGTGAACCAATGACAGCAGAACCTAAACCAATGTGTAGAGTTTAGCCTCAGCAATGAAAGACAACTGAAAGTAATATTCAAGTAGTTTCTGGCGACCGCAGTGAAGTAAGTGTGAGAGATATACTACACAGTAATCAATACTAATATTTACCTAAATAAATATTAAAATGCACTGCATACATGTCATAATGAAAATGGCATAAGTAGCATAAAATGGCAAATCAATCAAGCAGTTAAATCATCAAACACATCAATGTAAATATGATTAAAGTGATCAGTTATCATTAAATGATGAATGATACACTAAATGATAAGAATTAAAATACTTATCAATAAATGATAGATGAGGTAGTTCTCATAAGTTCTTATCTGTTATACACTTTTGAAAAGTTATATCTATACTCTGTAACTTCCTCAACTAAAATTAGCTACATCTGATGATAGTCTATTTTGATGACTGAAGATTACAAGAGTTAACTTTTAAAATCGTATGTCTAGGGTCTAGTAGAATCACTATGATTACTAGAATCCTGGTTCAGGCTCGCGGACTGGACCCCAATCTGTCATAAGTCGGGGTGCCCCACCAGCTAGATGAAAGTATTTATTCACTGGCGAGCAACCCTAAATAGTCAGAAACTGACTAGGGACAAAATCTATATGGCTGAACTACAGATTAAGCCCTGAATATCCAACGTACAGCTCTAAGTGGCTCGTTACAAAATTGAAATGAACTGAGCTGAATATTCGCCAAGGACTAGGAAAGAGAAGGTTAGCTAGGGTAGATTTTTAAGTCTGAATTAAAGTTTAAAGACAACTATCCTAGTACAGGTTTTTCTCCCTGACTGCTCCTTTCCTTGGTGTGTAAGTGAACCCCCACCAATGTACACAACAACACGTATGCACAATTGGAAAAAATATAATGACAGAACTATGAGTTACAATACTACAACATTTATTTGCTAATCATAACAATAGACATAGGATGATTGTCAATATGAGGATGATGAAATCATATACATATTGATATTGATGACAAACATTACGTAACTTTACTTGTTACTCGATCTATCTGGATCTGTGGTCCAGATCCCCACTCTCCAGTAGACTCAAAAAAAGAAACAGCTTGCCGGTATTCTGACGATCCTGTCAGTCCTGACACTCCTAGTCTTCACTCGTCCTTGAGATCTACAACATAGGTGCTCCTTGTGAGAGCTTGAAAGAAAGTCAAGAATGTGTTATATCAGTTCTACATCAGCGCAATCCTAATTAAAACATATCATAACACAAACATATACAATGACCAGTCTGGCCAAGTTTATCTTCCAGCTCTACTGTGTTCACCATCCTCCTTCTTTCTACTGTCTTTAGTCTGGGACGGACTTTTCAATTGTCTCACACGCCTGTAATGATTACATTTCTGCCGCCCCATGTCCATGTCGCTAATACAGAAATTCTGTGTCGTACAGCCGCTCCGTCCAATGTTAGTTTAGCAGCTCACAGGGTCGGTAATGGTATTATAATAATGCCTGATCATCCGGGCTTGCAAGCCGTGACCAGTAGCTGTGCCAGGTTTCCATGCATTACCATGGACGCACGCCCACAATACACTGAGAAAGTTTAGCACCATATACCAATTGTGGGTAAGGTCTGTACCCTTACACCTCTGCTTCCAACACAATCATTGGCCAATGTGCCAATGCGCAGACAATAGCATAACACTTCATATTGGTAGGTTTGCATATGACAAATCAATATATCAAACATCCAATACACATAAACATATTGATTAAACTAGACATATTATGATACTTTAACATCCTAGAATAATGCACTAGTTAGTTTATGAAATTACACATACATACATCCAACATATCCGTAAACATTATATTACTTCAAGATGGACATCTAATGATACTCAACATAATAGCATCCGGCATTATTAATGAGTACTAATATTGTATAGCTACAAAATGAGATATACAACAAGTCTAATTGAAGTTACCACACAGACCAGCTATATTTGCTGAGCTGCCCGGTTTAATCACCTGCTGTTGTAAGAATTAAATAAATAGTCAGTTGACTATATTCTGTACAACAAATGCACACACCAAAAAGCAACTAGGATAGTGTCCAAAGAAATGACAAGCATCTACCAAGACACCTAAAAGTATACTTAGACAAGATCTGTCTTACATAAGGTTCTACTTCTCAGAAGAGTAAAACTTTAAAGCAATATGATATTGAACACATAACTTAGAAAGAATACTCAAGTAACCTGAAGCAATGATAATTCTGGAAGTAACCTAGGTCAGATATAGACTGAGAGTCATTACATCCATCTAAAACTCGACTAGTTACTAAGAATTAATTCTCCTAGTTAAATCTAGCAACCAAAGAATCATACAAACCGAGCTGGTTGTCTCACCTGTTCTGAAGTCAGACTTAATCTAACATAAAACAGGCTAGGGACCCTTATTTAAGCTGAGTCTAGCAGACAGTGTCTGAGACACTATTATCTCTTTGGCATTCCCGTCATAAATTCTTCTTATCTCCTCCTGACAGTAATTGCAATTAACTCCAAGTCTGTCCAGTCATAAAAATTCTTTTAACCACTAACCCTCACCATAGTGTCACACCTGGATGGTTTTGCGTTGCCAGCCCCAGATCAGTTTCACAGTCTTATCAGTGATTTCACACCTACCTGGGTCTGCCAGTCAGAGTGGATGGGGCTTGTTCATAGCCCTGGGGCTATTATCTCCATCTGGCGTTAATTGCCTTTATTCAACCACTGGCCCAGTTCATTGTTGATTCAGCCAGGGTCTACCTGGACGAGAAGGTGCCAATGTGTCTGTGTGGTGTCATAGCCCGTCTGGGTCATCAGTTTTCCAAGGTGTAGACTAATTTAAATTATCTAGTTGTGTCCATCTCAAGTATCCCATTTTACTTGCCATCTGCAAGCTTACGTCATGGCTAGAGGCTTTTTGTGAATAATCTTACCTCACGACTAGATAGCCGTGGAGTAGTGTGATTAATTCATTCTTAATTTGGCCTCTCAAATTTGGAGACCGAGAAAAATATTCTGGGATGTTAAGGCGGCATTCCATGACAGTCAGGATCACCATCGCATACTCCAAAACAGATATGACCAGCCCCTTGTATAGAAGAAATAGATGGCGCTGCTCATAGTTTGCTTCCGTCATCACCCGCATTGCAGCCAAACCCTGCTTGGCCGTTGTTATCACCTGGTCTATGTGCTCATAACTAACATAATAACATCAGCTGTAGACAGTAGATATAACATACTAACATCATATGTAGACAGTAGATATATCATACTAATATCACCTGTAGACTGTAGATATATCATACTAATATCACCTGTAGACTGTAGATATATCATACTAATATCACCTGTAGACTGTAGATATATATATCATACTAACATTACATGTAGACAGTAGATATATATATATATATATATATAATACTAACATCACCTGTAGACTGTAGATATATCATAATAACATCACCTGTAGACTGTAGATATACTAACATCATTTGTAGACAGTAGAAATCATATTAACATTACATGTAGACGGTAGACATCATACTAACATCACCTGTAGACAGTAGAACATACAGATTTGCACCATATACTTGTTCTCACTCCTATAGTTAGGGGGCTGAGTGGTCTCAAGGTATGGTATCTGCCTCGAGTGCTGGAGGTCCCGGGTTCAAGCCCTGGTGAGGACCGGGATTTTTTCATGTGGACTTCTAGTAATACAATTTCCCCTGGTCTCTAGGTAGTGAGATCAGACGCCTGTGTGCATTGTTGTGCACGTAAAAAATCCCTTGGCAGTTGGAAATCGAAAATAGTAGCCTAACGGCGCTGCCCGGGCAAAATTTGGAGCTAAAAATCTACCCAAAGTATTTAAGGATCCTCGCCCGTGCTACGGAGTTCGTGCACTGAGCTGAGTACTCCAGGCTCAGGCTTGAGTTCGGAGAATGGAGCACTTATGGGTTACATCCGTGTGCCGTGATGTTGATCCGTCGACTAAACTAAACTCCTATATTAGGATGTCTTCAACTTACAGAAGTGCACCATATACTCGTTCTCACTCCTATAATTAAGATGTCTTCAACTTACAGACGTGCACTATATAATTGTTCTCATTGTTATAGAGAGGATGTCTTCAACTTACAGATGTGCACCATATACTTGTTCTCACTCCTATAATTAAGATGTCTTCAACTTACAGACGTGCACTATATAATTGTTCTCATTGTTATAGAGAGGATGTCTTCAACTTACAGACATGCACCATATATTCTTGTTCTCACTCCTATAGTTAGCGTGTCTTCAACTTACAGGCATGCACCATGTAATTGTTCTCACAACTATAGAGAGGATGTCTTCAACTTACAGACGTGCACCATATACTTGTTCTCCCCGGGAAGGTTAACTGCAAGAACGCAGCTCTGCTGTAAACAGGCACAACACAATCACGTCCGAAAAAAACTCCGGATGAACGCAGAAGAAGAAGAAGATATACTTGTTCTCACTCCTATAGTTAGGATGTCTTCAACTTACAGGCATGCACCATGTAATTGTTCTCACTGCTATAGAGAGGATGTCTTCAACTTACAGGCCTGTACCGTATACTTGTTCTCCAATGTGCAGCGAATGTTGTGTTCCTGTAAACTGTCCTGTAGTGTCCACAAAGCCATCTTGAATCTCTTGGTTTCAGCAACATTGTCTAAACTAAGTTTTTTTAGTTCTGCCTGCAAGAGACAATCAGCAACATTGTTAAAACTACGTTTCTTGAGTTCTGTTACCATACTGATACATGAACATACAGAGACATGAGTGGACCGAGCATGCACGTATGAAACATCAACATAATGAGATGTGAACATACAGAGACATGAACACACAAAGACATGAGCACACAGAGATATGAGCACACAGAGATATGAGCACACAGAGACATGAGCACACAGAGACATGAGCACAAAGAAACATGAGCACACACAGATATGACCACACAGAGACATGAACACACAGAAACATGACCACACAGAGACATGACCACACAGAAACATGACCACACAGAGACATGACCACACAGAGATATGAGCACACAGAGACATGAACATACAGAGACATAAGAATACCAAGAAATGAACCCACATAGACATTAACACAATGAGACATGAATATACTGAGACTTGAACATACTGATACATGAACACAATGAGATATTTGAATCATGAACGCACAGAGACGTGAACATACTAGGACATGAACACACAGAGACATGAACATATTGAGACATGAACACACAGAGATATGAACATACTGACACATGAACATATTGAGACATGAACACACAGAGGCATGAATATACTAAAACATGAACATACTAAATCATGAAAACACAGAGAAATGAACATACTGAGACATGAATATACTAAGATATGAACACAAAGAGATATAACCACACAGAGACATGTGCATACTGAGACATGAATATACAGTGACATGAACACAATGAGACAACACATTGAATCATGAACACACAGAGACATGAACATACTGAATTATGAATCACAAAAACATGAACATACTAAGACATGAACATGCTAAGACATGAACATACTGAGACTGGAATATACTGAGACATGAACATACTGAGACTGGAATATACTGAGACATGAATATACTGACACATGAACATACTAAGACTGGAATATACTGAGACATGAACATACTAAGACATGAACATGCTAAGACATGAACATACTGAGACTGGAATATACTGAGACATGAATATACTGACACATGAACATACTGAGACTGGAATATACTGAGACATGAACATACTGAGACTGGAATATACTGAGACATGAACACACAGAGACATGAATACACAGAGACATGAACATACTAAGACATGAACATACTGAGACTGGAATATACTGAGACATGAACATACTGAGACTGGAATATACTGAGACATGAATACACAGAGACATGAATACACAGAGACATGAACATACTAAGACATGAATACACAGAGACATGAATATACTGAGACATGAATACACAGAGACATGAATACACAGAGACATGAACATACTAAGACATGAATACACAGAGACATGAATACACAGAGACATGAATACACAGAGACATGAATACACAGAGACATGAACATACTGAGACATGAATACACAGAGACATGAATACACAGAGACATGAACATACTAAGACATGAACATACTGAGACTGGAATATACTGAGACTGGAATATACTGAGACTGGAATATACTGAGACATGAATACACAGAGACATGAACATACTAAGACATGAATACACAGAGACATGAATACACAGAGACATGAATACACAGAGACATGAATACACAGAGACATGAACATACTGAGACATGAATACACAGAGACATGAATACACAGAGACATGAACATACTAAGACATGAACATACTGAGACATGAACATACTGAGACATGAACATGAGACATGAACACACACAGACATGAACATACTGAGACATGAACATGAGACATGAACATGAGACATGAACACACACAGACATGAACATACTGAGACATGAACATACTGAGACATTAACATACTGAGAAATGAACACAAATAGACATGAACATACTGAGACATGAACATCATGAGACATGAACATACTGAGACATGAACACACAGACATGAACATACTGAGACATGAACACACACAGACATGAACATACTGAGACTGGAATATACTGAGACATGAACATACTGAGACATGAACATACTGAGACTGGAATATACTGAGAAATGAACTCACATAGACATGAACATACTGAGACATGAACATACTGAGACATGAACATACTGAGACATGAACATACTAAGACATGAACATGCAGAGACATGAACATACTGAATTATGAAACACAGAAACATGAACATACTGAGACATGAACATACTGAGACATGAACATCATGAGACATGAACATCATGAGACATGAACATACTGAGACATAAACATACTGAGATATGAACATCATGAGACATGAACATACTGAGAATGAACACACACAGATATGAACATACTGAGACATGAACACCATGAGACATGGACATACTGAGAATGAACACACACAGACATGAACATACTGAGACATGAACATCATGAGACATGAACATACTGAGAATGAACACACATAGACATGAATATACTGAGGTATGAACATACTGAGAATGAACACACAGAGACATGAATATACTGAGGCATGAACATCCTGATAATGAACACACACAGACATGAATATACTGAGACATGAACATAACTGAGACATGACCTTACTGAGACATTAACACACAGAGACATGAATATACTGAGATATGAACATACTGAGACATAAACATACTGATATATGAACATACTGAGATATGAACATACTGAGATATGAACAAACTGAGACATAAACACACAGAGACATGAATATACTGAGATATGAACAAACAAAGACATGAACATACACAAAAATGAATACACATAGACATGAACACACATAGACATGAACATACTGAGATACGAACATACTGAGACATAAACACACAGAGACATGAACATACTGAGACTTGAACATACTGAGACTTGAACATACTGAGACTTGAACATACTGAGACTTGAACATACTGAGACTTGAACATACTGAGACTTGAACATGCTGAGACTTGAACATACTGAGACTTGAACATACTGAGACTTGAACATACTGAGACTTGAACATACTGAGACTTGAACATACTGAGACTTGAACATACTGAGACTTGAACATACTGAGACTTGAACATACTGAGACTTGAACATACTGAGACTTGAACATGCTGAGACTTGAACATACTGAGACTTGAACATGCTGAGACTTGAACATACTGAGACTTGAACATGCTGAGACTTGAATGTACTGAGACATGAATATATTGAGACATGAATATACTGAGACATAAACATACTGAGACATGAACATACTGAGACATGAACATACTGAAACATGAACATACTAAGACATTAACACACAGAGACATGAACATACTGAGATATGAACATACAAAGACATGAGCATACTGAGACATTCACAGAGAACACAAAGAGACATGAACACAATGAGATATGAACACAATGAGACATTAATATACAGAGACAAACATTGTAAGACATGAACACAAAGAGATATAAACATACTGAGACAAACATTATGAGACATGAACACAATGAGACATGAATATACTGAGACAAACATTATGAGACATGAACACAATGAGACATGAATATACTGAGACAAACATTATGAGACATGAACACAATGAGACATGAATACAATGAGACATGAATATACTGAGACAAACATTATGAGACAAGCACATACTGAGATAAACATTATGAGACATGAACACAATGAGGCATGAACATACAGAGGCACGAATATACCGAGACATACACACTATAAGACATGAACACAATGAGACATGAGCACAATGAGATATGAACACAATGAGATATGAATATACTGAGACAAACATTACAAGACATGAATACAATGAGACATGAACATACTGAGACAAACACGAGACATGAACATACTGAGACAAACATTATGAGACGAACACAATGAGGAATGAACATACTGAGATATGAACATACAGAGACATGAATATACTGAGACATATACATTATAAGACATGAACACAATGAGACATGAACATACTGAGACATGAACATACTGAGACAAACATTATGAGACATGAACACAATGAGGTATGAACATACTGAGACACAAACATACAGAGACATGAATATACTGAGACATAAACATTATAAGACATGAACATAATGAGACATGAACACACTGAGACATGAACACAATGAGATATGAACACAATGAGATATGAATATACTGAGACAAAAATTATGAGACATGAACACAATGAGGCATGAACATACAGAGACATATACATTATAAGACATGAACACAATGAGACATGAACACAATGAGACATGAATATACTGAGACATATACATTATAAGACTTGAACACAATGAGGCATGAACACAATGAGACATGAATATACTGAGACATATACATTATAAGACATGAACACAATGAGACATGAACACAATGAGACATGAATATACTGAGACATATACATTATAAGACATGAACACAATGAGACATGAACACAGTGAGACATGAATATGCTGAGAAATAAACATAATGAGTCATGAATATGCTGATACATGAATTAATGCTAGCAAGATTGGCATCATGGCATGGAGGAACATCTGTATCAGAAATGATTGGCAGCACACAAGACAGAAGATGTGAACATACATGATGACTAAAGCTATACTATATGGATGATAAGATCTGTCAAATGTGGAAGTACTGTACAAATGAGGGAAAACTCACAAAAGTGGAGCTGCTATCCAATTTGTAAGTACTGTCACATCTGAACATTTCTAAAATGTGCAAATAATTTAATGTGCACCTAATGGAAAATGTAAGCGTACAAGTTCTGTAAAATAAATGTGTAATTAGATGTGTAATCACTGTGAGCTATCTGACCACAGTAAAATGTAAAGTTCAGTAAAGTGTGAACATTTGCCAAATGGCATGCCAGTGTGCAATGTAGAAGTAGAGAAAATTTGCAACTATAGTCAAATTAACAATTCTGTAAAATGTGAACCTCTATCACAGTGGTTCTCAACCGGTGGGGAATTCCTCCAGGGGGGAATTTAGGGTGGGGGGTGGGGGAATTTAAGATTATTTCAAGATAGCGTTAATACAAGAACCGATTACTTGATATTGTTTTTCTCTCCATACTTTACAGTTCTGTACTTTTCGCCCTTCTGAATTTTGTTTTATAACGTAAAAAAAGTAGACCCCCCAAATCATGTTTTATGTAGACGTCTAGACTTGTTCTAGTATGTGTTATTAAATTTAGCTTCCATTTTTATGTGTACTGTGTAGGGGCAGGAGGGGTGGGGCAGGGGAAATTTATAGGGAGGAAATACGAAAGGGGGGAATGATGTACTGAACATATCGTGAAGGAGTGCATGGGCCAAAAAAGGTTGAAAACCACTGCTCTATCACATGTGAAATCAGTGTGAAATGTGGATGTGCAGTTAAAAATGTAACTTCAGTAACATATAAAAGTTCCGTAAATTGTGAACCTTTCTCAATAATCAAATCAATGTAAAATGTGAACCTTTATCAATAATGAAATTGGTGTAAAATGTGAACCTGTATCAATAATGAAATCAGTGTAAAATGTGAACCTGTGTCAATAATGAAATCAGTGTAAAATGTGAACCTTTATCAATAATGAAATCTGTGTAAAATGTGAACCTTTATCAATGATGAAATCTGTGTATAATGTGAACCTTTATCAATAATGAAATCTGTGTAAAATGTGAACCTTTATCAATAATGAAATCAAATCAGTGTAAAATGTGAACCTTTATCAATAATGAAATCTGTGTAAAATGTGAACCTGTATCAATAATGAAATTGGTGTAAAATGTGAACCTGCATCAATAATGAAATCAGTGTAAAATGTGAACCTGTATCAATAATGAAATCAGTGTAAAATGTGAACCGTTATCAATAATGAAATCAGTGTAAAATGTGAACCTTTATCAATAATGAAATCTGTGTAAAATGTGAACCTTTATCAATAATGAAATCAGTGTAAAATGTGAACCTTTATCAATAATGAAATCTGTGTAAAATGTGAACCTTTATCAATAATGAAATCTGTGTAAAATGTGAACCTTTATCAATAATGAAATCTGTGTAAAATGTGAACCTTTATCAATAATGAAATCAGTTTAAAATGTGAACCTTTATCAATAATGAAATCTGTGTAAAATGTGAACCTTTATCAATAATGAAATCAGTGTAAAATGTGAACCTTTATCAATAATGAAATCAGTGTAAAATGTTAACCTTTATCAATAATGAAATCAGTGTAAAATGCAGGAGAACTGTAGAATACAACTAAGTCAAACATATAGTCAGTCAAGAACACTGGGTATATGTTGCTGGCCATTTATTGTAACAGACCCACGGGTGATGGGGTCAACATCAGGCAGGTCTCCTGTACTGTCCACAACATGTACTGATATTCATGGTCAGCTCTCTCAGCCTGGGAGCGCAGCTCTATTGTATACAAAACCCAAGCCCTAAGGGGGATTTGAGTTGAGTTGAGTCAAGAACCGACATCACTGCACTCAGGACATTCCCATACAAGGGGGACTTGAATACATGACCAATGGGCTGGCAGGCAAGCATGCTATAGCCCGTGCTACTGGGTCCCCCATGAACATTAACTAAAAAATAGCATGCTATAGCCCGCGCTACTGCTGCCCTCATGAAAATTAACTACAAAATAGCATGCAATAGCCCGCGCTACTGCGTCCCCCATGAACATTAACTACAAAATAGCATGCTGTAGCCCGCGCTACTGCGGCCCCCGTGAACGTTAACTACAAAACAGCATGCTATAGCCTGCGCTACTGCGGCTCCCATGAACATTAACTACAAAATAACATGCTATAGCCCGCATTATTGCTGCGCCTATGAACATGTAACTACAAAATAGCATGCTATTGCTATGCTGTTTCCCTCTAATAATTATGCTCGCCGTCCAGTCAAAATCAACATCGCAGATCGACAGGAGCCAAAAATCAACATCAATGAAAATGAGTTCATAAACGCCTACATTAACTACAAAATAGCATGCTATATCCCGCGCTACTGCGGCTCCCATGAACATTAACTACAAAATAGCATGCTATATCCCACGCTACTGCGGCTTCCATGAACATTAACTACAAAATAGCATGCTATATCCCACGCTACTGCGGCTCCCATGAACATTAACTACAAAATAGCATGCTATATCCTGCGCTACTGGGTCTCCCATGAACATTAACTAAAAAATAGCATGCTATATCCCGCGCTACTGCGGCTCCCATGAACATTAACTACAAAATAGCATGCTATATCCCGCGCTACTGGGTCCCCCATGAACATTAACTACAAAATACATGTTGATCTTTGTCAAATGTGGAAGTATTGTAAAATATGACAATACTGTAAAATGTGGAGATACTGTAAAATGGGAAAGTACTGCAAAATATAAAAGTATTGTAAAATGTGGAGATAATGTGAAAGTACTGTAAAATATAAAAGTATTGTAAAATGTGGAGATAATAAAAAATATGGAGGTACTGTAACATGTGGAAGCACTGTAACATGTGGAAGTACTGTGACATGTGGAAGCACTGTGTAATACGTGGTAGCACTGTGAAATGTGGAATCACTGTGAAAAGCTAATTGACAGTCAAATGTGTGTCATCAGCGATGGCAAAGAGAAGTCTGTCTGACCTTGAGCCGTTTGATCTCCTGTTTATTCCTCCAGTAGGATTTCACGTGGTTGGAGTCTTGCAACAGTTTTCTCTGGATATTCCGTACAGCGTTGATCAGAGTCTGGAAGGCACGTTCCTGTCAATATCCAAAAGACATGCAGACTGAATTCATATTTGTACTGACGACTGATCTGGGAACATTATGACTGCTGAGGAACACTCTTGCACACGTACTATATAGATGACAGTACATGGCCAACTACTAGCTTCTCTTGTTAGGTTTTCAGCATAAGGCAGCTAACAACAACAGCTCTTTTTGCAGTTTTCACCAGTAACACCAACAGCTGTTTCTGCAAAGTTTTCGCCAGAAACAACAACAGCTGTTTCTGCAAAGTTTTCACCAGTAACAAGATTACAACAACAGCTGTAAAATTATTATACATACACTAGTGGCTGCATCTGAGGTTATTTGATTACACAGCAGACATTAACAAAGATAGATTTCTCAACACACAATCTGAATAACCATGTATGAACATAGAGAGACTTGCAAGTTGTTAGATATAAACATACACAGACATGAACATAAACACTTGCAACTTGTTAGATATAAATATACACAGATATGGATATAGAGAGACTTGCAAGTTGTTAGATATAAATATACACAGACATTAATATACAGAGACTTGCAAGTTGTCAGATATAAATATACACAGACATGGATATAGAGAGACTTGCAAGTTGTTAGATATAAATATACACAGACATGGATATAGAGAGACTTGCAAGTTGTTAGATATAAATATACACAGACATGGATATAGAGAGACTTGCAAGTTGTTAGATATAAATATACACAGACATTAATATACAGAGACTTGCAAGTTGTCAGATATAAATATACACAGACATGGATATAGAGAGACTTGCAAGTTGTTAGATATAAATATACACAGACATGGATATAGAGAGACTTGCAAGTTGTTAGATATAAATATACACAGACATGGATATAGAGAGACTTACAAGTTGTTAGATATAAATATACACAGACATTAATATACAGAGACTTGCAAGTTGTTAGATATAAATATACACAGACATGGATATAGAGAGACTTACAAGTTGTTAGATATAAACATACACAGACATGAACATAAACACTTGCAACTTGTTAGATATAAATATACACAGATATGGATATAGAGAGACTTGCAAGTTGTTAGATATAAATATACACAGACATTAATATACAGAGACTTGCAAGTTGTCAGATATAAATATACACAGACATGGATATAGAGAGACTTGCAAGTTGTTAGATATAAATATACACAGACATGGATATAGAGAGACTTGCAAGTTGTTAGATATAAATATACACAGACATGGATATAGAGAGACTTGCAAGTTGTTAGATATAAATATACACAGACATTAATATACAGAGACTTGCAAGTTGTCAGATATAAATATACACAGACATGGATATAGAGAGACTTGCAAGTTGTTAGATATAAATATACACAGACATGGATATAGAGAGACTTGCAAGTTGTTAGATATAAATATACACAGACATGGATATAGAGAGACTTACAAGTTGTTAGATATAAATATACACAGACATTAATATACAGAGACTTGCAAGTTGTTAGATATAAATATACACAGACATGGATATAGAGAGACTTACAAGTTGTTAGATATAAACATACACAGACATGAACATAAACACTTGCAACTTGTTAGATATAAATATACACAGATATGGATATAGAGAGACTTACAAGTTGTTAGATATAAATATACACAGACATTAATATACAGAGACTTGCAAGTTGTTAGATATAAACATACACAGACATTAATATAGAGAGACTTACAATTAGTGAGATATAAATATACACAGACATTAATATAGAGAGACTTGCAAGTTGTTAGATATAAATATACACAGACATGGATATAAAAAGACTTGCAAAGTTGTCAAATATAAATATACCCAGACATTAATATAGAGAGACTTACAATTAGTGAGATATAAATATACACAGACATTAATATAGAGAGACTTGCAAGTTGTTAGATATAAATATACACAGACATTAATATAGAGAGACTTACAATTAGTGAGATATAAATATAATAAATAAATATTGGTCTCTGTGGCTAAGGGCTTGCGAACGCGGTTTGTAAGCCCGTATATTCGGGTTCGAAACACGGCGGTGCTGGTTTTTTTCGAAAAAGGTATAGGGGCCGGTCGTTCAGAAAGCAATGGCAAACTACTGAACGTAACACTTGCCTAGTACATCAACAGCAGCTGAAAAAATGCTGGTGTTGACTGCAACGTCCCGTAAGGGATACACAACAAAATAAATATACACAGACATTAATATAGAGAGACTTGCAAGTTGTCAGATATAAATATACACAGACATTAATATACAGAGACTTGCAAATTGTCAGATATAAATATACACAAACGTTAATATAGAGAGACTTGCAAGTTGTTAGATATAAATATACACAGACATTAATATAGAGAGACTTGCAAGTTGTCAGGTATAAATATATACAAACATGAATATAGAGAGACTTGCAAATTGTCAGATATAAATATACACAAACGTGAATATAGAGAGACTTGCAAGTTGTCAGATATAAATATACACAACAGAGAGACTGCAGGTTGTCAGATATAAATATTTATTCATCCAGTAGATTGTCCCGTGCAGAACCTAGCTCCAATAACAACCGTCCGGAAAATCTCTCGGTCATAAACAAGATGTCTCATGTCCGATACACCCATCTGAAGATCATCTGTCACATCCTGCACCCATCTTCTCTTTGATTGTTCTTTACAAACTTTCATAATGTTTCAAGTGACCAAAGTATTTAAATTCTTGTTGTATGGATGCATTTGTTCTGTTATGCGTCCGAGATATTCTTAGTACCCGTCTATAACATTTATATACAAAGGCATTTATGCACTGTTCAGCTTGTTTAGTAAGTGCCAAAGTCTCACATGTATGTTGCAATTGGAAAGTTGCAGGCTTTTAAAAATCTAATCTTTGAAGCTCTATCTATACCACTCCACAATTTATTCAATTTTTTTTAGTTTCTGAAGAGCAATAGATATTCGTTTTTAAATGTCCTTCATTGTGTCACTATTGCTGGTAATTAATTTTCTTCTGTGTTCATCTGGAGAGTTTTTTCAGACGTAATTGAGTTGTACCAATTTTATTTGCACCCTTAGGACGGCACATCCGACTTCTGCTGGCGTTTTTTAAATCAGGTTAGCCTTCCTGGTTGCTCACTGATGTGGTGCCGTCCACATCCCAGCTGGTCAGGTTAGAATAGTCGAAGACTTCATGGTTAGCCCTCAAGGGAAGGCAGGGGCAGTCTATGGGCATTATCCGCCATCCAAGGAGGCTTCTATATTTGCAGAGCTGACACATAGTGCTCTGGCACTGGGCTCACCCAAGGATTTGCCATGTCCTGCACATGGCTGCTTTAATTCCTCACTTCCATGTATTGGGCATTTCGTTCACCACAGACCGCTCACTGCACAAACTAGGAATGGTCAGTCTGCAGATGACATCCACTCAGCGAACTTTCGGTTCAGGCATGTGAGGGACATTGTGCCCGGACAACAAGATAGTCAGAGCTGTTCCGGGCACGAAGGACTCACTCTGACGTTTTTGCATTATGCCAATTTTATTTGCACCCTTAGGCCAGCACATCCAACTTCTGCCGGCATTTTTAATAAGGTTAGCCATCCTGGGGGGCTTCAAGGGACATTCAACTCTCAGTGTTGCGGTGTTGTCCACATCTCAGCTGGTCAAGTTAGAATGGCCAGAGACATCACAGTCAACCTTCAAGGAAGGCAGGGGTAGACCATGGGCATTCCCCGCCATCCAAGGAGGCTTCCATAATTGCAGAGCCGACACATAGTGCTCTGGTACTGGCCTCACCCAAGGAATCGTCTCGTCCTGCGCATCACTGCTTCATTTTCTCACTTCCGTATATTGGGCTTTTCATTTGCTACTGGCCGCTCCCCACGCAAACCAGGAACGGTCAGTCTGCAGACGACATCCACTCAGCAAGTTTTCATTTCGGACTTCTACACAATGGATTTGCTAGCCAAACGATCCATTTCGTGTTAATGAGATGACATCCACTCTGAAAGCTTTCGCTTCGGACTTCCATGTAATGGATTCGCTAGCCAAGCGTTCCATTTTGTGTTAATGAGATGTTTCTCCACCTTTGATTACGCTCACTCAATGTGTTTTTTAATACAGACTTGCATCGTAACCATTACTTGCAATTGGAATGCTTTTTCCACCTTTGGTAACACTCACGAGGTAGGCTACATGTGCTGCCGGCTCAGCATCTTACCTCATGCAGCAGAGAGCAAGTAACGGCCAGGTCCTCTCATCCGGGGATCCCTCATATCCCTCGGCTGAGAGCCGTAGAACAAGTGTCTGGACCAAGCTTGTAGCAGGCTCAGCATCTCACCTCCATTTTGCAGTGGGTGAATATTGGCCCGGCTCTCACATCTGGGGGATATTGACTGCAAGGCGTTCAGCCATATCCTTCAGCTGAGAGCCGTAGAATATGTCTGAACCAAGAATGTAATGGCATTGTGCGCCTGAATCGGACTTGAGTGCTATGGATTTGCTTATCCCTAGCTTTTGACTGTCTGTCCCCAGTTTACTTGCAAGGCAGCAGGTGTGTGTCTCTCTTGGTCTGGTTCCTATCCCTTGACCTGTCCGACATGTAGCTGTGCTACCGTCTGGCATAGCTCTTGGTGTCATTGGAACATGCAAGCCCCTCTACCACAACAAGGTGGAGACACGTCAGAGGGGATTTACTTGTACTATTTCTGCCAATTTCCTGTCTATAACCTCTCGTCATTTACCTTTGCTCCTTCTACCAATGTCCTGTCAGTAACATCTTGTCATTTACCTGTACTACTTCTACCAATGTCCTGTCTATAATCTCTTGTCATTTACCTGTACTACTTCTGCCAATGTCCTGTCTATAACCTCTTGTCATTTACCTGTACTACTTCTGCCAATGTCCTGTTTATAACATCTTGTCATTTGCCTGTACTACTTCTGCCAATGTCCTGTCTATAACATCTTGTCATTTACTTTACTACTTCTGCCAATGTCCTGTCTATAACATCTTGTCATTTACCTTTACTACTTCTGCCAATGTCCTGTTTAAAACATCTTGTCATTTATCTGTACTACTTCTGCCAATGTCCTGTTTATAACCTCTTGTCATTTACCTGTACTACTTCTGCCAATGTCCTGTCTATGACATCTTGGGCAAAAGCACGACTGATTTCAGCTTTCCCATGATCTGTGTGATGCAAAGTCTCATTGCCCTTCACCTGACGGGACAGATGTCATTCTTATTGAATGTGCTGTTACATAGATACATCAATGATACTGTTCTGTCTGTTGACATGAATGAATCTGTTCTGTTTTTTGACATGAATGATACTGTTTTGTTTGTTGACATGATTTACACGGTTCTGTCTGCTGACATGAATGAAACTGTTCTGTTTGATGACATGAATGATACTGTTCTGTTTGTTGGCATGAATGATACTGTTCTGTCTGTTGACATAATTGATACTGTTCTGTTTGTTGACATGATTAAAAATGTTCTGTTTGTTGACATGAATGAATCTGTTCTGTTTGTTGACATAATTGATACTGTTCTGTTTGTTGACATGATTAAAAATGTTCTGTTTGTTGACATGATTGATACTGTTCTGTCTGTTGACATGAATAATACTGTTCTGTTTGTTGACATGAATGATATTGTTCTGTTTGTTGACATGAATGATACTGTTCTGTTTGTTGACATGAATGATACTGTTCTGTTTGTTGACATGAATGATACTGTTCTGTTTGTTGACATGAATGATACTGTTCTGTTTGTTGACATGAATGATACTGTTCTGTCTGTTGACATGAATGATACTGTTCTGTTTGTTGAAATGAATGATACTGTTCTGTTTGTTGACATGATTGATACTGTTCTGTCTGTTGACATGATTGAGACTGTTCTGTCTGTTGACATGATTGAGACTGTTCTGTCTGTTGACATGATTGACACTGTTCTGTTTTTTGACATGAATGATACTGTTCTGTTTATTGACATGAATGATACTGTTCTGTTTGTTGACATGAATGATACTGTTCTGTTTGTTGACATGAATGATACTGTTCTGTTTGTTGACATGAATGATACTGTTCTGTCTGTTGACATGAATGATACTGTTCTGTTTGTTTACATGAATGATACTGTTCTGTTTGTTGACATGATTGCCACTGTTCTGTCTGTTGACATGATTGAGACTGTTCTGTCTGTTGACATGATTGATACTGTTCTGTTTGTTTACATGAATTATACTGTTCTGTTTGTTGACATGAATGATACTGTTCTGTTTGTTTACATGAATGATACTGTTCTGTTTGTTTACATGAATCATATTGTTCTGATTGTTGACATGATTGATACTGTTCTGTCTGTTGACATGACTGATACTGTTGTGTTTGTTTACATGAATGATACTGTTGTGTTTGTTTACATGAATGATACTGTTGTGTTTGTTTACATGAATGATACTGTTCTGTCTGTTGACATGACTGATACTGTTGTGTTTGTTTACATGAATGATACTGTTGTGTTTGTTTACATGAATGATACTGTTCTGTTTGCTTACATGATTGATACTGTTCTGTTTGTTGACATTATTGATACTGTTCTGTTTGTTGACATAATTGATACTGTTCTGTCTGTTGACATGAATTATACTGTTCTGTTTGTTGACATGAATCTTCTTCTTCTTCTTCTTCTTCTTCTGCGTTCATCCAGAGTGTTTTTTCAGACATAACTGTGGTGTGTCTCGTTATGCACCCTTGGGCCAAAACCCTTAGGCTAACACATCTGACTTTAGCGTGCGTTTTTTTTTAAAAAACCAGGTTAGCTGTCCTGGGGGACTCTCACTGATGTGGTGCCATCCACATCCCAGCCGGTCTGCAGGCGGTGTCCACTCAGCAAGCTTACGGTTTGGACATGTGCTGGACACTGTGCCTGTAAGACAAAATAGTCAGAGCTGTTCCGGGCACGAAGGACATTCCACTCTCACTCTGACGTTTTTTGCGTTGTGCCAATTTTATTTCCACCCTTAGAGTGGCACATCCGACTTCTGCAGGTGTTTTTATGGGTTTGCCTTCCCGGGGTTTCGAGGGACATTAGACTCTTACTGTTGTGGTGTCATCCACATCTCAGTTGGTCAAGGTAGAATGGTCAAAGACATCACGGTCAACCCTCAAGGGAAGGCAGGGGCAGATGATAGGCATTGCCATGTGTCGCAGAATGCAATAATCGGGAATTAAGAATACAGCACATTGAATGCACAAAAGCTGACTTGGTGACGAGAACGTCAGTGAGCGAAGCGACAGAAAAACAGACGCGGAACAGCGATCAAGGAACGAAGGCACACTATTATGATCAGGACAAGATCCAGTAAAGTGAATGGAGAGAGTCTGAAAGATAGAGATGAGATCAAGGAAGGACACAAGAAGTTCAGCATGATATGATCTTGGAGAAGCGAGCTGAAGAAACGACTCAACATCCGATGAGCGACATCTAAGTTGAAGAGTCACTGGAAGGTCACATAATAGACAATACCCTAAGTGAGTAATTAGTTAGCAATATTTCTGGTGAACTGTAAACATTACGGATATATGTAATAGGACAGGAGACATGTTTGACTTTAATGATAGTTCTATTAAGTAGGGTGGCATGAGCAGTTATGATGGAATACGTGATGGTTGCATCGTGTTGATGGCCTGCATGTCATAAAATCATGGGATATTGCCCGAAATAAAATATGGACTTAAAATTGAGGCAATGTGTCGATGTCATATATCAGTAGTTCGGTTACTGAGTTCAAGTTGTTTGATTCAGAAAACTAAAGCTAGATATAACGAGCTAAAATATTGCCAATGAAGGACAGTATGTTACATAGCAGAGGTGGTTCACTTCTTGGCAGATATGGGTGCACGTCTCGGTGGATAATTAACCCAGGACATAAGTGACGATAGTAACAATGTGTAAACATCAGCTATTCTAAAGGAAAACCTGCTCAGATCGCATTACATTTAGAGTTCATGGTGAAAGGAGGTATGGCAGTGTTGCCGGATTATTAGAAGATTAGCTGTGCCGTTGGAGGAAAAAGTTAGCCGTTCCTACGAACAGAACAAAGATGTAACGACAATACACTTTTGATATCAATACGTACATTTGTTTGGGATTTTTTTACACAAACGCATCAGGACCATAGAAGTATTTTCTACGAATCAACCAGATGTCTTGTTTATGTGTACATCATCACTACGAGTAACACTGAAAGGAACATAGTAAGCCACAAGACGGACATAGTGATAAGCATGTACTGGCAGGAATTTGCATACATAATTAGATCCGACATTTGTCGCCGTCATGAGACAGACACAACTTCAAACTATAGCAACTGTGCCCAGGGAATCCATGATATTGTGTGGTGATTTGACGGTGTATAGACATTTTTCATTGCAGTAAGCAGGTTGCAGCAGTGAGCGGTGGTTTCCTGTATCGCAGACGAGTGAGGCAGACAACAGCCAAGACCCGAAGAGGCGTATCATCCTGTCTGAAGAACGACATCAAGGTGAAAGAGGACAGTAGCTGAAAGAGCAAGTACTAACATCTGCAGATCACTTCTGCAGATCACTACGAACAAGGACAGGAGCAGAGACATAAGGTGCTAATCCTTTTAGATTGTCGATGTAATTTAATCTATATCACGCATATTTATTATATTATTTTATATATATTGATAATAATAGTGTTGTAATTGATTATACAACGATACATGTTAGTGTACATTAATTGTGTCCACATTGGGTGATTTTGTCACCTGAAGTGAAAGGTGCGGCTTAGTTGAGCTGAGACTAAAGTAGCATTTTAGATACAGATGAAAGGCATACGGCGATACAATTTCAGTGAAGAAGTAGTTTTTGGTAGTTGACTACAATAGAATTGGCAATCATTTGTCCAGTGGAAAATTAACAGACACTGACATAACATCTGGCGAAGTGAATCTCGCACGATCGAGTTTGTTTACAGCAGGAGGAATGCATTGCCAGCATACGATGTGGGTAATCATTGTGTGGTGACGAAGCGTTTCTCAGAATATGTTCACATCATGTAGGGCAGCCTTCCAGTATATGACATGGGTAATTGTTATATGGTGGGGGACTCGCTATGCGGGGTGTTGAATATATTTGATGGTTAGTACAACTGATTATTGTTATGTATATGGGTTAATGATACATAACATGGTTTCGTTGTGGGGAAGTGTGATTTAAAAATAATAATAGCTTATGATTGATAACAGCATGTGAAGTCATGTTGCATCGGCACCTGACCGTTGTCGTGTGTATGGGTAAATGACACACGGCGGTGATTTGGTTACGATGAAGCATAATTTCAACGGATTTCGTTCAGATTTTCCGGTGAATAAATTTTGCTAAACTGGGTTAAAACATGCAAGGTTTTGGTTCAATTGACATCATGACTACTTATAGGAAGTGAGGTCAATTGCTAGCAAAACATTGCCATTTATTATTATGTGGCTATTGTATTAATAGATAGATAATGAATATTAATAATGTCCGTTAGGAACATATTTAACTCAAGTAGAACTTGAGAAAGTTACATTTGGTATTGAAAATTTTAAACGTATTAGTCCTTCATTTAGTGACAGCACAGCAATGATTAAACAATTCTTTACACCTTATTTAGATAATAGTAAGGTAGATCATATACACGGATGTGCAGCTATAAGATATGAGTCGACCTCAGACGACGAGGTGTCATACAGAAAGAACAACATGCAACAACGTCGGTTGAAAAAGACAGCCAAACCACGACAAAAAGATAGGCCTATGGCAGATTATACAAAATCAAACTGGCATGAAGAAACTCCGCCAAAGATGTCACAAACCCATTATACCAACACAAACACTTTACTAACAGAATGGAAACAACAAAGTGTTCCCGAAACTCAAATTGACAAAAGAATACGGGATGTGAAAATAAGGAATTGGAATCGGTATTGGAAATATCTAGGTTTGTCCGATGAAGAACGGAAGGAAAAAACACGTCAAATAGATGATTATAAATCAGTAACAACATATGTCACACAGGAAAATGAGAATCACTGCCCAGTTCTACACATTAAAGAAACATAGATCAAATAGATTAAAACAATTCAAGACAGATACATACATTAGATTCACATGCAGTACACACAGCGACAGATGAGTATTGTATTTCTGAACAATGAATTCTATCTTTATAAATCTGTCGAAATTCTTCTGTCTATAAATTTCACTTATATTCTAATTAAACGACACAATACATATACAGCTAGTTACATGTACGATTTAGGAAGTACAATTCGTTACAATCTCGTAATACGTCAAACACATATAACATATCAGTCAACCACATACACCACAGTACGTCAATAATATATACATACAATACAACAATTTACATGGTCGAACAGCTTGTTCACATCATACACAATATAGCAACTCATAAAGAGTGTTTGAACAAATTGATACTCTGAACAAACGGTTAGGACATTTCAGACTATCGGAAAACAGCGGATAGTAATTGATGTTAGCAATTGGTAATAACTATGTTATAACTATGTCATAATTGATTTGTCCAGATACATACATATTTAAGTTATTATTGTTACAGATAATTAGAATACAGCAGTATCTGTATGGAGAGAACGGTTGTAACTACGAATATTGTCATCAAAATAAGATCTGAAGCATGTCGAGCAGACGAAATGTAATCCAACGTTGCAAGTTATCTGCGAGCGAAATCTTTGTATTCCAGATAAGTTAGATTAATTATTAAGATATAGTAATGATATTTTATTGCTGTTGAAAATGAAATTCAGAAAAATGAAAAAAGATGAACTCCTGAAAAATAAATAAATTCAGGACATTGAAAAAAAAAAAAGATAAAGTCAAAAATGAAAAGAACAGACATGACAAAACAATTGAAAAAAAAAAAAAAAAAAAAAAAAAAAGAAGAAGAAAAGAACAAGATTTGTCATTATTTTGTTAAATGCATGATTCGGTTATCACATGCTATATTATTGTTATTTTGTCATGAAATTACATATATTATGTACACTTTCACACAAATTCCACAGGTTCAGTAAACCAAATAGGTAGGGCACATGAAGCAAAGGTTACTACTGATTTAATTATGAAGAAATTAGATTAATTTTGATTATTCTGTGATTTTATTTCAATTGTATTATTGCATGGGTTATTATGCACAACTGTAAGATGCATTTATTTTCACGAATAGGATGAATGGGAATGAAAGGAATATTAGCTATCTAAGTAATTAATTTAATATTGCTATTATTATGTGATAGAGTAGGATTAAATATTGCAGGTAAATATTAGGCAAGCCATACTCATGAGCCACAAAGGTCAACGAAGAATATACAGTAACAACATTAGAAAGTACCGACAAAAATATGCACATATGAAAACCAAACCATACATGAAGCGTTACACGAAACAGTCGAAGTCAAAGCACAGAAGTTACGTCAACTGTAGTCAGGTCATACACACAGTGGAGTATGAGAAGGTCGACTATGATTATGCACAGGGAAGGCAAGAGCGATTCACTTAACAATGATGTCAGTGGAGGCTGGTTGTAATGAACACACACATTTAAGGAGCTACTAAGGATGTCCGGGGAGACATTGGGACTTAGTGATGCTGGACTTCAATTCTCTGAGATAAAAAGGAGTTTGGGAGCCACACATTGTCTACGAAGATAGATATGAGATGTGTCCGATTTATAAAAAAATTTTTTTTTGGTGATGATGTTCATAGCAATTCAACTATCCGCAATAGAATAGGTTATAAGGATAAGGGATACGCTTTATTGCAGAGATACGGACAGTTATGTGCGACCTTTAGTGAACAATGTAGACGGATATGTGCGACCTTTAGTAGACAATGTAGACGGAGATGTGCGACCATGGACCAATATGACAGGTATGTTCGACTACTGCGACTCATGTCACAGACTGGAAGACTGAGTTTATAGGTAAAATGTCTACAACATTTTAATTTGACGAGGGGGCATATGTGCCATGTGTCGCAGAATGCAATAATAGGGAATTAAGAATACAGCACATTGAACGCACAAAAGCTGACTTGGTGACGAGAACGTCAGTGAGCGAAGCGACAGAAAAACAGACGCGGAACAGCGATCAAGGAACGAAGGCACACTATTATGATCAGGACAAGATCCAGTAAAGTGAATGGAGAGAGTCTGAAAGATAGAGATGAGATCAAGGAAGGACACAAGAAGTTCAGCATGATATGATCTTGGAGAAGCGAGCTGAAGAAACGACTCAACATCCGATGAGCGACATCTAAGTTGAAGAGTCACTGGAAGGTCACATAATAGACAATACCCTAAGTACTGGCGTGAGTAATTAGTTAGCAATATTTCTGGTGAACTGTAAACATTACGGATATATGTAATAGGACAGGAGACATGTTTGACTTTAATGATAGTTCTATTAAGTAGGGTGGCATGAGCAGTTATGATGGAATGCGTGATGGTTGCATCGTGTTGATGGCCTGCATGTCATAAAATCATGGGATATTGCCCGAAATAAAATATGGACTTAAAATTGAGGCAATGTGTCGATGTTATATATCAGTAGTTCGGTTACTGAGTTCAAGTTGTTTGATTCAGAAAACTAAAGCTAGATATAACGAGCTAAAATATTGCCAATGAAGGACAGTATGTTACATAGCAGAGGTGGTTCACTTCTTGGCAGGCATTCCCCGCCGTCCAAGGAGGCTTCCATAATTGCAGAGCGTGCTGAGACTGGGCTCACCCAAGGAACCGCCAACATCCTGCTCATGGCTGCTTTAAATTCCTCACTTCCATGTATTGGGTATTTCGTTCACCACTGGCCGCTCTCCACGCAAACCAGGAACGGTCAGTCTGCAGACGACATCCATTCGGCAGCTTTCACTTCGGCCTTCTAAGTAATGGATATGCTATCCAAGCGATTCATTTCGTGTTAATGAGACATTTTTCCACCTTTGATTATGCTCACTCAATGAGTTTTTTATACAGACTTGCATCGTAACCATTACGTGCGATTGGGGCGCTTTTTCGACCTTTAGTAACGCTCACGAGGTAGGCTACATGTGCTGCTGGCTCATCTCTCATCTGGGGGATCCCTCAGTTGAGAGCCGTAGAACAAGTGTCTGGACCAAGTATGTAGCAGGCTCAGCATCTCACCTCCGTTTAGCAGTGGGTGAGTATCAGCCAGGCTCTCACATCCGGGGGATATTGACTGAAAGGTGTTCAGCCATATCCCTCAGCTGAGAGCCGTAGAATATGTCTGGACCAAGAATGTAGTGGCATCGTGCGCCTGATTCAGACTTGAGTGCTATGGATTTGCTTATCCCTAGCCTTTGACTGCCTGTCCCCAGTCTACCTGCAAGCCAGCAGGTGTGTCTTTCTTGGTCTGGTTCCTATCCCTTGACCTGTCTGACATGGGAGACCCTACCAGTAGCTGTGCTACCGTCGGCATAACTCTTGGGGTCACTGGGATACGCAAGGTGGAGACACGCCAGAGGGAGTTGACATGAATGATACTGTTATGTTTCCTGACATGAATACTTCATAGCTTAATAACATGAACGATAATGATTATATTATGTTATTCGTTTCTTCCCGTGTGTTAACGGGGACCATTATGGAAGCAACAAGTAGGTGAACATTAACTATCATGCATGCCATGAGAGCCGTATTTGGCAAACAACTATTGTCACAGCTCACTTTGTTATATTGACAATCACAACTATTTTACAAATTCTGTAGTTGCAATATTTGGCAAACATAACTATTCTCACGGTTGTGTTATAATATTAACAAAAACAACTATTTTACCAGTTCTGTTGTTGCATTATTTGGCAAACACAACTATCTTCATAACTCTTGTAGTTGAAATATTGGACTTATTGTTGTAGATGTTTCTCGTGGCTGTAATTCTTCACCCAAGTCTAGATATCAGACAAATCCTAGAACACAAAAAGATCGGTGAACACACATTTGCAAACATATGACTCACCGAATCACCAATGTTCATTCTGTGAGTCTGCACTGATCTGTGGAGCTGTTGTAACCGCCGCGGTAACACTGTGTCATAGCGCTGTCTGAGAATCCACTCTCCCCCCTGCACAGATGGCACAGGCACACTACAGATTTAAGTTAACTGTCAACAATGGAATCACCAACATTACTCTCAGAATTCACATATATGCACTCATTGATGGACACAAACACATACATGCAAGCACTGACAAACATATCCACATACATGCAAGCAAAATACACACTTGTAGATAGAAAAACATAAACACATACATGCAAGTACTGACACACATACCCACATACATGCAAGCAACATAAACACTTGTAGATAGAAACAACATACACACATACATGCAAGCACTGACAAACATACCCACATACATGCAAGCAAAATACACATTTGTAGATAGAAACAACATACACACATACATGCAAGCACTGACAAACATACCCACATACATGCAAGCAACATACACATACTTGTAGATAGAACCAGCATACACACATACATGCAAGCACTGACAAACATACCCACATACATGCAAGCAACATACACATACTTGTAGACAGAACCAACATACACACACTTGTAGATAGAACCAACACACACACACACACACACACTTGTAGATAGAACCAACATACACACTTGTAGATAGAACCAACATACACACACTTGTAGATAGAACCAACATACACACTTGCAGATAGAACCAACATACACACACTTGTAGATAGAACTCACATCGTTACCTTGTACCTCGCTCTCCAGTTGTATGAGACAGACACAACATGCTGGCATTGCCCAGTTGAAGGAGACAGACAGACATTCTGGCATTGCTCAATTGTACGTGACAGACAGACACAATATGCTAGCATTGCCCAGTTGTACGAGACATACAGAATATTCTGGCATTGCTCAGTTGTACGTGACAGACAGACACAATATGCTAGCATTGCCCAGTTGTACGAGACATACAGAATATTCTGGCACTGCCCAGTTGTATGAGACAGACAGACACAACATTTTGGCATTGCCCAGTTGTATGAGACAGACACAACATTATGGTATTGCCCAGTTGTATGAGACAGACAGACACAACATTATGGTATTGCCCAGTTGGATGAGACAGACAGACACAACATTCTGGCATTGCCCAGTTGTATGAGACAGACAGACACAACATTCTGGCATTGCCCAGTTGTATGAGACAGACAGACACAACATTATGGTATTGCCCAGTTGTATGAGACAGACAGACACAACATTATGGTATTGCCCAGTTGTATGAGACAGACAGACACAACATTATGGTATTGCCCAGTTGTATGAGACAGACAGACACAACATTCTGGTATTGCCCAGTTGTATGAGACAGACAGACACAACATTCTGGCATTGCCCAGTTGAAGGAGATAGTCACAACATTCTGGCACTGTCCAGTTGTATGAACCAGACAGACACAACATTCTGGCACTGTCCAGTTGTATGAACCAGACAGACACAACATTCTGGCACTGTCCAGTTGTATGAGACAGACAGACACAACATTCTGGCACTGTCCAGTTGTATGAGACAGACAGACACAACATTCTGGCACTGTCCAGTAGTATGAGACAGACAGATGATGCTTGAAAATACCAACAGCCTAAAGTTGATCTCTGTATGTATTACATATTACCGATATACGAGTGGATCCTCCGAGGTTTACTTTTGGTCTGTGAGCCTGGTCAAACAGTATAGAGCTGTCCGTACGTAGATCTATCATTGGAGCAGACAAACCTTTACCCAGCACTGCCAGACGATCAGACAGTTCCTCCAGCACAACTGCCACATTCAGTGCATGAACTGGGTGCAGTCTGAAAGCAACAATGACAGTTTGATAGTAAGAACATGTTCCCTTGCTATGAGTACATGTCTCTTTGTTACAAGCACATGGTTACTGTTTGTGAGTACACGTCCCCTGGGCAATGGGTTATAGTCTGTTGACAATGAAATATCTAAAATCCATTACAGAAAATGACCAGCCTTGGCCTAACCTCAATCAGTCTCCATGTGTTTTGCACAATCACGACCTGATAGCCTACTGCCCGATGCCTGCCTTGTTTTCATGGAAGTAGCACTATTATTTTCCTGTTTGTGTGTGTTGGAACCTTCTCTTGGGGTACTTGGTCAGAGAATAGTGACAGTTCAGTATGTAAATCCCATGGTGGAACATTAACAAGAAAACAGCACATACAAGATCTTTTGTATATGCTTTAGGGTGTTTGGGTCAGAGAATAGTGACAGTTCAGTATGTAAATCCCATGGTGGAACATTAACAAGAAAACAGCACATACAAGATCTTTTGTTTGTTTTTGGGGTGTTTGGGTCAGAGAATAGTGACAGTTCAGTATGTAAATCCCATGGTCGAACACTAACAAGAAAACAGCACATACAAGATCTTTTGTATATGTTTTGGGGTGTTTGGGTCAGAGAATAGTGACAATTCAGTATGTAAATCCCATGGTGGAACACTAACAAGAAAACAGCACATACAAGATCTTTTGTTTGTTTTTTGGGGTGTTTGGGTCAGAGAATAGTGACAATTCAGTATGTAAATCCCATGGTGGAACACTAACAAGAAAACAGCACATACAAGATCTTTTGTATATGCTTTGGGGTGTTTGGGTCAGAGAATAGTGACAGTTCAGTATGTAAATCCCATGGCGGAACACTAACAAGTAAACAGCACATACAAGATCTTTTGTATATGATTTGGGGTGTTTAGGTCAGAAAATAGTGACAGTTCAGTATGTAAATCCCATGGCGGAACACTAACAAGAAAACAGCACATACAAGATCTTTTGTATGTTTTTGGGGTGTTTGGGTCAGAGAATAGTGACAGTTCAGTATGTAAATCCCATGGCGGAACACTAACAAGAAAACAGCACATACAAGATCTTTTGTATATGCTTTGGGGTGTTTGGGTCAGAGAATAGTGACAGTTCAGTATGTAAATCCCATGGCGGAACACTAACAAGTAAACAGCACATACAAGATCTTTTGTATATGATTTGGGGTGTTTGGGTCAGAGAATAGTGACAGTTCAGTATGTAAATCCCATAGCGGAACACTAACAAGAAAACAGCACATACAAGATCTTTTGTATATGCTTTGGGGTGTTTGGGTCAGAGAATAGTGACAGTTCAGTATGTAAATCCTATGGTGGAACATTAACAAGAAAACAGCACATACAAGATCTTTTGTATATACTTTGGGGTGTTTGGGTCAGAGAATAGTGACAGTTCAGTATTTAAATCCCATGGCGGAACATTAACAAGAAAACAGCACATACAAGATCTTTTGTATATGCTTTGGGGTGTTTGGGTCAGAGAATAGTGACAGTTCAGTATGTAAATCCCATAGTGGAACACTAACAAGAAAACAGCACATACAAGATCTTTTGTATATGCTTTGGGGTGTTTGGGTCAGAGTATAGTGACAGTTCAGTATTTAAATCCCATGGTGGAACATTAACAAGAAAACAGCACATACAAGATCTTTTGTATATGCTTTGGGGTGTTTGGGTCAGAGAATAGTGACAGTTCAGTATGTAAATCCCATGGTGGAACACTAACAAGAAAACAGCACATACAAGATCTTTTGTATATCCTTTGGGGTGTTTGGGTCAGAGAATAGTGACAGTTCAGTATGTAAATCCCATGGTGGAACACTAACAAGAAAACAGCACATACAAGATCTTTTGTATATCCTTTGGGGTGTTTGGGTCAGAGAATAGTGACAGTTCAGTATGTAAATCCCATGGTGGAACACTAACAAGAAAACAGCACATACAAGATCTTTTGTATATCCTTTGGGGTGTTTGGGTCAGAGAATAGTGACAGTTCAGTATGTAAATCCCATGGTGGAACACTAACAAGAAAACAGCACATACAAGATCTTTTGTATATCCTTTGGGTTGTTTTGGACATATGGTGCTAGCCCTACATGTTATAGACCAGGGGTAGGGGAACATCCTGCATGTGGGTCATTTAGGGCCCATGAAATTATTTGGCCTGGCCCTGCTAAGGCATCTGCAGGCGGGACTCAATCAATTTCTTAACTCCATGTTTTCAAACAGGAAATCATTTGATGATAAATTAAGGCTGTGAAAAGTGCAACTCAAAAGGAATAATACAGTGCATTTCGCCACTCTGGAAAGACAGAGGAGACAAAGACCTTCTGTGACACTTGAATATACTGGTGAATGTGGGAAACTAACTGAAGCATTTAATGAACGATTCAATGACATGAAAGTAGTAAAGTATGCACATTATAGGTAGACTTCAGGTGTGGCACCTACAAATTATTGATTGACTTTCCTTATAGAAGTCTTGTAAGCTTATCCCGCCAACATACAGATGACATCACAAACCGGCTCCTCAAAAAAAAAATATCAACTATTAAGGGGAGACAATTATTGTAAGAACAATCTATTTTTTTTTTCTGTGGTGGTAGAGTTTCGTATTATTGCTTTATTTGGATAAACCTTGTAAGCTGACCCTGCTAACGGACCGATGATGTCATAAACTGACTCCACAAAAATAAATAGTTACAGGGGAGACAACTTTCTATGATCAATCGATATTGTTTTGGCGGGTAGGTCGTATAAATGTTTTTCTTTGGGCATGGTTTATTTCAAAAAAAGGTTTCAGTGTCCAAAGCGTTGTATGTGCGATTCGTGTATGAACAACACCAAAGTACTCTTCCCACAGACATATAGACGAAAAGACAGTTAGTGATACCAATCATGGACATCTAGCAGAATAAGTTTGTTTAGGTTGCTCAGGGTAGAGTGAGCAAGGGGGAGCAAGGGTGCAGTGTTGGTGATTTATAATTTTTGCCCTGTGTGTGAGAAATCAATTCTTTGGTTGCCGATTCCCTTGCAGTAAATATATTCTTCTGTTTCTTGAATGTTGTATCTGCATAATTGGCATGGTGCTATTTGTACAATAGATAGACCGGTAAGTAGTTAGTTGGTGAGGACGGGGTTTGACATATAAAATTGATTAAATTGGTCAAGGTAGATGACCCATAAGTGGGGTTGGGTTGAAGCTGCATGGTACTGTATCATATATTGTTTTTTTTTGTTTTTTTTTATTACCTGCTCTTTATTGATTTCTTTTTCTGTGGTCATATACAGTGTTTGTGGTTGGCTGATTGTAGCTGGGTGGGGCGGGGGAGTGAAAAATGTCCACCGTGTTAGTGTGTGTGTAAGAGAGAGAAATCGTTGCAAAGCAATCATCCTTAGATAAGATTTGTAGGTTTCTTCTGTTTCAGTCATTTTGATTCATTAATTAATCATGTGCCATAACGATAAGCGTGGGCGGTCATGATTCGCCATCTCACTCGATCATCAGAGTCATTGATCAGCTCAGTGTTCTTGTCTCAACCATACCATGTGGCCAAGCCATCCAGGTACTTACTTCTCTGCCCTCCTCTTGTTCTCTTCCCCTCGATCTGGCCACTTGTCATCAAGTTCTATATTTTATTTCTTCTCATAACGTGATAAAAATGTTGACTGTCTACGTCTAATTTCTCTAATCAGTGTACGATTTCCATTTGTTTCTTGTAGGACTTGGATCATTGGTTTTTCTGTTTGTCCATGGTATTCTTTGCATCCTCCTCAGAAACGACATTTCCACAGCCATCAGATATTTTTCAGCTTGTCTGCTCATTATTTTCCATGCCTCACATGCATACAAAAGTACAGGTTCTATATAGCACCTCAACACTCTTTTTCTCATTGCAGTTGGCATCTTTTTAGTCAGTATGTTTTTCATCTTGCTAAAGGCTACCTTTGCATGGTGATTCTTGTTCTAATCTCTTCAAGGCATCACCCATCAGATGTTATTACTGTTTTGAGATAATTGTACCTATTCACTTGTTGAAGAATATTCCCATTTACTTGTATATTACATTGTGATATTTCGTTCTTCCTAGTGACGACCATAATCTGTGTCTTTTTTACAATTTAATTCTAACACTAGTTGTTCACTGTGTGCAACAACCACATCTACTAATTGTTGCAGATCCTGTTCATTATACATTATACATAAAGACAGACTAAGACAAGAACATATTAAAACAGCACTACACCTCTATATAGTAGAAAACAACTGGAACAGCACCAACATCACAGATGTCTGGGTGCACTACTTAGAACCAAATTCAACACAATTACACAAGAGACACCCACAAAACAATACATGGCAGCAGAACAAAACATAAAGCATTACAGACAAATAGGCACAATAACAGACATGTAAGGCAACATACAAACTGAAACAGCACAAATAACAAGATTTCCAATAATACTACACACATCTATACACAGCAGAAAATGTGAACACACAAATACAAGATACGTTCCTAAAGTATACCAGGATGCTATCTAACACAGACAGAGAAACACTGGACACAGGACTTACATTAGCAGACATAACACATGCACTCAATCAAATGCAAAAAGACAAAACGCCAGGACCAGACGGTTTGATAGTAGAGTTCTAACAACATTTCATCCTAGGTTTCATCTCATCTCATCATGTTCCTCTTGTACCTTGAGGTGTCGAGGTGAAGTATAAACATTGTGAGAGTGCCCGATTATGGGCTTCATATATCGATATTCCCATGGACTCTGTTATTCCCTCCGTCCAACGTTTACGTGGTCGGCCTCTTCCTCTGATTCCATCTGGTCTGTACATCATTGCTTGTTGTGGTATGCTGTTGACAGGTAACCTACTTGCATGGCCAAACCATTTGACTTGCTGCTTTCTAATAAAATCTAGTGCTGCTTTAACCCCCACTTTAGTCCTGATTTCTTCATTTCTGATCATATCTCTTCTTGATACGTTGAGTATTCTTCTCAGGAACCTTATTTCTGTTGTTGTGATTTTTCTTTTCTCTTTTTCTGTCATTGTCCAGGTTTGGCATTGGTAACATAGAGTTGGTAGGAAGATTGTGTTTTAAAGTGCTTTCTTAGTAGTTACTGATACATGTTTGTTCTTTAGCATTGGTGCCATTTGTCCAATGAGTTGATTTGCCTTATTGCACCTATTTTCGATCTCGTCTTCTGATCTGCCATTTGATGATATTATACTTCCCAGGTACTTGAAACTCTTCACTTGTTTCAAGGGATGTTCGTTTAGGTGAATTGTTGTTGTTTGTTCTTCTTTAGTTATAGTCATTACCTCTGTTTTGCTTGTGCTAATTTTCATGTTATGTTCCCTACACATTTCATTTAGACTATTCATGTGGTCTTGTAATTCAGCTTCTGATTTTGCTATAAGTGCTTGGTCGTCCGCAAATAGGAGTTCCCTCATAGGTTTATCCTAGGTAATCTTTTCACTATAAGTTTATCAGGAAGCTTTTTAAAAAATTTAAAAAAAAGAATCTCCCTGACAGTTGCAATATGTCCTACATAATACTAATCCCCAAAAGTAATGCAGTCAGGAGACAACTGAAAAAAAATTACAGACCAATCTCCTTACTCAAAGCAGGATACAAGATGCTCACTAAAACACTGACAAACAGACTTGAACATTTTATGCAACCCTCATACATCCAGATCAAACATGCAATGTGCGGCAGAGAAACATACATCACAATACACACCTTATTAGCTACATTATCACCTACACACACCAAGAAGACTGTCAATCCTCACTTTTGTCTCTGGGTCAGTAGAAGGTTTTTGAGAGAATCTCACACATTTACTTAGACAAAACACTAGAACACTGCAATATAGGACAGTTTTTCAGACATTCGACACAGATCTTGAGACACACTTGTACGACATGAGGGGCACTTCTGTACAAGGTGAGGGACACAGTTGTATGATATGAGTGACACTTCTGTATGAGGTGAGTGACACTTCTGTATGAGGTGAGTGACACTTCTGTATGAGTTGAGGGGCACTTGTACGACATGAGTGACACTTCTGTATGAGTTGAGGGGCACTTGTACGACATGAGGGGCACTTCTGTATGAGTTGAGGGGCACTTGTACGACATGAGGGACATTTCTGTATGAGGTGAGGGACACTTCTGTATGAGGTGAGGTACACTTCTGTATGAGTTGAGAGACACTTCTGTATGAAGTGAGGGACACTTCTGTATGAGGTGAGGGACACTTCTGTATGAGGTGAGCGACACAGTTGTACGACATGAGTGACACTTCTGTATGAGGTGAGGGACACTTCTGTGTGAGGTGAGGGACACTTCTGTATGAAGTGAGGGACACTTCTGTATGAGGTGAGGGACACTTCTGTGTGAGGTGAAGGACACTTCTGTATGAAGTGAGGGACACTTCTGTATGAAGTGAGGGACACTTCTGTATGAGGTGAGGGACACAGTTGTACAACATGAGGGTCTCTTGTAACACAAGAGTTTAGTGATCAAAGTCTTGTTGATACAATTGGAGACATGCAAAATTGAACATAACCAGTGGACAGTTGGATGTGTCAACGATATAACACGGAAATGTGGTGGAGAAAGTGTCGAGTGGAGAGATAATCAGGTAGGCAGAATCCACAAAGTCAGTAACATTGTTGCAGTTGTCACAACAGCACACTTAATTGGAGATAATTTGGCATAGAGACTGGAAGATATGGGAGATGTGAAGTGGGAGAGTGATGACAACGATTGAGAAACACCTTGAAACCACACAAAAAAGGCGACAATCAAAAGACACAGACACAGCCACTGACAACTGACACTATGACAGACTGACATAACCAAAAGAAATCAGCACAAAACATTGAGAAACACCCTGATACAACCAAAAGAAAAGCAAAACATCCAAAAGTAACTGACACAGTAAACAGTAACAAACACACATATGCACACAAAGAAATCGACAACTACCGAGTAACACCCTGACACAACCACTGAAAACTGGCACAACGACAGACTGAAACAAGAAAAGAAATAAACATAAAACACCAACACCGGTGCACCCAAAGAAATCAAAACATCCAAATGTAACCAACACAGTAAAACTGTAACAGACACACACACACACACACAAAGAAATCGACGACAACTGAAAATGACGCAACCACTTAAAATGGCATGCATTGAGACAACCAAAGAAGCAACATAATCACTCAAACAGACACAACCATTGTAACTGAGGGATCCAAAGGAACTGACAAATCACTGAGACATGAAGCTAACACAATAAGTGAAACACATACATAGAAAAGGATAACATCCAAATAAATCAACACAAAAGAACGACAAATCCAAAGAAACCTTCAAAGACATCAGCAACTTTTGGAACAAGCGCAATTGTAAACACCTTCACTGCTGCTAAGAAAATATATGAAGCTACAGTGTTAAATCCCCCAAACTGACAATCACAGACATAAACAAACGCATCAGACATTTCATCTTCAGCAAGACAGTTCACATTATACACCATAAAACACTAATACAAGAAAAGAAACAAGGAGGACTTGCACTATAAGACACAAGATACATGTACTTAGAGTCTGACATGTGGGTAGCACTATCAATTATATAGATCAACAGTCACTAGTATTATACTACATTGAAATTAGAAAACATTAGCTTATGGACAACACAACACCGCACTATTACAGAAATTGTACGCAATTAATCAATGAACATTTAACACAACAGACAACCAATCAGATATACAAATACTTAGTGGAACAACAAGCACCACCATTACACATGAGAATCAAAAGATACAATTACTACATTAATGACTATGGCTATATTTTCACAAACTTACACAACAAACACAGACTACTTTTCAACATGACACCAACCACACAGACTACACTACACTACAACAACTAAGAGAAACTTCAGGATCCTCGCTGGTGCTGAAGAGTTCATGCACAGAGTTGGGATTCTCCAGACTCAGGCTTGAGTTAGGAGTAGAATGGAGCACTTATGGATTACACTCGTGTGCCATGATAGTGATCCGTCGACTAAACTAAACTAATAGAAACACATATTCATTGTCCTGTTTTATTTATACACTAATCAAAATATTTTCAGAAATGTAGAAGATATGAAAGGAATCATCATTGGAGGACATAACATAAATAACATTAGTTATGCGGATGATACAGTATTGATTGCAGACTGTGAGGGTTAGAATTAAATTGTAAGAAGACACAGTTTATGGTAAATCATGACCGCCAATGCTTATCGTTATGGCACATGATGAATTAATTAATCAAAATGAAAAACAGAAGAAACCTACAAATCTTATCTAAGAATGATTGCTTTGCAACGATTTCTTTCTCTTACATGCACACGAACATCGTGAACATTTTTCACTCCCCCGCCCTACCCAGCTAAAATACGCCAACAACCAACACTGTATAAGACCACAGAAAAAGAAATCAATAAACAGCAGGAAAGAAAAATACATTACATGATACGGTACCACCCAGCTTCAAACCCGCACCACTTACCAGTCATCTACCTTGACCACTCTAATAAATTTTATGTCAACCCCCCCCCCCCCCCCCCCCCCTCTCATCCTGGAGGATGGCACATGATGGATAATGGCTTCAAACATCTGCGTTCTTCTTCATATTGTGTTTTTCAGTAGGTCCCAGTATTCTATTATATTTTCAGTTGGTATGTTGTCGGTTTAAGTGTTTATCAGGTCTGTCATACATTGTACATATTCTGTATGTTCTAGTAGTGTGTTGTTAAATTTCCAGTGTTATTTTAAAGGCTGTACGTTTTTGTTTTTTGTTTTTATTTGTGCTGATATGTACTAATGCTGCTTTATGATCTATGTATTGTAGTGTTTCTTGTAAATGTTTGGCTTATATTATGTTGTGTGTTGTGGGTGTATATATCCTGGTCTGTCTTGTTGATCTGTTGTGCTCAATTGTGTGTGTGTGTGTGTGTGTGTGTGTGTGTGTGTGTGTGTTGTCTCCATGCTATTGGGGGTGTTTGTGCCTGAATGCAGCTGTAAGATTATGTGTGTTGATAATGTTGTGCAGTGTGTAGAGTTGATACATGTCATCTCTACCTGCTCTTCATATTTGTGTTTTGACTTGGCCTCCTATTATGTCATGTGATAATATGCAATTAAAATCTCCTTCCAACACAATATTCACTGTAGGACAAGGTTCCTTGTTGTCAGTACATGTTTATTGTTGCAGGAACATGGTTCCTTGTTGTAAGTACCGTATTTTACGGACTATAAGACGCTACGGACCATAAGACGCACCTTAATTTTTAAGCAATTTTTTTTTAAATAACGTTTTTACCATTTTTATATTAATTTCGAGTATAAGATGCACCTGAATTTTGGAGGCAATTTTTTGAAGAAAAAAGTGCGTCTTATACTCTGTAAAATATGGTACATGTTCATTGTCGCAGGAGCATGGTTCTTTGTTGTAGGCATGCAGTTTTGTTTGTAAGTACATTATTTGGTTGTAATAAGTTTACTAGTTAGTAATATGGTGAATGTCTTGCCTAATATTCAGGCAGACTGAAATTGTGCATGAGACAGAGTTGGTGCTTTCATTACCTTCCAGAAATAGAAGCAGCCAAATCTATGCTCAGGTTGACAGACGGCTGGCTGATCACAGAGCTACATGTCCGCTTCAGGTTAACTTCTGAATGAGGTGATTCTTCTGTGTCACATGATTCGTCATCTTGATCGTCAACTGTACTTAACTGAACACGTTCACTCTGTATAGTGCTGTGGGGAATACAAAGTTGCTAGTGATAGCATTTCTATGTGAAACACAAAGTTACACATCTTAGCAGTTGCACGTTAAACGCAAAGCTGCTTATGATGGCAGTTCTATGTCAAACACAAAGTTGTCAGTGATGACAATTCTATGTGCAACACAAATCTGCCAGTGATGACAGTTCTATGTGAAACACAAAGCTGTTGATTACAGCAATTCTATGTAAAACAAAGTTGTCAGTGATGACAATTCTACGTGCAACACAAATCTGCCAGTGATGACAGTTCTATGTGAAACACAAAGCTCATAGTGACAGCAGTTCTATGTGAAACACAAAATTGCAAATGATGATGGTTTTATGTAAAATACAAAGCTGCACATCTTAGCAGTTCTGTGTAATATAGTGTTCTGAGAAAACAATAGAACAGGTTGTCAGCATGAGGACATAATGGGTGATTGTAAGCCAATGCATGTATGTCTACCACAGAGTTCTCAATACTCTTGGCAGTGAATGCAGCGAGTCATGTCACTGAATAACTCAATCACTGGCTGGTGACAACTCAGGATAGAATTATGGCAATATAGACACCAATGACTCTGTCCTGTGATTCTAGAGACTAGTGCAAGATGTAGTGGACAGATGATTGTAGGGAACAGTGGCACACATGGAATAATTACACCAACATGATACTGGAGGTCAGTGCTAGATGTGGTGGACAGATCATTGTAGGGAACAGTGGCACACATGGAATAATTACACCAACATGATACTGGAGGTCAGTGCTAGATGTGGTGGACAGATCATTGTAGGGAACAGTGGCATACATGGAATAATTACACCAACATGATACCAGAGGTCAGTGCTAGATGTGGTGGACAGATCATTGTAGGGAACAGTGGCACACATGGAATAATTACACCAACATGATACTGGAGGTCAGTGCTAGATGTGGTGGACAGATCATTGTAGGGAACAGTGGCATACATGGAATAATTACACCAACATGATACCAGAGGTCAGTGCTAGATGTGGTGGACAGATCATTGTAGGGAACAGTGGCATACATGGAATAATTACACCAACATGATACCAGAGGTCAGTGCTAGATGTGGTGGACAGATCATTGTAGGGAACAGTGGCACACATGGAATAACTACACCAGCATGATACCAGAGGTCAGTGCTAGATCTGGTGGACAGATGATTGAAGGGAACAGTGGCATACATGGAATAATTACACCAACATGATACTGGAGGTCAGTGTTAGATGTGGTGGACAGATGATTGTAGGGAACAGTGGCATACATGGAATAATTACACCAACATGATACTGGAGGTCAGTGCTAGATCTGGTGGACAGATGATTGTAGGGAACAGTGGCATACATGGAATAATTACACCAACATGATACTGGAGGTCAGTGTTAGATGTGGTGGACAGATGATTGTAGGGAACAGTGGCATACATGGAATAATTACACCAACATGATACTGGAGGTCAGTGCTAGATCTGGTGGAGAGATGATTGTAGGGAACAGTGGCATACATGGAATAATTACACCAACATGATACTGGAGGTCAGTGCTAGATCTGGTGGACAGATGATTGTAGGGAACAGTGGCACACATGGAATAACTACACCAGCATGATACTTGAGGTCAGTGCTAGATCTGGTGGACAGATGATTGTAGGGAACAGTGGCATACATGGAATAATTACACCAACATGATACTGGAGGTCAGTGTTAGATGTGGTGGACAGATGATTGTAGGGAACAGTGGCATACATGGAATAATTACACCAACATGATACTGGAGGTCAGTGCTAGATCTGGTGGAGAGATGATTGTAGGGAACAGTGGCATACATGGAATAATTACACCAACATGATACTGGAGGTCAGTGCTAGATCTGGTGGACAGATGATTGTAGGGAACAGTGGCACACATGGAATAACTACACCAGCATGATACTTGAGGTCAGTGCTAGATCTGGTGGACAGATGATTGTAGGGAACAGTGGCATACATGGAATAATTACACCAACATGATACTGGAGGTCAGTGCTAGATGTGGTGGACAGATGATTGAAGGGAACAGTGGCACACATGGAATAACTACACCAGCATGATACTGTAGGTCAGTGCTAGATGTGGTGGAGAGATGATTGAAGGGAACAGAGGCACACATGGAATAATTACACCAACATGATACTGTAGGTCAGTGCTAGATGTGGTGGACAGATGATTGAAGGGAACAGTGGCACACATGGAATAACTACACCAGCATGATACTGTAGGTCAGTGCTAGATGTCAGTGGTAAAGCTGGTGCGACCATCCCCGACCCAGCGCGTCCACAGGTGGCGGAACGTGGAACGGCCTCTAGATATAGAGGTTAGCTGCGAATGCCCAATAAGCAGCCGCGGACCAACTGGCGGTGGGCGCAGAGGGCGAGGAGGGATCTCAGGGTGGGATCGGAGTGCCTTAGAAAATACCTCATATGCTCGGAGACGTGCCTGCCGAGCGAGTCGGGGCGCTCTAACCCCTCTCCCGGGTAGGTGGAACCCGTTAGCTTTGGACAGCAGTCCATCTAGGAGACAGAAAACTCCAAATATAAACCCCCAAGTTCAAGGTGGACCAGAGTGCTGAGGAACTGGATGGCCATGGGTTAACTGGTCGTGAACGTTGGACTTCTGGCAGGCGTGCGGGGCGGCACCAGGCGTATGGACTCCTGCGGGACATCTCCTGCCTCTTCCCTAGCAAGCAGGCAATACTAGGATGACCGTTTATTTCCTGCAATATCCAAACTTTGCCTATGGATTTATTTAAACACGGGAATCGTCGCCAGAGCTACGGAGCACGTGCTCTGCGCTTGACACATCCCTCAGAGGCTAGCGAAGAGAGAGTGAGGAGGAGAAGACGAGGAAATGGTGTGAGAAGACGGCATAAAAATAGGAGGGCAGGCGTCAGGAGAACAAGACGAAAAGTGGAGAGACTAGGTTTCAACTATGTAAGAGTGGGATACTGGAATTGTCGCAGTGCCAGACAGAGAGGTCCTGTATTGGAGAGACTATGATTTTGACGACCTCATGCTCCAGGAGCTAAATACAGACAAATACCATTGCCCTAGGTACGCCAGTTATATAAACCCTACTGGGCAGAAGAGACATGGACAAGGTCTGCTGGTGAAGGAAGGAGTGAAGCATGTGGTACTTGACTTGAGCCAGTGGAATCACAGTGCAAGAGAGGTCCAGGGTATACAAATGGAGATTGGTGGCTTAAGTTGGAACATCATAAATGTATATGCCACAGTGGACTGTTTTGTCAGAAAGGAACATTGGGACTGGCTTAAGGAACTGGAGGAATTACCAGGTGATAGGCTACTCATATGTGGAGACTTCAATGCAAGGAACAGAGATTGGGACAGTAGTGGAGAAAACCGACAGGGAATTGCCCTTGCGGATGCCATGGTGGACTCCGATGTGGTCTGCATAAATGATGGTAGGCCGACAAGAATGGCAATGAGGCCTGGCGATGCAGACACAGCTATTGACTTGGCACTTGTCTCCCAGTCATCAGTCCTTGATGTAAAGTGGACTGTTTTGAATGACCATGGGAGTGATCACATGCCATGCTCAGTCCTGATCTCTAAACCCAGGAAAGTTAAAGCTGGGAGAGCGCGCAAGACCTTCCTGTATGAGTGGACCGATTGCCTTCTTGGACGCCTCAGACAAGGGGCATGCAACAGGACTGTTAAAACTCCCTTTTTGCATCCCCCATGGTGGACCCCAGAAGTAGACCATGCTTGGAAAGCAAAGAGAGCTGCAGTGTGTCATGATTTCACTGTGTATTAACCAGATAATGACAATACAGACGGTCAGATTCATGGCATGTGTTCAGGGCCACATTTGTTTTTAACCGGGACAGAAAACCAATAAAGTCTGAATGCACAGCTGCAGTTGTTGACAACCAATGGCAGGTAGATCAAAGACACCGCTGACCTTGAGAAGTCTTGGATAGACAGAAGATAAGACTGGAAATTGTAGGCATATGGTGAAAAAGGGGGAGGCGACTTGTGCATGGATTGTCCCAAGGGGGAGATAATCTACTCTTGTGACATTGATTAAACCCAAGGGAGAGAATTTATTCAGAAATGGATAATCTGCCCTTGAACCACTTTTGTTAACATCAAAAGAACGCCACGTGAACACTCAAGGCTGTTGGGTAAAAACATGCTTTGTTTACAAGTAGTGTAACTCTGAGGATTGACTTGCATGGACGTGTTTGTCACTGCAGTCGATTTAAAAATATCTACCGTGTGCGGAAATTAATTAGATTTAATTGTACACGTGCCTGTCATGGCAAAATGTAGATGTGATTTCGAAGACACTGCTGTGTTGCATACGGTAAACATATGGTGTAATTAGGCCTAGTTGATTTAAGTAGTAGCCTCGGTAAAACTAGCTAGAGTAATGAAGTGATGATTGGTGCTGCTAGTTGAAAATAGACTAGTGTAAGAAGGCAGGTGAATCCGCTGATGGGGAATAGTGAAATGGGATGATAATTGGGGAGATTGGGGATGGGGAGAATGTCCAATGGTGAGATCTTCCAGTGAGGTCTGCTGGGGTCTACACTTTGCATTTTGCTCTGTCCTGGTCTTAACCCACCCAAGACCTAAGTGAAGAGCTCCTCTGCCCATGACAGAGTTGGTTCACTGTCATGTATCTGAGTGAGGCGGACACCCCCCCCCCCCCATCTAATGGAGGTCAGGGACAGTTGCTATCACCAAATGTGTTGTTCTCTCGTTGACAGGTTCCCTTAGGTCACTCAAGTCACTGAGAATGGAGACTTTAGTGCAGGCAGTTATTCAGCAGCTTTTGCACTGGGCCCATGAGGAAAGGGGTTTGAAGGAAAAATCATGAAAGTATTTATCAAACGGTAGCAGAATACTAGTGATTGTTTTCTCCGCATCATTTTGGAGAAAGACCAAATCGTGAGATTAATGTTTTTCAAACATCACATATGAACAGAACACTAGAGTTGGTTTTTGTTACACCACATGGAAAAAGTCCAGTGGGTATTATGTTCTCACACGACGAGTAAAAAGACTAATAGATACTGTTTTTCCACATCACATGGGAATAGAACAGTAAAAACTTATTAGGTAGTTATTATAACAGTGGTCAGGTGAACAGTAGAAACATTATAGACCGGAATTACATTTATTTCAAAGAACAGTATTTTCGTGTCCTCACTAGACAAGGATGTTATAAGTCGCAGAACAATAGGGACATATAATAACGGTGTGATCCAGGCAGGATTCAGGGTCAGACTGTGACTAGTTCTTTTGAGTGATCAAACAGCCACCGGTGGAAGTCGACATCTAGCAGGATGGATTCATGCCTTGGTGAGGTCATCGTGGACTGAATGAAGATGTGGTGTGATCCTTTCTGGGATGATCGGGCTGGGCTCTTCAGCTACTTGGTCTAAGTCTGCACCCACTAGAATATTCGACACACACACTTCTACACATTACACACACTTCTCACACCTATACTCTTTGCTTAATAAATTATTTTGTATTTATTTGTTAAAGCTAGAGTTGTGGAGTATGTTATGTTGGGGAGGAGTGAGAGGGGGCATGATCTAAGGGTGAGTGAGAGTAAGAAAGAGGTGTTTGCAGACTGACGGAGTTTTGTGGACGGAGTCTGGTGGTTTCTCTAAGACAACAATATTGGGGTAATAAAAATGTGGTGTTGATTCCCATCACTCCAAGGATGACACTAAAGTAAGTAAGAAAGACTTACGACACAGTGAAGCAGCTAAAGAAAGTTCGATAGACACTTCAAAGCTCACAAGAGGAAGTGGACACAGCGGAAAACGTCAAGAAAGACAAGGTGGAATGTTTCATGAAGGAGATTGGAGGTGATAAAACACTGCAAAAATTCTGGAAACTGCACAGGCAAATGCAGAGAAAAGATCGGCCTATGACAGTGGGAACAATTTATAGAGATGATGGTGTGCGCGTGACAATAGACAAAGAGAAAGGGGAGGCGTTTCTCCAGAGATTTTTAGAGCAGACCAATCATAATGATGCGGACACTAGGGATGCAGTTAGAGAGGAGTTATCTGGCACCACGAAGAATATGCAGTATGAAGACATCACACGGGTGGAAGATGTTAAACACATTTTGAAAAAGGCAAAAGACACGGAACCAGGGCCCGATGGGGTCAGGTATGGCCACATGAAGGGTTTGGGAGATGCAGACCTGGAGGAGATGACCGACTGCTTTAACCACGGAGTTATCTGGCACCACGAAGAATATGCAGTATGAAGACATCATACGGGTGGAAGATGTTAAACACATTTTGAAAAAAGCAAAAGACACGGAACCAGGGCCTGATGGGGTCAGGTATGGCCACATGAAGGGTTTGAGCGATGCAGACCTGGAGGAGATGACCGACTGCTTTAACCACAGCATTAGGACAGCATCAGTACCGCAAGATTGGGTGCACAGCTATCTCATCCCTCTCCCAAAACCATTCAAGGATCAGTCAAAGCTTAGCGGCTTTAGGATCATCACCCTTCAAAATACATTTGGGAAGGTTTTAGAGAAGATAGTCGCTGTTAAGCTGCAGGAGTTTTTGGAAAGGGGGAAGCTTCTTCCAAGAGGCCTGGGGAGCTACAGGCCAGGAAAAGATACCTGGTCAAATGCAGCCACTTTTGCCTTTGATGTTTATGAGGGGTTCCAGAGTAGACAGGAAACGATGGCGGTAGTGCTTGATCTCGAGGATGCGTTCAATAGAGTTCGATATGATATTTTAATGATCGCCCTGATGGAGAAGGGGGTCAATCCCTGGTTGGTGAACTGGATAGCAGCCGTCCTGCACTCTCGTCGGGTTGCTCTCCATCTGGGTGCATGGACCTCAGAGCCACATATTTTACCCCCGGGACTGCCACAGGGATCTGCAGTCTCACTGGTGCTCTTTAATGTGTATACGAGCAAGATTGCAAAACCTAGAAGCACCAGGGGTTGGAAGAATACTAACATTTGTTGATGATATTCTTGCATATAGGCAGGGGAGAGATAGGGAGCAAACAGCCCAGGAGTTACAGGCGACAGTAAATGAAGTGATTGACTGGTGCACAGAAATGAGTGCTGTCATCCACCCGGAAAAGGCGGCTGTTTTGTGGTGCTCTCTGGACAACAGGATTGTAAGAGCTGATGTCCCAAGCCTCGCGATAGATAGAAGAAATGTCAGCAGAGAGAACAAACTGAAGTATCTGGGGATCACATTTGACAGGAGCCTATCCTTCAAGGACCATGTGGAGACAGTTGTGACAAGATCTCAAAAGGGACTCAGTGCACTTAAAACTATGGCTGCAATGGACAGAGCAGAGAATGCTTTTCACACTATACCAGCACTTTATCCTCTCAGTAATTGATTATGGATTAGGTCTGCTCACTGTCTCAGAGAGTCAGATGGTGAAGTTAGAGCGCATACAGAACGAAGCTATGCGGATCATTCTGGGATGCACTAGAGACACCCCAGTAGTGTGTATGCGTTACATCCTTGGTCTGCCGAGTGTTGCTGGTAGACTCAATGTGATGCAGGCGAAGGCATACCTCAGAGTAGCTGCAGACACAGACCACCCACTGCATGAGGCGCTGGATGCAGTTAAGGGTCAGCGACTGATAAGAGGGAAATCATGGATGGCTCAGGCAGAGGATACGATCAGACATGTGTGCCCCCTGGAGAACATTAGGCATGGAGAGGAGTGGGTCAGAGTGCCAGTGGAGCAGTCAGACTTGTGCAGAGTTGTAATCACATTAAGCCGGGAGTGCAGGGAGTGGCCAGCAGGGGCCACGGAAATGGAAATCCAGCAACTAATTCAGGACAATGCTCACTCGGGTGATGTGATTATCTACAGAGATGGGTCGGTGTCAAGAGGTGAGAGAAGTGGCTGGGGGTTCATAGCCAAAGCTAATGGTCGACGTTTGGGGCAGGAGAGCCTGGCATATGATATCACAACATCCAGCTTAAGAATGGAGGTGGAGGCAGTCACTGCGGCTCTCCGCTGAATGGAGAATACGATACACACACATCGTGATTGTAACTGACTCAGAAAGCATGCTGACGAGGGTGAGGACGGGCAGGCTTCGTGCAGAGTGGCTTGCTTCGCTTCGGAGGTCATGGGTGACAAGCATCGCCTGGATCTTTTCTCCGGGGCATGCCGGTGTGCTGGGAAATGAACAGGCGGACAGATTGGCTGGCTCTGCAGAACTTGGTGGAGTATTGATACATGACAAGGCAGATGTGGTTGCGGCCTTGTGGGAGCACGTGCACACCTCAGAGGAGCAAATGGATTACCATGGTCTGGCAAGAATGAGACAGCGAGGAGTGATGAGGGGATCTGGCCGACACTCAAAGCTTAGAGGAAAGGCGAGACGGACTTATAATCAGATTGCTACTGGTACTATTAGTGTTGGAACTCTTCGCTGGCTGCTGAGGATGGGGACAGAGCACTTATGGGAATGCCCCGAATGCTGTGATGTCGATTCCTAAATCAATCAATCAATCAATCAGTGCTAGATGTGGTGAACAGATGATTGTAGGGAACAGTGGCACACATGGAATAACTACACCAACATGATACTTGAGGTCAGTGCTAGATGTGATGGACAGGTGATTGTAGGGAATAGCGGCACACAATGAATAACTACGTTGTTGAATCCCTTAACGGCTATGAATAGTTTCCTTATACAGCCATGTAGACTGCCAGTCGTTTCTAACGAATCTTTTTTCTTTGTGGACTGGAATTACCATAGCTTCCTTCCATACCTGAAGAGCTATTACTCTCTTCCACCTGCAATTTAAGACTGGCAGAAGTGTCGTTTTAGTACTTTTTACCCAGCCCTATTAGATTTTCATTTGTAATTCCATCCTATCCTGAACTTTTGGGGTACATATTGCTGCTTCCATCTGTTCCATTAAAACTGCCACAATATTCTTCTGCTATCTCTGTGTTACTGGTATGATCAATGCTGGAGTAAGGACCATGCCTACATGACTTCCTGGGTAGCAGACTTGAGATGTGGTAAAGTGTGCGTATTATGGGTCATGTCAACCACATGAGACTGTTGAGTCCAGACTAATCACATAGCAGGCTCTTGTGGGTTCATGGACTAGACTTTTAACAGTCACCCGTAAAGACATTGTCACATACACTTATATCTATATATATCTCATGTGTGTGCGTGTGCAGTGCGCGTATGTCTATGTGTAGCCATATCGATCATGCCGCGACCCAAACTGAAAATAGAAGTGATATACGGCGCCACCCTGCAATGATCCATTGTGTCGTCAAAAATCACTCTGTAAAGACCATTCATGCTTTCAACGGGACGCAGAGGTGTTTCCAAGGCACCAGGGCAAGGTTATATGCTGGCCAAGACCTACTGATGCGTCCTCGTCGAGCGTCCTGGGCAACAGAGGTGTTTCCAAGGCACCAGGGCCAGGTTATATACTGGCCAAGACCTACTGATGCGTCCTCGTCAAGCGTCCTGCGCAACAGGTCCCTTCGGGGTCCTGGCTAAAGTCAGTAGGATCACCGATTCCTCCAAGTCGGAGAGTGTCTGCCTGTACGGCGAGGAACCACCAGTCTGCACACCAATAAGCCAGACATGGGACAACGGATACTCACGCAAACCTCAGGTCCTGTATGACATAGAAATATTCCGTGCATAGCGATTGGTTGAAATTATCACGGCATTAAAATAAATTAAAATTATATTTCATACGTACTGTAATAAATTTTTGTTTGGCACTATTAATAGAACACCATTAATTTTAGATAGATTTTCGAATTCTGCATCCAATTTTACATCCATTTGGAAAGTTTCATCGCTAAACATGTTTAAACTGTGGACGAAAACAACATTTTCTGCGACAACGTGCCTTTGTGAATGGGGAAACCAATGGCCGTGGGCCATGGCGGCTGCGCATGCGCATATCAATCGTACTGGCATATACACTTTCACTTTGTAACACTCAAAACACACAAAACGTGCAATTTGAACTACTAAAGTTAAAGAAAATACAAGTTTAAAGATTAATAATAATTTATTTGTTTTTGTACTATTTTTTAATCATTTAATGTGACGGAACATATTTTTGAAGTCAGTTTTCATAATCTGCCTATGACCCGTTGCCGCTATGACAACCTCGCACGCGGAGAAATATAAAATTGGCACACTGAACTGTAATTAATTTTTTTCTGGTGCTTTTAATAGAAAACCATCAATTGTAGATGGATGTTTGAATTCTGTGGTTGAAAAAACAGATTTTCTGCGAAGATGTTACAATCATGAGTGCCTTTGTGAATGGGAAACCCAAAATAGCGGTCAGTGTTTGACTATATTATACATTTTTGTGAAACTATTATTGTTTCCTCACTAGTATAGTGGTTAGCATCTCTGCCTGTCACGCGGGAGACCGGGATTTGATTCCCTGCCAGTTAGGCAATTTTTTTCTAAATTTTTCAGAAATATATTAGGTGATATAATAAAACATATTAAACATTACAAATTAAAATATTATACAGAACTGAGAAACTCAAAACTTGTGAATAAAGTGTGCTCTATGGATCTGCGGAAGCTGCCGATACTTACTTTTTACAATAAATAATTTGGGACCGTTATTCAGAAGAGTGCCCATTTTTTTATTGCAGTGATACGATACAAATAACGCCTCCCTAATAATAATTTATTTGTATACTTGTACTGTTTTTTTATCATTTAACCCTACCAGACCTGAGGCCCTGAACCTAACTGTCCCCTATACCTGGGCTCCTGAGCATTAAAGAGAAAAAACAACATGTTGTAGAAAAATGTTAGTTACATGCAAATAAGTGGTTAGAATAAGATGGAACTTGGAGACGTAGAAAATAGGTCTACCTTTCATCTAGTGCCAATATTCCACCTTTGTGTGCCAGTCCACCCAGAAGGATGAGCCTTGTTTCACACAGAGGTACTTCTTGCATGGATTGTCTTTGTAAGACACTCCAGGATTTTGCTTGTTCTACCTGGAGTGCTTTTCCATGCACACAACACAGATATGATTAGACGATGTCCCAGGGGGAATCTCTGGAAAATGATTGCCAGGGGTCACCCGTTGAGGGCAGGGTTGCTTTTGTGGGTGGCGGTGGGCTGATGTTCTGTATCCACCAATAAGTTGCAGGCACAGTTTCTGAATATATCTGGTGAAATAAACTGGCTTTTTTTAAGCAGCTTGCTGCTTTGAAGCATACAAGATATAAGAATTATAAATGGCCCACATAAAAAATTTTATGAAAAGCCGCCGGGGCCAGCAATAATGACGACAAGACCGGTGAAGGCAGGTCATCTGGTCATTTTTGTCACAGCCACCCATATATTTATTATAGTCCGTCACCAGCTGTGGCATCTGTATTTTTACACGCTGCCATCTTTATTTCTTCTGATTATTACTACATTTTGGGCTGGATCGTGGTAGTTCAAAATAAATGTGATTGGCTTTCTATCCTGCCAAACTAAACATATTACACTTTCTTGACATAGATAGCGACTGTCACCCCTAGCAAGTTTTTTGTTACACTTTTCAGCGACTTAGGAAACTGCTTCCTGTTTTGCTGCAGGGTTCCCACAATTCCTGTGTGTAATTCTGACATGGCATATTTAGCCAGGGTTACAGAGTTGTAGAACCGCTCCATGACAAGCACATGAGATTTATTTTCCATTGCACATGAGGTCAGGAGATGAACGACTGTACTTCCTACTGCGCCCAAGTCTTGTATAGGCATTGGTGCAGCACAAATGTAGATTTCTGCATTCAAAATGTAGCCAGTCTCGCCTTCACAGAGAAGCAAATACTTGATGCCCCACTTTGTTGGCTTATCCTTGATATATTGCTTGATGGCCAAGCGGTTTTTTGTCGGGATCATCCCCTCATCTAGGCTCAAATGTTGCTTTGGCAGATAGAAGTGGAGAAACTTGAGGAGCAGACTTTCCAAGAAAGGCCTAACTTTTATATATTCTATCTGTCTTATCGATATCTGTGTTTTCCTCATCAATTATGTGTAAAAAACACCAAAGGGCCAAGAATCTGTCTCAAATCATAACATTTCGAAATCCGGGAGTAAACCCAACAAAGTCAGAGCCCTCATCTGTCCAATAATCCCGATAGCTGGGCTTTATACATAAATATTCCATATGGATCCTCAGTCCAAGAAAAGCCTTCATTTCTTCCACTGTGGCATCCTTGAAATTGTTGGCATTGTAGGAGTTGGGCTTTGCTATATGCAATTGGTGGGCCCGGAGGTTGGTTTTCTCTGTCAAATTTTGCCAGAAAGTATCATCCAAAAATAAGAATAAAAAGTCAATCGGTTCACTCTCCTCTGTGATAGATCCAGGAATGTTTACTGGGCCTTTTCCATCCTCATTGAAATGCAGATCTGTATCTGGTGATACAAAATTCCTTGTCCAACCTTCATCCCCACCTAGATCTCCCCCATCAGCTGTTTGAGGGACACGCACCCCTCTTCTCTTACTATCGATCTAGCTCTAGATCTATAAGGTTCAAGATTCTCCTCATCACTCAAGCTCTCACTGTCTGTGTCACTTGAACTGGAAACGTATTCTTGATGAAATTCTGACTCCTCAGAATCTGAATCAACCAAAGTATTGATCACCTTGTTGAAGTGCTTGGTTCATCAGCCGTTCGTTTCATTGTGAATTTTCAGAATGTTTTCACGTTAAACCACACAAAGTCAATTCAAACACATGGGGGAAGACATTTGCAATGGCTAACCATGAGGTCTGACCATGATTGGTTGGTTACTTTTAGTTTGTGACGCATTTTTTCACGTATTAGACAAAGTACCAAAAATTAGGTACAGCGGTATAGCGGCAGATTTGGAAATTATCAAAAAATCGGTACAGCTGTCTGGTAGAGTAAACATGACGGAACATATGTTTGAAGTCAGTTTTTCATATCCGTCTATGACCCGTTTGACTGAAACAATCTTGCAAGCTTTGAGTACTTGACGTAATTATTTTCTGGCACTATTAAAAGAAAGATTTTAGATGGATTTTCGAATTATGCAACCAACTTTACATATATTTGGAAAGTTTCATCGCTAAACTTGCTCGAATTGTGGTTGAAAACAAGATTTTCTGCGAAGATGTGCTTTAGTGAATGGGAAACCCACAATGAAATGGAGGTCAATGGCGGTCGCGCTTATCGATCAGACTGGCATGTACACATTTTAACACTCAAAACGTGCAATTTGAACTACTAAAGTTAAAGAAAATACAAGTTTAAAGATCAATAAGAATTTATTTGTATACTTGTATTATTTTTTAATCATTTAACATGATGGAACATATGTTTGAAGTCAGTTGTTCATATCCGTCTATGACCGTTTGAGACCGGGCTGGTAGCGTGGAGGTAATGGACACAAAGAAGAGTTCCAAAATCAGGGCAAACGTGTGAAAATTTTATAGGGATACACCTTCACAAAAATGTGAATATCTTCATTTAGAATTTACATACTGACCTCAATGAGGTACCATTAGATTTGGTTTTTCAACGCCAATCGATCTGTGGTACTTTCATTTGTAACTACTCAATTTGAAAATCATGACTAAACCTGCTACTAAATGACTATGTCACATATGTGTGTGGGCGTGAGTGATACACATTTTAGATTTTGAGCATTTTTACAGTCAAACTAACTGAGACACCTACCTACCTATGCGACATAGTGGTATACCGAAAGACAACAAATGATGAGCAATTGCTTGTGATTATGATACTTAAACTTAAATCAAGCCTGAACCGCAAATAATGACCACAGAATTGAGGAGAAACCGTCTCCAACCAACGGGTGAAACAACCTGTCATGTGTTCACTTCTGCAAGTCAAACCGGAGTCTGGGTGAACTCACGGAAACCGGTCACGGTACAAATCGTTCACATGATAAATTGTCCAGCAGACGACAGGCTAGGAAACATCTAATGGCATCATAAGTATTAGAATTGTGGTTTCTGGGCAACATGAATTACACGACTGAAAATAAATGATTGAGACAGTTCTACAAGAAACAAATGAAACCCGTAAATTAATTCCAGAAATTAGACGTAGTCATTCAAGATTTTTGTTAACGTTATAAATATGAGAAATAAACTAGAAACTCAGTGACAGCAGACTCGGTTGAAGAAAAGGCAAGGGGAAAATAGAGAGATAAATGCCTGGATGGCATAATTGGGACAAAATTAACATGAGTATAAGGATGATGATGAAAGCTGACCTTCGAGTCTTCGCGTTGTTTCTACTAGGACAAGCATCCACACAGCGTTTTTGCTAGTAACTTCATTTTATTTGTGCGTGGTATAACAATCAACCTTACTGGCCCTATTTCAAAGGGAACAGTATGAGTGAAGCCTCGTATTTGTAGACCGACTTACTCCACATGCCCCATGTAGCATGTCGCTGGATCTATACCAACCTCTCTCTCTCTCTCTCTCTCTCTCTCTCTCTCTCTCTCTCTCTCTCTCTCTCTCTCTCTCTCTCTCTCTCTCTCAGGGGCGTCACTAGGGGGGTGCGGGGGGTGCGGGCCGCACCGGGTGACACCATCAAGGGGTGACACCAAAATAAAAAAATTGCAAATTTGACAAAGCAGACATAGCTCTATCTAGTCGGGTTTCATAACCGTTCAATGTTAATTTTAGAAATTTTAATGTTAAATAACAAAAATTTAACTTTGTCCGAGTGTGTCGAAGTTCTTTATTTATGTTTTACCTGAAGTATTGAAGTTATATTGTTCAATTTGTTTTCTTTCTTATGTCCTTATTAACTTTTTGACTTATTTTACAAACATTACTATATGCGATTATATATGGTACAGGAACACTCGGAAGAAGACCATGGTGAAAGTCTAGAGGGGTGACACCAAGAGTTTGCCGCACTGGGTGACACCAACCCCAGTGACGCCACTGCTCTCTCTCTCTCTCTCTCTCTCTGTCTCTCTCTCTCTGTCTCTCTCTCTCTCTTCTTATATATACCTTGCACATGTCCATGTACACTATTATACGAATGTCTGTTGAGCGGTGTATATGTATGTATGTGCGCTCACGCATATCAGTCCACCCAGACTTTAGGACTTGCCTCATAATAACATATAGGAGTGCATAACGTGAGTTTGGTTAGTACCACCATCATACTTGGGTACACACTCAATTGCTCTTCAATATTCGTCCACCGGGGCCAACCCATTCACTGGCACCCACTCATGCTTTGTTAGTACATCCACTGAGATTGCTCAGATACCATTCTCAGCCTACTATCACTGTCGCCGTCCTGCCTTCCTGCCTTCGCCCCCCCCCTTTCTTTCAGTGTGCTCACTGAACCGTTACACCCATCACCCCGTCATCATCCTACACCTCACTTCATCCGTTGGGTATACAAAGAAGACATCGGTGATATTCTCAGTTACACACAGATCGGAATTGTAAGGTAAGTGTGAACATTTTTTTCCAATTCTCATTTTCTCTTCGCTGGTTTCATTTTTTTCATCCTTTTGTTCTTCTCGTCCTGTCATCACCTTTTGATGTAGTCACATGAGATCTCCTTGACTATATGTTGTGTTTATGAATGTGTTTGTTTGCTGATGAAGGATAATCGCCGCAACATCCTGTATGTGTCGTAATTTTGTTATGCAAAGCTGCACTACTTTATGTCATTTTATATTGCTTATGATTGAGAGGTTTTCCTGAAAGTTGTTAAGGAAGCGAGGTTCTGCAAAGGACATGTTACTGAATGAATGAATTGTCAATGTACCAATATTACCCCCACAGTTTTGGTAAGACATATTTTGCAAGTTACACCAAATTCTCTGTCATTATTGTCAGTGTTTCAATATTCTCCAAATTGTTTGTAAGATATAGTTGACAAGCTACGCCGAGGTTGTTTTTTATCCATCACATAGCATGACCCCCCCCCCCCAACACAATGCATAAATCTGCCAAGTTTTCTTTTATCTAGCACATAAAACCCTCAATACATTACACAAACACGCAAAGTTTCCTTTTATCTAGCACATAACATGACCCCCGACACGGTGCACAAACATGCAAGCACGGAGGTGCATTAACTGATCCAGAGTAATACATATCAAGGTGACATAGTGATCTATACTGATAGGTCAGTGGTGAGAAACAGTCGAAGTGGTTGGGGTTTCATTGCGAAATACTAACGGACGATTCTTGAAAAAAGGAGTGTCTGGCATATGAAGCTTCCTACCTCCAGCATGAGAATTGATGTGGAAGCAGTCACAGCGGCATTTCCTTGGTTATAGGCGACCACTGCAACACACATTGTCTTCATCACGGACTCTAAGAATATGTTTAGTAAGGTTGAGAAAGGAATGTTTCGTGTGGAATGGCTCATCTCGCTTCAGAGGTTACAGACTGTGACTAATTGTATGGATGTTTTGCCCTAGCCATGCGGGAGTGCGTGGGAATGAACAGGCAGGGAATGCACCTCTTGGTGGTAGATTACCTATGGACAAGGGAGAGGTGGTTGTGCGCCTGTTGGACCAGGTGGACCAGGTGGAGGCACAGACTGAGAAATCGTATGTAGACATGATGAGATTGCGAGGGATTTACAAGGGTTCTTGAAGAATCTCAAAACTGAGAACTTTCAATCAGATAGCGGTGGGAACAATTAGTTGTGTGACTCTTCGCTGGCTGTTGAACGAGGGGAGAGAGCACGTATGGGAATGCCCTGAGTGCAGTGATGTCAGTTCTTAGCTCAACTCAACTCAACTTAACCTTAAGCACAATGCATAAACACGCCAAGTCTCCAAGTGACCCATCACTTCGCGGTCATGGTTTCCCTGTCTACAACAAGGGGTGGTGACGTTCAATTTGTTCTCTGCTTATATTGTGCTTCAAAAAAGGTATAATAACTACAATATATGGCGGTAGTGAATGTGACTGGACAGACCATTCCGCGCGGTTAATGTTCGTCCACAATGGATTTCACCATCATGCACCAACCTCACATATACAGTGTATAACACATCTGAAAAGGTTTTCTCCTTTGCCTTTATTCCATTTCTGATATGTTCCCTCTATGCAACGCGATCAGCGTCGACTTGCTTCCAAAGTACAATATCAATGCCTGTATCAATCATGTCCCGCTTATACACATCTTTGAACTGTAGTAGAAGCCGACTCGTTTGCCTGCCTACAGTTCACCAAACAAGATGTCATTTGGTATTCTAACTACAATTGTCTATCTTCCTAATGTGAACTAACCATCATCATGGGAGTATCGTGGCCAAGTGGTCAAGTCGTCTGCCTCGCGCCCCGAAGGTTGTGGGTTCTATTCCGGGTTACGTCTTTCGGTTCACAAGCGCAGTTTTCTCGGAGACTCCTGGATGTCGTCGCTGGAGATACGGAGTTCGTGCTTTGTGCGATGCTTTCGGCAAGCCCTCCTGCGGAAAGAGACTGAGCCACATGGGATTAAACCCGGTGCAATGAAGTCGATTCTCTTGACTTTTAAGACTTTAAAAAAAAAAAAAAGACTTATCGATCTAAGTTTATGAAAACTGAACACGGAACAAACAGTCTCAGCACACGATCTATCCAGTCTTTCGCTATTTGTGACGATGTGATTCTGTCGCGTTGGTTACTTACGGGGGTATGTGAGCCGGTTATTCAGAAAGCAATGGCAAATTACTGAGCGTAATCTTGCAAAGAACATCAACGACAGCTGAAAAATGCTGGTGTTAACTGCAACGTCCTGTGTGTGTGTGTATATATATATATATATATATATATATATATATATATATATATATATATATATATATATATATATATATATATTGGTTTTCTCTCTGTCCATGGTATTCTTTGCATTCTCCTTAGAAACCACATTTCTACAGCCATCAGATGTTTTTCAGCTTGACTGCTCATTGTCCAAGTTTCACATCCATACAAAAGAACAGGCTCTGTTTAGCACCTCAACACTCTTTTTCTCGTTTCAATTTACATCTTTTTATTGGTCAGTATGTTTTTCATCTTGCTAAAGGCCACTTTCGCCATGGCGATTCTGGTTCTAATCTCTTCAAGGCACCTCCCATCAGATATTATGACGGTTCCGAGATAATTGTACCGATTCACTTGTTGAAGAATATTCCCATTTACTTGTATATTACATCGTAGTATTTCGTTCTTCCCAGTGACGACCATAATCTGTGACTTTTTACAATTTAATTCCAATCCCAGTTTTTCACTGTGTGCAACAACCGCATCTACTAATTGTTGCAGATCCTACTCATTGTCTGCAATCAATACTGTATCATCTGCATATCTAATGTTATTGATATCTCGTCCTCCAATGCTGATTCCAATTATATCTTCTACATTTCTGAAAATATTTTCACTGTATAGGGAAAAAGATCTGGAGACACAACACATCCCTGCCTAACACCTCTCTTAATAGGCTGATATTGTCCCACTTCATTATCAATCCTTATGGCAGCTTGTTGTTTCCAATATATGTTTTTTTTAATAAGTCTAATGTCTTTCCCATCAATTTGTAGATCTGCAAGCATATCTACCATGTTGACATGTCTTACTCTATCGAAAGCCTTTGTGTAGTCAATAAAGCAAAGAGGTGTATCTTTGTTTACTTTTGCAGAACGTTCAATAACTGATCTCAGCATATACACAGTATTTACTGTACCCTTTCCTTCTACAAACCCACATTGTTCTCCTCCTATTCCAGGTTGTATTTTCTTCCTCACTCTTTGCATGATACTTCGTAGCAAAATCTTTGTGATGTGACTCATTATACTAATTGTTTTATGTTGATCACATTCAAAGGCTCCTGAATTCTTTGGGATTGCAATAAATTCAGAATTACATAATTCAGTCCGGTATCATATAATGTGTTCAGCAGTCTGGTGACTTGATATATTCCATATTCTTCTAAAACGTTTTTAATCATTTCTGTTGTGATGTGTCATATATTGCGAAGGGACTGGGGATCACTCTTGTGCATAACCCATATTCTATCCAAAGAAGTTGGGCCCCATCCTCTTCTAATCTTTAATAATCAAGAATATGACCCTTGAGTTATTGCAAGCTCGGTTTTATTTTCTGTCTAGGGGGTTGTGGTCCTTTTGAGAATGATTAATACCAAATGAGAGTCTGCTCCTTCACCAAGAATTCTATTAGCTCTTGAGCCCCATGTAGATATTCTGAGAAAAGTCTGAAAAGATTTCTTCAGCATGAATTAGGTGAAGAAAAGCATGGTTTTGAGAAGTCATGAGATATAGAGTCTTCTCTCTCCCATCTGTTATTCCATTGAGTTTATTGAGTTTAGTAATTTGGTAAAAGATTTCCTAAATTACTTATGCACAAAGAACATCTTGTTTTCACAAATATCACAGTGTTTTAACAGTGTTCAACAGTGTTTCAACAGTGTGTTAACAATGTTTCAACAGAGTGTCAACAGTGTTTCAACAGAGTTTTAACAGTGTTTCAACAGACAAACTGAACTGGAATTAAATCATGAGATCCTGTTACTGTTTGTGTAGTTTTATTGATTGGGCCTGTATCTTTTGGCCTTTTTGATCAAGACATTTCACATTTTTTTCATTGATACATGGTTTGTTTATCATGACAATAATCAATGTGTAAATGCATATCAGTACCATCAATTTTCCCAATCAATAAATAATAGCAACAACAATCGTAGTAATGGTGGTAGTGTGGTTTAAGATCCTGTAATAAGAAACATTAATCTTAAGTGGCCCTATCATGGTTTGGGCTGTCCTGTCCTATGTTTCCATCTGAGGGATTGGGTGTGTTGGCAATAGAAATGTCACCTCTGAGTGGTTTATTGGGTTTAGTCTGGGTCCATAGACTTGATGGATCCGTTTCAGTACTTGCCAGTAAAGCTACTATGAAGGCTGCCCTTGCTCTGGACAAGGCCTGAGGTATCATGCCATCTCAAGTGTGGGGATCATCTTCTTTGCCTCCCTCTTCTGATCCGCCACCAAGAACATCACTGTGTAAAATTCACATATGTTTTTAATAATCCTACCAATGTAATACTCCATAATGCTAGTAAGAATAACCAAGACACATCAGGAAGGATAAGGTCTGAAGAAATCTACTATCCTGAAAGTAGGAACTAGTTCCCCCCTCCTCTCTGATCTAGTGTTGGGTTAATTTGTGGGTGGTCAGAGATTATCACACTATATGCACCTGCTATCATCTGTTCCCTGCTGTATGCATGTTCTCATTGTACCTGGGTTCATTGAGATGTGTACAGTCAGACATTGATAAGTGTGATGATGTGTTGTTCCTTTGAGCATTTAAGTCAAGCTGATAGTGCAAGACCATGACAAGGATGGAGATGCATTTTAATGAATGGCATACAAATATAACATCTTCATCAACTCATATTGGTTATGCATAGTGTAGATAACTGTTCTTCTGCACCTTCCAAATCAACTAACTTGTCTTCTTCTTCTTATAAATCATTTCACATTCCCTGCTGTTGTTGTGTTGAGTGGTGTGCTGTGTTGTGTAGTGTGTTGAGTTAACTGCTGTTGACTGGGGTTCTCATAGTATGTACCACTCCCCCCCCCCATCTTCATCAGTTAATATGAGTATAACTCATCAAGTAGTCATTGTTCATCATGGCCATCATACATAACTTCTGATGTGTATTTGTTACAAAATGTAATCCATAAAAAATCATGACAACAATACTATACATTAGTAAGAGGTTGTTACAAATGTACCTCTCCTAATCCACTCTCCTCCTTCACTCATTCTTTTATTCTTCTTCTTCTGTTATCAGTTCGCATCATGTCCATTCTGTTGGCTACCAACAGTTGGCTATAGACCGAGGTTTTATTTACCTGTTGGTCTGGACAGATTATCTAGGCCGTCTGTCACAAATGGCGTCTGTGAAGCGTATCTTGTTTTAGGCAATGCAGCTCATGAGTGCCTTGTCTAAGTGAAAATCTGACATAAATACAACTATTTGTTCTATCAAACCCTATTATTTCAATTCATGAAGAGGAAAGGAAAGATATAATCTCTCTCTCTCTCAGCTCTTTAGATTGCGAATAGGCCGAAATAAGTACGTTTTCAAGCGAGGCAGTGGTTCCTGTGCACAAACTGTCTTGTGGTTAGCAGATAGCAATTTAAGCAGTTTTTTGATGAAATGCATAAGAGTGCGTTTGAATTCTCACCTCGTACATTTTCCTGTGATAGAATGTTGTAGTATGCACACATTAAAGGTAACATATATCTTGAAGAACTTCAGAGTTTGCAGTTTTGAGAACGTATGAGATTGTCAGTTTGCCGGGGAAACGGCTCTGTGTAGTCAGAAGCTAGCAGTCGGCAATTTTACACTTCAGAGGTTTTATTTTATCAGTAATACATTTAAATTGACGCACAAACACTGGATACCTCTACTGTATACATCTGGGCATCAGATAGATCTGAGGATTCACATGCTTACCTCGGAGTTCGGATCAAACTGCCGTCTTTTTCATGAAAACACAGGTCACCTAGCGATCTGACCGTTCGTCAGGCTGATTGAAGGAAAAGTGCGCGATTTGAATATTGAACGCTAGCGGCAGGTCAGCGTCTTCATCACGTGACCGGCCCCGCCCAATGATCTCCCTAATGGTAGACGCTGTAAGTTTCCAAATTTAGACGACACCCGTCCATCTCCGGTGTCATGTTGGTGTTCGTTCGCGTTAGTGTTGTCAATTGTATACCACCCTCTGTTTTGGTATGCAAATTTTGACGTACTGTACAATGATGGTGGTTCATTATGTCACATGATGTTATCTGAACCGGGGACCTTGCCAGCTTTTATATGTTTAAAAGCATTTCGAACCACCATCTTCATCTCTATTATCATCATAAAGGTTTTTCACATAGTCTGACCATACATGTAGAATCTGATATTTTTCTGTTATGATTTTGCCATCTTTAGTTTTTAGACAGCCTGCTGATGTACTTGTTTTTTCATTAGTAATTTCCTGAATTCTTTTGTGCACTAATTTGGTATTTTGACTGCTGCGTTGTTTTTCAATTTCTAAGCACTTTTCTTCAATCCATGCTTCTTTTGCCTCCTTACATAATATTCTGACTTGTCTGTGAATTTCTTCATATTTGGCAGAATTATTTTTGTTGAGGCTTCTTGTTTCCATTAGTTGTAAAATTTCTTTAGTCATCCATTTCTTACGACCCACCTTCTTTAATTTTGGAATAGTTGTTTCTGCAGCCAAACTGATTGAATTCTTCAACATTTTCCATTGATCATCCACATCCTGGAATAGAATCTCTAGATGAGACAATATATCAAATCTGTTCTGTACTTCTATGTTGAATTTGTTTTGTATTTCCTTGTCGGTACTCAATGTACACAAATCATATTTAGTGTTTCCTGTTAGTGGGTATGGCTTAGTGAAATTTATTGTTAAGGGGTGGGTGAGTAGAGAAGTAGCTAGATAAGTGCTTATGATCATTGTTAAGGGGTGGGCGAGTTGCGGAGTGGCTAGGTAAACACGTCCGTTCCTTATTTAGAGACAGAGGATTTGCTAGATAAAGGCTCCAATTCCTTGTTAAGAGATGGGCGTAATGGTCGGGATGTGTGTGCGTATGCGTGTGAGTGGGTGTGGTGGGGTTGCAATACTCTTCCTCCTGATGGAGGAGTGGCTATGGAATGGGTGTAAGATAGGTTTTCGCTGTTAAGGAGGTTGGTGGGATGAGTCGCAGAGTTGTTATATGGTAGAGCCAGGGTGGTAAAGTGGATAGCGAGGAGGCCGGCATGGCTGAGTGTATGACACAGTGGTCGGAATGGCCGTGGGTATGACTAGTATTTTATGTATGGTTTTCTCTCTCTCTCTCTGTCTTTCTCTGTTTGCATATGTGGTGTCAGTTTCTGTCTGACTATTGACTGTTTGTGTATGTGTGTGTGACTGTCGGCGTGATTATATCCTTCTGTCTGTCTGTCTGTCTGTCTGTCTGTCTGTCTGACTGTCTGTATACCGGTGTATCTCTATGTCTGGATGTATGGGTGTCATTAAATATATGTATATATGAATGGTTGTTTTTCTCTGTACTCATCCGCGGGTTACAGTGATCTTATGTCAGCATGTATCCTCCTAATGACTGTCTGTGTCTATACGTAGCTAAGAATAACTACATGGCCTGATAAAAGTTAATTAACTGGCGGGGGAAAATGCGGATCTCATAGTAAATAGTATGTAGTGGTATGGTAGGTAAATATGGTGCATAATATTTGAGGAATTTATAAATATATCATCCAAATTTTAAAAATGTAGGAACATTTAATTTTTATCCAAATGGGAAAATTATTTTCCAAGTAAAAAACGTATTTCAACCAAACTTATAAATATCTCGTCCAAACTTATGAAAAGTGGGAAACTTTGTAACCAAATGTTTAAAAAAATATTGGCCAAGTAAAGAAATACCGTGCCAAACTTATGAAAAGTATAAATATATGATAACCAAATGGGGAAAAATATTGGTCAAGTAAAGAAATATTTCAACCATATTTATAAATATATCATCCAACCTATAAAAAGTATGCAAATGTGTTACCCAGATGGGAATAAATATTGGCCAAATAAAGAAATATTTCATCAAATTTATAAATATATCATCCAAACCTATAAAAAGTAAGAAAATTTATTAACCAAATGGGAAAAAATATTGGCAAAGTAAAGAAATATTTCAACCAAACTTATAAATATCTCAGCCAAACTTATAAAAAGTAAGAAAATATACTGGCCAAAGTAACAAAAATTTTGCCGATTTAAGAAATATTTCAACCACACTTACAAAAAGTAGGAAAATATGTTGACCAAATTAAGAAATAGGTCTGAAAAAAAAGTAAGAAATAGGTCGACCAAATTAAGAAAAATGTGTTACCCAAATTAAGAAAAAGGTAGCTTCTGTAGTTATGTCAAGAGTGTCTTGAACTTTTATCTGAAAAGGCATTTCGCACTACATAAACATCGACGTCAGCGCTTCCCCCTTTAACATTACTGAAAGCTTCAACTTAACCATTCCAAAGTATCTGCTAAAGAAGCACTTATACAAACTAATCACGCATCTCTCCACACTCTTGGTTTTCCTTTTACCACAAAGTGGCCCTGTCTTTCATAGAAAGCTTCACAACTATAATCTCAATATTGGTCAATATTTTTCCTACTTGTTATAAGTTTAAATTTAATTTAAATGTTTGCATATCTTTTACAGGACATCGCTGTCAACATCAGCATCTTTCAGCTGATTGTTGATTTCTTGGCAAGATTACGCCCAGTAGTTTGCCATTGCTTTCTGAGCGGCCGGCTCACATACCCCGCAAGTTACCGACGCGATTCGAACCACTGCTGATTCTCACAGTCGTCACGTTACTTACGAGAGTATACGAAATTACGGGAAAAGTCGCTAACCTCTAGGCCAAGAAGCCGGCTGTTATACGTTTGGATGAGATAATTCTTTACTTGGCCAATATTGTTCACATTTAGTTAACAAATTTTCCTACTTGTTATAAACTCGAACGAGATATTTCTTTACTTGACCAATATGTTTGCCATGTGTCTAACATTCTTTTTATAAGTTTGGTTTAGACATTTATAAGTTTGGTTGAGATTTTCTTAATTTGGTCAATACTTTTGTTAGTTTGGCTAACATTTTCTCTACTTTTGATATTTTTGGTTGAGATATTTCTTCTTTTTTATTTGGCCAAGAATTTTATTAGTTTGGCTAACAACGTTTCTACATTTTATAAGTTTGGTAGCTATATTTCTGTATTTGGCCTTCATGTTTTAATAATTTGGGTAACATATTTTCTTATTTGAATGGTGAAGTGTTACATAGAATCTATAATTTTGTCTGGATGTGAACCTTGGCAATGAGCGGACAAGCCTGAAAACATATATTGGTCTCGGAATTGGAATTCTGGGGAAAGAAGTAAAGACCCCGATGGACAGACAGTAAAATTAATGAAACTGTAAATACACTTAGTGGACCACCCAAATGGGTGTAGAAAGGAGCGACAGACAGACAGACAGACAGACAGACAGACAGACAGACAGATAGATAGATAGATAGATAGATAGATAGATAGATAGATAGATATATAGATAGATAGATAGATAGATAGATAGATAGATAGATAGATAGATAGATAGATAGATAGATAGATAGATAGATAGATAGATAGATAGATAGATAGATAGAAAATCTTTATTTTCAAAGGGTTAAGAATTTGGCACGCAGGTCCGTCTGACATTCTGCCCTTCTTCTCTATTTCCTCTCATACATTCTTTCATTCAACATCTCTTATGAAGCAATTCTTTGACAACAAAAGAACAATAAGCATTAAAACGGATGAAAAATAATCAATAATGCATGACTCGTTGAGGCAATGTTTAACATGGTCATCATAAATACCCAATGCGGGTGTAACGTGCCACACATATGGGAAATTTTTTATTTTTTTTGGCTAGTTGTCGTTCGAGATAATTTACCATTATTATTGTCTTTGTTGCTGTTTTTTTTTTTTTTTAAGGGGGCATGTAGTCTGTTCTGAGGTAGTGTTCAAACAGGTTGCGACTGTATGTATAATGATTGGTGGTGTCTTTGATTTTTTGTGGAAGATTATTCCACAACTGAGTGGCAGAGTATGCTAAGCTTGTTTTATATAAGTCTATCCTAGGTTTAGGGACATGAAGTATATTTAGTCGTTCACTATGTCTTGCGTTATATTTAAACAATGGCCAAAGGTAGCTTGGGGCATTTTGAAATAGGATTTTGTGAGTTAGTTTAGCCTTATTAAAAAGTAGGCGTTTGCGGAGTGGCAGTAACTGAAGACGTTCATGTAGGTTAGAATTGTCTGTAAACATATCACCATTGATTAGACGCACTGCCCTTTTCTGGAGCGAATAAAGGCGTTTTGTTATTGATTTGGAGCATCCATCCCAGATTGTGGAGCAATAATCAATATGTGTTTGTATGTGGGAAGTATAGAATATCTTTCTTGTGTTTTCGTCGAGAAAGTTTTTAATTTTGGCAAGTTGGTATACTTTTTTGGCTATTTGTTTAACTAGAGCATGAACATGGGAATTAAAGGATAGATTTTGATCTATGATAAGACCCAGTGCCTTGTACTCGGTTACACTTTCTATAGGTGTGCTACCAATTTGCAGCTGAAGAGTTCCCTGTGAGTTTAGAGTGTGAAGTCTTTGCCTCGTTCTTATTAACATAGATTTTGTTTTAGAAATGTTAATTTACATGCGGTTTGCATGACTCCAGTTAACTACATTATTTATTTCCTGTTGCAAGGATAATTCTAGCACATTACGATCAATAGCGTTTGTATATACTGTGCAGTCGTCTGCAAATAAATCGCAGGACGATGGCAGATATAAGGGAAGATCATTTATATAAATGGCAAATAACAAAGGGCCAAGTATAGACCCCCGAGGTACTCCAATATTATTGGTAATAGCTTGGGATAGAGATTTATTGTGTGATACTACTTGTTTTCTGTCTAATAAGAATGAGTTTATTAATGTCACTATATTAAAGCGTACTTTCATTGTTTCTAGTTTTTTAATTAGGATAGTATGATATATCATATCGAATGCTTTTTCAAAGTCTATAAACATCGTTCCACATAGAGTATTGTTGTTAATATTTTGATGCCAGTTTTCTATCATGTTTGTTAGGGCCGTATGGCAGGAATATTTTGGCCGAAATCCTGACTGACTGTCAGCTATTAATTTGTAACGAACTAAGTGCTCTAGTGTTGTTTTGTGGATGTGCTTTTCTAGCGGTTTGGATAAAGAGGATAATATGGAAATTGGCCTATAATTACTCATGATACAATCGTCTAATGAACCAGCTTTTGACTGAGGATACACTTTAGCGATTTTAAAGGCTGATGGGAAGTGACCTTTGGTGAGACATTGATTGTATATAAAAGTTAGTGACTCGCAGATCGCCGGTGCAGCATAGCGAAGGATCCGATTACTGATTCCATCTAATCCTGAAGAGTTATTGTTTTTTAGGCTACTGAGATGAGTAAATACTTCAGTGGTCGTCATTAGTGGTATGTTTGTGGGAATGTCTCCATAGCATTTGCTCTCACAGAATGATGATAATAAAGATATGTCATGAGGCATATCTGGTATTGCGGCCTTCAGTTGGTTTATGTCAGACTGAAAGAAACTACTGAATTGATCACATGTAACCTGATTTGATGGTAACGATTGTGATGATTTGTGTTTGTTTGTCAAGGTATTAATTGCTTTCCATATATCTTTAGTGTTGGTTTTATCTATTATTAAGTTCTTAAAATAGTTTTTCTTTTCCTTTCGAATAACATACTGAACTTTGTTTCTCAGACTACGGTACATAGTTAGAACTTTATTTTTATGTGCCCTGTCCCGGTCTCTCATAAGTTCAACTACCTCCTGTGTGATCCACGGGGGCTTAGTGTGATGTTTAACACGAACTTCCTTAAATGGAACATGCTTATCAAATACGCTTAGAAAGGTCTTCAACCAGTGGTCCAGAGCATCATCTGGGTCAGGAAGCTGGTAAACACAGTCCAGAGATGAGTTGAGCAAGTCTTGTAAGAAGGCATCTTGAATGAAGGTTTTGTAATTTCTATATTTTATAATCTTTTGTTTGTGTTTGGGAGTTTTGGTACCTCTTTTCGACCACGTGCAACATACTGGGTAGTGATCGCTCATTGCATTAATAGGTACAGTACATTCTGTGATGTTGTCAGCACACGTAGTATAGATATGATCTATAAGTGTTGCAGGTGAATTTTTTATTCTAGTAGCTTGTTTGACTAACTGTTGGAAGTTTTATGACTCTATTATGTTTTCCCATGTTTTGTTTGATTTGTTAGTGTCTATATTGAAGTCACCTAGCAGTATTATTTCTCTAGCATTACCAAAGACTACATCCATCATAGTGGTGAATTATTCATACCAGATATTTCCTGCACTGGGGTTTCGATAAAGATAGCCAACTACTAGGGGTATGCCGCTTTGTCGAACCTGGTCACGGCACCATTTTATCCTCCTGTAACACTGCGAATACAGAGAGGACTAACAAGTTCTGCTGGGTTAATTTAAATCAGGCTTTATTTTGAATATCGTGGCGGATACAAAGTCTTAGTACAATTCAATCGTGATGTTGACTTCTCTTTTCTCTAGGTGGTTTCTCACTGCCCCAACAACAAGCTACGTCACGACTTGAGCATCCCTCTAGCTGTTCTATATTGATGCTCAAGCGTGCTGTAGACTTGCACACCTAGCTGATACTAATAATACACTCATTCTGCTACTCAATATTAGAAATACCATGGAATAATCTCCTCATCATGCGCATAAATGTGCTTGGTGCATTCTGTAAACTGAATGGAAGATATGCCCATTCATATAGACCTAATGGAGTACTAAAAGCTGTGATATGCATGGAATCTTCATCCATCGAGATTTGCCAATATCCCTTGGTAAGATCAATCTTTGAAAAGAGTTTAGAGTTTGCCATGTCTTCGATCAATTCATCAATATTTGGCATTGGTTCTGCATCAAGCAGTGTTAATTCATTTACTTTTCTGTAATCAACGTACAGACGCAATGAACCATCTTTCTTTTTCACTATCACTACTGGAGAACAGTAGTTTGAAATGGATTTTCTAATGATACCACTTTGATCTAGTTCCGATATTTCTGCTGTAACTTTCTCTACATAATGTATCGGAATATGATATGGTTTCACTTTTACCGGAATATCAGATAGTACTATGATTTTGTGTTTGATAAGCGATGTCTGTCCTGGCTTATCAGAAAAAAATTGTACTAAACTCTTTATCGCTGAAACAAGTTTCTCTTTATCTTGTGTTGGCAGGTTTTAAATTATTTGTATGGACTGCCAACCGTTGTCACTATTAACTGTTGGAGTTGGTATTTGTTGTGTAATTGCGTCTTCTTGTTGTTCATTAATCACCCAACATGCTGCTGCTATTCTATGTGGTATTTGCTGTATCACCTGTGATGTGTCAGTGTCACGTGCAATGTATGTTTTTAACATATTAATGTGAAACATTTTATGTTTACCTTTGACATCAATAAGATAACCAACATCACTGACTTTTCTGATCACTCTTAATGGACCCTGCCATGAAGTAACTAGACAATCACGAGGGTCGGGTAGTAATAACCAAACTTCGTCTTCTTCTTTAAAGACTATTGTTTTGGCGTTTCTGTTGTCATACTGTCTGTATTTCCCCCCAGCCTTTTCGAGTGCTGATTTTGCAATTTGCCAAGCCGTTATGATTTTGCCTCTCAATTGAGTAACAATTTCATAGGTTTCTCTTTTCGGGTGGTCATATGTTTTGTTTGTCAGCATATCGTTGTATAACATCAACGGACCACGAGGATTAGCGCCGTATACAAGCTCGAATGGAGAAAAACCCGTACAAGATTGTGGTACCTCACGGTACGCAAATAGTACTGCAGGCAATAAAATATCCCAATCTTTAGGTCGCTCAGCTGCGACTTTTGCTAAAGTTCGTTTAAGGACCCCGTTGTAATTTTCGTTGACACCATTCGTCATTGGGTGCCACGGTGAACTAAAGACTTGTGGAATACCTAGTATTTTCATGGCTGCTTGGGTAGCCGCAGATATGAACTGACTACTTCTATAAAACAATATACACCTTGGGAATCCTATCCTGCTGAAAATTAACAAAAATGAATCTAGGATGGATCTACTGGTGATGTATTTGAGTGGATTAGCCTCTGGCCAACGAATACAAAGATCAATCATTGTTAAGATGAATCTATTACCACGATCAGTAGTAGTGTTTAGTGGACCAACAATATTCACAGCAATCTACTGAAATGGTCGAGATGCCAGATCAGTTTTCTGAACATGAGCTTTGGGTTGTTTGCCTTTTTGTGTGGTTCTTTGGCACAATGTACATGAACGAACATGTGTGGTAATATCTTTGATATAACCAGGCCAATAGAATTGTGCTAACAATCTGTTAGTGGTTTTAGCAATACCCATATGACCCGCAAATGGTGAGTCATGTGCCAGTTTCAGTTCTTCACTGCGATATTTGGTAGGTAATACTGTTTGTAATAAAAGCGTTGAACCTTTGTTGTGCCGTCTGAACAAAATATTATTGTCTAAAATAAATTGCCAATTACCATGTTTAGCTTGTTTAGACGGTTCATGTATGCTTTTAAAATAAGTTTGTAATGTAGGATCTTGTTTTTGTTCATTAGCTAAGTCAGCTGTCAGTGTGATAGTGTTCTGGGTATTGTCATTGTCAGTCTGAGAAGATTGTTCTTTTTGTCTCCGCACTTGGGCTCTCGTGACAGCATTCGTTTGAGTGTGGTCAATCTCCCATTGAATTGCCTCTTCGTGAGTGTAATCATTTGCATTGGGTACATTCCCAATGAGTAAACCGGCACAAGGATTAGGCAGTGCTGCTGCATTTACTGTGCCTTCAAAGTATGGAGATTGTATTGTGATTGTGGCAATATTATATCTCTCTATTGTGCCACCAAAAGTTCTGCAGGCCACAGTTTTGCCTGTGTAATCTTCTTTTATTAACTTTTGGTCAACTCCAATAATTGAAGCCCCTGAATCACGAATGCAGGCAGTAGGTTCTCCATTCACCCATGCTTGGTGAACTTTAAGTGTGCCATTCTGAATATTAGCAGCATTGGCTTCATGAATGGTTTCTATACATTCGTCAATAGGGATGTCTTTCTCAGTCTTGTCTGTTTTGTCACTATAATGTTGTATGATAGCTGCATGTGTTTCTTCTATGTCATCAGAATCACTACTGGAGAACACTTAGGCAGTACTTGCTTCTTTCCAAGTATTTCTCATCGCGCATGACTTACTGGTATGTCCATACCCCCGACAAGAAAAACATTTTACCCTCCTCTTGTAGGAGCCATACTTATTTCTATTCTTTGCCGTGATGTCTCTTAAATACGCAGCATATCCAGGATGGTGATCACCAGTCAAGAACTAAGACAGCAGAGAAGGAGGAGAAAGACACCAGAGTCGGAGACACCGACTCAAAGACAGTCAGATGGGTTGTCAAGAGGATTCCTGTGGAGCTGACAGATGAAGAAATCCTGAAGCAGCTACGTGAAGAGAATCTTCACATCCGAGTCTTGAAGGCGGAGCGGCTTCTCACCTACTCCAAGATACCTACAACCCTGGCAGTGGTGACATCGGAGGGCAGCGAAATGCCGACCACAGCATCACTCAACAAGAGACTGCAGCAACCAGAGAGATTCATACCAAGAATCACGCAATGTTCAAAATGCCAGAGGGCCGGCCACAGCAGAGCAACGTGTCGCAGTAAGACGGAAATCTGTCGATACTGCGCCGATCACCACGCCTTCAAGGAGTGTCCGCTGGCCAAGCTGGACACGGACTTCCGAGCTCCTAACAACAGAAGAAAGTGCGCCAACTGGCTGGGCAAACACGGAGCAAGATACCTGGGCTGTCCGTACCTGCAGAGACACAGAGACGTCTTAAAGATCGCCATCATCACAAAGACACCATTCAAGGAAGCAATGCAGAGGGGCGAGACAGCCACGGGTATAGCACAAGCTGAAAGAGATCAACTTCAAAAGCAGATAGACGAGTTGAAGAAGCAAGTCAAGGCACTGCTGACGACGTCTCCGACCAGCGATAATGAGAAGCTGCTGGCCGACATGAAAGAAATCCATCTCGACATCAAACAAGAGATTCAGCGCATGGCTGAGATGAAGAAGGAGAACGAAGAAATCCTACAAATGATCAAGACCGAAAGAGAATTGCATAGAGCTGAAATGGGACTCTTTCAAAACAAATTAACAGAAGCCACACAAGAACTCACAGAGAAACAGCAAGAAGAAAATCAAGAGACCGAGCCGGAACCGCAAGCTGAAGCCAGCAGCCCAACCACAACGCCCAAGAGGTAACTACTATACCGTCGGATCTCTGAAGGAGGCACAGAATACCCAGTCGACAAGGAGGAACTCAAGCGCGAGGAATTCAGAAGGCGCTGGGAAGAAAAAGAAAAGAAGAAGCCTAAGAAACTCCGGGGGAAACCGATGGTATACCCAGTAGTACTCTACGACCGTGAGAACGACTTCGAGTACTATATAGATGACGGTAAAATCGTCCCATGGCTGACCACGGAGGAAGAAAACTTTAGGCAGCAGTATCGCAAACGCAACAGTGAAAACAAACACAAGGAGGAAAATGAAAACGTCGATAAGCTCTTACAGAAAATACACAATAAAGGAGACAAAAAGACCAAATAAAAAGTCCTTTTAAGGACTGCAACCAATCAAGCCAGGAGCCTGCACCACCAAAGAAAACAAGATGAAACATGCACAAAGGACAGCCACGGACCGATCCCCCAGCTGGAGGGGGATTACGAAAAGTCCTTATAAGGACTGCAGCCAGACGAGGAAGGAGCCTACACAAACAAAGAAAACCACAACAACAGAAGAGCACAAAGGATAGCCGCCGACCACTGCTGACGTCACAGACACAAACGATACATAACCAGTCCGAGAAAGGACTCACAAGACAAGAATTAGGGTAAATAAACCCACAAAAACCACGATCCTCAATTATAACCACAGCTGATGAAGCAGGTTAGACGAGGACGAATTTGGAATTTTTGTTTTTGAAATGGAATCGGAATCGGAATCGGATGGTGATCACACATTTCCAGAGACCCGTGTGACAATTTGCAATGTTGGCATCGAGTGAAGTGCTCCTTTCTAGGTCTGTCGGCATCTCTATTCGAGTTCTGATATGGACCTCTATTTTTATTAGAAAATTTATTAAACTTACCATTACCTCTGTGATTCTGGATTCTGGCGCTAGCCCCTATCACAAGTTCTGGTTGTTCACAGTCAGCAAATATGTCACGGTGGGCATTATAAAAAGATTCACCACGTGATTCCATTTCACTAAGTGACTTACATTTATTCTCTACTGGGGATACAGACATAGCTTCTGGTACAGCAGATAGAAGTTTATCTCTCAGTATTAAGTCACGTATCTTATCAAAATCAGAACCAACGTCTGCTGCTCTTAATTAACCACTTGTCAAAGCAAGAAGATGTTTCAGAAACAAAGTCTTTTTCACGTGCTGCTTGAAGTTCTTTCTCTTCTTTCTCTGCAGCTAATCTTTCTTCTCTTTCTTCTCGTTGCTGGGCCTGAAAGTTCTTCAATACCTGCTTCGCCCATGCCCTAAGCTCCGAACCGGTCAAACCAGACTTCTCGCCCATGTCCATAAAGTCTTGTAGGGTCGACATGTTGTCCTAACAGAGCTATCACTTATCTAGCTGAAATAAAATAGAGAAGTGCAAAGGAATCGACAACATGCAAGTACGTTGAAAACAGAGTAGAATATATATATATATATATATATACTAGCTGACCCGGCCCGGCTTCGCCCAGGCCCTGGAGGGGATCTATCTATCTATCTATCTATCAGTCTGTCTGCTTGTTTGTCTGTCTGTCTGGCTGACCCGGCCCGGCTTCACCCAGTCCCTGGTGGGGAGCATCTCATTTAATTCATATACGTAGTCATATAAGCTCTCCCGTTCCCGACTATCTGTCTTGTCTGTCTGTCTGACCGGACCCGACTTCACCCAGTCCCTGGTGGGGAGCATCTCATTTAATTCATATACGTAGTCATATAAGCTCTCCCGTTCCCGACTATCTGTTTGTCTGTCTATCTGTCTGTCTGTCTGTCCCGGCCCGGCTTCACCCAGTCCCTGGTGGGGAGCATCTAATTTAATTCATATACGTAGTCAAATAAGCTCTCCCGTTCCCGACTGTCTGTCTGTCTATCTGTCTGTCTGACCCGGCCCGGCTTCACCCAGTCCCTGGTGGGGAGCATGTCATTTAATTCATATAAGTAGTCAAATAAGCTTCCGTTCCCGACTATCTGTCTATCTATCTGACCCGGCGTGGTTACGCCCAGCTCCTGGCGCACAGTAACTTAAAAGAATGTCCTTCCACACACCATTCAATGAAAACTGTAGAAAAAGATGGGTTACAATGTTATGCATTATGCATTATTTTTATGAAAACTTTGAAAATGCCTTAAAGATTATATCATTATTTATTATAACTCATATGCCTGAAAATAACTATAGATAAAGAGTTTAACAATAGTGCAAGTAAGTCCAACAATATGACTATAAAGTATATAGAAATGTTATTAAAAGTTATGCCCCTTAAAATAACTTTTCTAGAGTGAAGTCCCCCTGCTGATGAAAATGGAAAAGTAAATGTTATTAAATAAGTAGAAGATTTTACATTAAGAAATTATTATAGTCGGTTGCATAGGAATGAAAGAAAGACGTGTAGAAAATTTCATCTCAATCGGATGTACCGTTATCGAACGCATCCAATACATAAATACCCACAAACATACACTCTGTTTTATATATATATATATATATATATATATATATATATATATATATATATATATATATATATATATATATATCAAAGTACAAATGTTGAACGAAATGTCAACTTCAAACTCAACACTAATGTAGAATTGAATAACAAAAGAAATTCAGCAATCTTAATGCAATAGAAACCGTCCTAACCGTTACACTATGTAAACAACAGAAAATAGTATTAAAAATATATTCAGTATAAAGAATATAATAACACTAGACAGTTAACAGTTACGAGAAAACGAAACGAGTGACGTGTGACTTAAACACATATTCATTCTCATAAAAGACAATAACACTGACTAGCGATACACAGGTAACTAACATATCATACTACTACAAAACACTACTAATACTGACAACACGTGAGATCGCCACAAAATAAATTCGTAACGAGCTGACGAGTGTAAGTACGAAACGCCTTCTTAAGTTAGGTAACGTGTTTATCTACCACAAGAAGAGCCCAACAACCACCCACTCCGTCAATTCAATAACGAATTGGCCATCGATAAATAATCTGTATATTAGGTATGCACTCGATTAAACAACAATGAACATAACCATCAACAAATTATACTGGCCTTATGTCCTTATGTTGGCGTGATCCGTAGATAACGAAAGCGTTGAAGTGTGTATGCTATCTGACTATGATAGATACCAACGGTTGTTGGATGTCGGTATGTAGTAGTACCTGAAAATGACCAGTGTCCTGCTGTCCGTGTATGTGGAGATGAGTATTCGTGTTGATTTCCAAAAACTGAGACAGTGCTGCACCGAATATATAATATCAGTATTAAATGTGACACCCGTGGCAACGCGCCCGCTGTATCGGACGAATTCACACTAACAGCGGCAGTGTCACTGTTTAAGGTGTGGACCTTATGACGAACCTTGAGCTGCCCAGTCTGTATGGTGGTGGAATGTAAAACGATTCTTCATGCTGATCTCCTGTGTAAGTTGGTGTATATGTCCATATGTGTACAGTCAAATGATGTCCAATCCTGAATGTGATGATGTTCGAAAGTGCGTTGGCGTTTGGTTAACAGTGTCGGACGGAGTGTAGATACCTCTTCATGAAAGCTCCGGTAAACAAATTCCACGTAATTGTATTAATAACGTCCAGCTTTCTTTAGGAATGATGATGATGGAAGAAGTTGTCGGTGAAGGTCAAGTCTATAATGTCGTCTCACATCCATATTGGCTACTGAGTTCACCTATCCGTGTATAAACACTAGCATCATACTGTCCAGAAAAAAACTGTCAATGTCCTTTCCATAGATGGCTGATTAGCTTATTAGGTACTGTGTAATGATCCATAATCATAATTACAATATAGTGTAAGTTTGCTATGACTTCAGTATGTTTGATGAGGTTTACGTGATGGAAAGTGACCACGTGAAGGTTAAAGACTCTCCTCTGTTGTGCTGTATGTAAACATTGGTGTCATTGGTGTCGAATTGTTCGCAAAATGATAGCGAGTAAGTTTAAATGTCCGTCCTACCTCTTACTTGACTGGTTAGTGGCAGACATAACGTATTCCTTGAGTATACAAATCCGAACAGATTTACACAGAAATATATAAAGACTTCGGGGTGAGATGCTGTTTAGATACTGCGTAATGGTGGCTATTGGCTCAAAGTTGTTGACTTTCCCGAATCCGAGTCCACACGTGCCATACCGTAAGTCCCTCTTCATTCTGCTTTGCCATATATATATTAGTGAACTTAGCAGTAGGTATTCGGCTCAACCAATGACGGAATGAAGATAACAGTAACTAGAGCCAACGGTGAACTTTAAAGGATGAAGCAACGTCTGAGTTCACAATGCGAACACTGCTTTAATCCGGCAGCTGACATAGTTACAATAAATATCTTCTATGGTACTCTTAAACGGCCTGTTATTACCAGGGCGGGCATTTAAGTTATATGTACACTAAGATGATCTACTCAAACCTGTTATTAGTTCGCCATTGTCGTTACTCTTCTAGACCCCTCCTTCTTTCGTTCACACAGGCTGTCTTCGCTGCTATACCAATCCGTTCCTGTCTAGGTTCTACCCGTCGTTCTTGAATCCGCGGCGTTACTAATCTTCGGTGACATACTTCTAGCTGTTATACTCGATAGCCACTGATATATTGCCAACCATTCCGTAGCCACACAAATTTGCTCAAGAATTCAAATGCACGACCTTTCATATTGAGAACCCCACAACGTCTGTTTTTTGTTGTCAAGATTACGTCAGCGTGACGTTTCTCCGTTGTCAACTTGTGTCCCTTAGTTTTCCCTGCACTTTTGTCTTCTAGACTTCTTTGCATCCTTTCTATGACGTCTCCCGTGTGTTGCCGGGGTCCATAAGGGAAGCAAAGAATAGCAACACTGTAGCCTACCACACATGTCGTAAGAGGCGACTAAGGAGGCCTGATGGTTCCGGCGCCCTGCTACTGAGTGAGTGCGTGGCACGACACTGTGAGCTGTGAGTTTCGTGTGAAATGCTTTTGAATCTGCCCAAGTTGTTTTTTTTTTGGAACGTGACTGCATGTTCGGAGCGATGGCAGGTGGCTATGTCCCAGAGTTGACCGGTTTTTGCCTTATGCAGAAATGCGTGGCTGCTGGGATTCTGGTTGACTGCCACTGCCATCGGTGATGAACTGTATTTTCGTGGACTGTGTGGGTGAACATAAGGAAACATCCAGATAGGAAAATGACTGCCGATTTAATCAGAGATGAATTGGGTGTTTCGTGGGGGACTGGTGTGTTGACATTCTGGCGGCGGCATGCATTATGCACAGTGCATCTGTGCGGGCTGTTGTTTGTCGAGACTTCTAACTTTTCCACTTTTGACATTGGGCTGTGGGGAGCGTTTTGTGTGATATTCACTGGCACAGGAACGGAGCATAATGGGGACGACCCGTTGCTGTGAAGTTGGATCTGCGACTAACTAACGAACTTTCTGTGACGTAATCCTGGCACCTGCTCTGTGGCAGTATACACCACGATTATCTGCCATACTACTACATACAACTTACTATAAGACATGCATTTTCCCCCGCCAGCTAATTAACTGCGATCAGGCCATGTAGTTATTCTTCGCTACTTATAGACATACACAGTCATTAGGAGGATATATACTGACATAAGATCACTGTAACTCGCGGACGAGTACAGAGAAAAACAACCATTCACATATACAGATATAAGATATATACAGACATACATACACAAAGACATAGAGATACACCGGTATATAGACAGACAGACAGACAGACAGACAGATATAATCTCGCCGACTGTCACGCATACACATGCAAACAGTCAATAGTCAGACATATAATGACACAACAGATGCAAACATAGAAAGACAAAGAGAACTATACATAAAATAAGAGTCATACCCTCCGCGACGTTGACCAATCTCATACACTCAGCTACGCCGGCTTCCTCGCTAGCCACTTTACCACCCCAGCTCCACCCTACAACAACTCCGTGACTTGTCCCGCCAACCTCCTTAACAACGAAAACCCGTCTTACACCCACTCCATAGCAACCCCCCCCCCATCCTAAGGAAGAGTACTATAAGCCCACCATACCCGCTCACATGCACACGCACACACATCCCGACCACAACACCCATCCCTTAACAACGAATGGGAGCATTTATCTAGCATATCCTCTGTCTCTTAACAAGAAATAGACGTGTTTATCTATCACGCCGCCACTCACCCACCCTTTAACAATGACCAGAAGCACTTATCTAGCTACTTCTCCACTTACCCACCCCTTAAGAACGAATTTCACTAAGCGATACCCACAACAACAAATAATACCGGCCATCTTAACCTTTTTAAGGTTTTCATTTGTAACTCGTATGGTGATAGTGTTTATGCCACTTATCCACCCCTTAATATCGAATTTCATCAAGACATACCAAGTACAAACAATAATACAGACCATCTTTAAATTTGTAAGGTTTTCATTTGTAATCCAGATGATGATCGTGTTTAAACCTCTAGACACTCTTTAGTTCACCAATAACCGATATAAACCTCTTAACAACGAATTTCACTAATCCATACTCACTACAACCAATTATTCCCGCCATCTTTACTTTTTAAGGTTGTCATTTGTAACCCTAAGATGCTAGACTTGAAACACTACGACCATCTACAGATCACCAATAACAGCTATCCACGCCTTAACAACGAATGACACTAAGCCATAATCACTACAACTAATAATACCGGCCATCTTTACTTTTAAAGATTTACATTTGTAACCCTATGATGATAAAGTTTAAACCACTAAGACCATGTACAGATTGCTAATAACAGCTACCCACCCCTTAACAACGAATTTCACTAAGCCATACCCACTACAACCAATAATACCTGCCATCTTTACTTTTTTAATATTTTCATTTGTTACCCATGTGGTGATAGTGTTTTATACCACGTTTTTACCTTTTAATAATTAAAATTTAACTGTTTAACCACCGAAAACGGGAAATAGCTACGTACCAAAGCGCGTGAAGTTCGAAAAGTAGGTCAAATGAGATCCTTTTTGTGCCGTTACGCCGGGGGCTGTATAACCCACATATAACGATTTACTACGTGCGGACCCCAGAAGCGATCCCTAAATAATATTTAAATAGGACCTCCCTTACTACTAATGTCCAAGTTTAACATTGGTAGCATAGCATTGGTGTGAATATATTTATTATCTGTCGTTTTACGGACAATAGGTATATTTTTATGTTTCAGTATGAATGATAGTTGATATATATGCGCACATGCTTTTTGACGACTGATTTCAATTTCTCTGTCTTTCTGCTATCTTTTGTGATCATACTTCAAAGAAATTTAAATTATTTAACTTGTTTCAAATCGGTCATTGGCACCTTTCCGTCTTGACAGACGATATTTTGGTACATTGTGTTTTAAAAAGGCTTAATAACTACGACCCAAGGTGGTGGCGAGTGTGGCTGATAAAGTCAATTCGTGCTGAAAATGTTTGTCCACAGTGGATGCATGTGAAAACATGGTCATTTCCACCATCATGCACCATCTTTCGTTTCTCACGCTATGTGTTTGCTTTATCTGCAATCATTTTCTCCTTTGTCTTTATTCCATTTCTGATAGTTGCCCTCCGTGCAGAGTGTTCAGCGTCGACTTGCTCCCAATGTGCATTATCAATGCCTGTATCAATCATGTCCCGCTTACACGAATCTTTGTATCGTAGTAGAGGCCGACCCTGAGATCTCTTACCCATCTGTAATTCACCAAAAAAGATGTCCTTTGGTATTCTACCATCATCCATCCTCCTAAGATGCCCTATCCATCTAAGTCTACGAAGACTGAGCATGGAATAAACCGTCACACAACCTGATCTTTCCAATACTTCAGTATTTGTGATTTTGTCTTGCCACTTAATACCAAGAATTCTTCGCAGACACCGCATATGAAAGCTGTTTAAACGTTTCTCTTGATGTGAGTAAGTTGTCCAGGTTTCACTGCCATAAAGAAGAGTACCAAGGACACAGGCTTGATAGACAAGGACTTTTGTTTTGGCAGTAAGCTTCCTGTTCTCCCAGACTTTTTCTTAATCTGTTCATTGTTGTTGCTTCCTTACCAATCTGGATGTTGATTTCCTTATCTAGGGATAATTTGCTATTTACCACTGATCCTAGATATGTAAAATGGTCTACCATCTCTAGTTCGGCGTCGTCAATAAAGATTGATGGTACCCTATGTGCACCTTGCGACATAATCAATCTGTGTCTTCTTTTTGCTAATTGTTAAACCAAATTCAGAACAAGCATTGGAGAATGCAGATAGTAGACACTGCAATTCTTCCTCAGGGTGGGTCGTAACTGCAGCATCATCTGCAAAAAGCAACTCTCTGATCAGTACCCTCCTAATTTTGGTCTTGGCCTTCAATCTCTGAGCATTGTAGAGGCCGCCATCTGAGCGTGAGTGAATGTATATACCACCATCCTGATCACGAAAGGCATATTTCAGTAGAAGTGAAAAGTATATTCCAAAGAGGATGGAAGCTAGTACACAACCTTGCTTAACTTCACTCTTGATTTCAAACTCTTCAGAAGTTGCACCATCACACTTGAATATACCCTTCATGCCTGTGTGGAATGATTCCACAATGGACAGAAGAGTTGGTGGGCAGCCAATCTTCTTTAGTGCCTTGAACAGACCCTCACGACTGACCAAATAAATGCCTTTGTGACTTCGATGAAGGCAATAAACAGTGGTTGATTTTGTTCCCGGCATTTTTCTTGCATTTGTCGCAATAAGAATATCATATCAATGGTAGACCTGTTTTGTCGGAAGCCGCACTGTGATTCGGGGTAAACTTGATCTTCCAGGACTTCAAGTCTGCGCAGAACAATTCTTGCAAATACTTTCCCAACAATACACAGAAGTGAGATACCCCTATAGTTGTTACAGTCGCTCCGATCGCCCTTGTTCTTGTACAGCGTTATGATGTTTGAATCTTTGGAATCCTGTGGGACTTGTCCTTCTCGCCAGCATAGCTCTATTAGCTGGTGGATCTGTAGAGTGAGTGTGTCTTGCCCACTCCTGATTACCTCTATTGGAATCCCACCCTTATCTGGAGCCTTGCCAGATGCAAGTTCATTTATAGCACACTTAACTTCTGTTATGGTGGGAAATGTGTCCAGGTGGTCAAGAGTTGGCAGGGCCTCTATGGCGTTGAGGGCATCATCCGCTAGTTTGGTCTCACTTGAGTAAAGCTCTAAACAGTGCTATACCCATCTATTCATCTGCTGTTTCTTATCAGTTATGATTTCTCCAGTCAAGGTTTTTAGTGGTGCACTTCTTTTGATCATTGGACCACGGGCTTTCTTTATCTCTTCATACATGCTTCTGATGTTTCCCTTATCACTTGCGATTTGAATGGACTCACATAACTTGATCCAATAGTCATTCGCACACTGCCAGGCAGCCTTTTGCACATCCTTCCTAGCTTGCTTCAGCTCACTCAGAGTGTTACGCGTTCTTCTTTCCTTGTTTCTTTAAGAGAGCTATCTTCTTTTTATCAATCAAGGGCTGCAGTATCAGGCTGTTTGCCGCAAACCAATCACTTACTGTAAAATTTTCTGATGTATCAGTGAAAGCGTCTTCAAGATGTTGTTGAAACTCAAAGCACTTTCCAGGATCGTGAGTGTTAATAATATTAATCCTGGGGCTAGATTTGTGTTTAGCTGTGTAGATTCTCTTTGGTCTCAGTCTAACCCTTGCAACAACCAATGAGTGATCTGTATCACAGTCAGCACTGTGGTAACTTCGAGATAATGATGTTTGGTTCGGATGTTGTCTCCGTGTGATAATAAAGTCCAGCTGGTGCTAATGGCCGGATCTTGGATGATTCCGTGTGATCTTATGCAGCTCTTTTGTTTTAAAACGGGAGTTTGTAATACATAGGTCATTTCTGGTGCAATGCTCCAGCAGCCGTTGCCCATTTTCATTCATACTACCGATGCTGTATTCTCCAAGGCACACTGGTCATGAACTAGAGTCCTTGCCCACACGAGCATTGAAATCACCGAGCATATAAATGTAGTCGGATTTTCGAACTGCCTTGATCACAGAGCAGCATGACGATGGAAGTGATGGCAGTAACACAGACTTTCATATGGCTGGAATCACAGCATTATACCAACGTGTGTGTACTAAGTGATTCAATGAGCATGATTCAGAAGGTCGAAGCTGGATCTGTACGTAGACAGTGGACTGAGTCGCTGCGGAAGTCTGTTGTCCGTAAAGTCACCTTCATCTTCGTCCCGGGACATGCTGAACGAGCTGATAAGCTGGCTGGCTCTGCACCCCATGCAGATAGCTAGCCGATGGATCGTGCCGATGTTATTAACGCCCTTAAAGATATGTCGAGAACAGAGGACTTTGACGTCAGTGAATCCACATCGTTGTCCAGGATGAAAGACTTGGGAGTAAGAATTGTCATGGCCAGACACGAGAGGTACATCGGGAAAACGAGGTGCCTCGTCAACCAGCACAGAACTGGCACTATTAGTCACCGAACGCTGATGCATATGCTGGGGTGGATCTGAGCACCTATGAACCTGTCCGGGGTGCTAAGAAGATACCCCAACTGATAACTGAGAACGTATCCTTCACATCATCAGAGGAAGCGAGTGTCGGTGTATATGCAGTGATAATGGTGGCAAAACCACAAGAGGTTGCCAAGCGTAGGGATAATAGTCTGTAATTACCTTCTGCTGAGATATCAATCATTCCCAGTAGCGAAATCGTCCCTGCAAAGCCTACACCGTGTTGCCTTTTATTTCTGCCTGCCCTCTACCCTTCCAAAAAAGGTGTAATTGTTTTCCATGAGTGACCCTTCCTCAGCGAGGCGACTCTTCTGCAGGCCAGCAATATCAATGTTAAGACAATTGAGTTCGGCATCAATCACAGCCGTTTTTCTCACATCGTCAATATTTGTCAAGTCAGTGGAAAATCCTGGACACATAGTTCTTATTTCTTATGTTTCAGGTTGCAACCCATAGCTTGAGGTTTCTATTTTTCTTTTTATTAGTACCTGGTGTATTGGTTTTATAGCCTGCGATCCAGATTTTGTCCTAGCCCCAAGCACCCATTGAAGCAGGCAGGCTGTGGCGGATCAGCACCTAATTGGCCGGGGGCTGCTCAGCTTGAGGCGGGCGGTAGCTGATCAGTGACACCTGTAGGTGTCTCCCACCGTCAGAGGCTACGCGTGGCGCCCCATGTCTACGCCAATTGACAAGGACTTATAAACCGTAACAGTTACCTCTCGCTTTGATTCCGAGACCGGTTAAGACCAGGGATTTAGTTATTGCCTCTACATAGCACAAAGCCTGGGCTAAAATATAGAGACCATGTGTTTCCCATGGAGCATGATCCCTCTCTCGACCTGCCTAATTCACACCTGAGGAAAGGTAACACCTATACATCTGGAACAAGTCAAGCTGCAGAAGCTGCCAGATCATCAAAGCAATGCTCTAGCTGTCCGCCCGTCGGAGCTTCGATCCTAGACCATCTGCCTTGCAATGGCATTTTGTCTTTAGGTTGCATTTCCTCGCACCAGGATAATGCTTGTATCCTCCCAATTGCGCTCTTCCGCCCGAGGCCGTTGGCGCAATGTTGGGAGTCGGGTTTGGTGACCGCCGCCCAACATTCGGCGCTGACAGAAAGCAGGTAGCACCGTCTACTTTCATACGGTAACTCAGTCATATCTGACTAAGACCTGACTATCAGATGGGTACTATTTATCAAAATATTTAGTGTGCCATGATCCAAGGGATCTGCTAACCGGCATTATTTCAGTTTGGGTTCTATTTATATTGATATTGTATCTCCTGCATGTTGAACTATGCTTTACTAATATAATTTTGCAGTCTGCCCCTTTAGATGTAAAATAGGCACTGATCGTCTGCAGACAAAAGCGCATTGCAGGTAGATTTGTTGTTTCATTTCGACATTTTCTGAAATGGTCCTGCCAAGCCTTGCGTCTCTAGATATTCTGTCTATGTCGAAATTTAAATAGGAGGGAGAGCACGCATCACTGTCTCAATCCTGTGTTGACTGAAAATAAATACCTTCGTGTGTTCTTATTACACTTTGTTGTGTGCAAACTCGAACCGTTGTTCGACTATGGGTCTAGCTCTTTGTTCCAACAGTTTTGCGCACATTTTCCTTATATGACTCATGAGTGACATATCTCTATATGTTTCGCACTCTCTCATATTGACTTTTTTTCAACCCATATTAGAAGTTGCTAATCGCCTGGGAATTTTCTTTCTTTTTAAGTTATATTAAAAAGTCTTGTTAGCCATTTAAGTCCTGTTTTCCCACAAGCCTGAATAGCTTATGTGGTTATTCCATCTGGACCTGGTGATTTCTGTTTAGGACTGATTTTACTTCTGCTGTTATGAAGTTTGATTCTTGTTCACAGCTTTTAGGCACACAATAAGTTTGGAGTTAAGTAGTTCTTGAAAGTATCTTGCTTGTCCTAGTTGCGGATTAAATAAAGATATTGTAGTGTACCTCTTTTGTTAATATTATTATTGACACGTTTAAAAAATGCTCATGGGTAGTCTCAGCTAACGATTGCCTTCTGTTCACCGTATATTCTCCAGGATTCATCTTTAGATACTTCAATTGTTAGTTTTGCATTTCGTCGTGCTATTCTATACCTAACGTTTTCTTGTTCAGATTTAGATATCATGTCATCCATTTTTTTTTAAAAACCCGTCCCGTTACAGTTACCTTCTTTTTGGATATGATATCAACTTCATTGTTCCATCAAGCGGTTCCTAATCTTTTGTCCTGCTCTACTTTCTTGGTTCCACATTTACTTTCATGAGAGCCAAGCATGGCAGACTTGAAAATTGTCAGTTCCTTATCTTCACTTGAGTACTCATCAGGGAAGTTCTTATGAAGCTTTTTGATGTCTTCTTTGAATTCGTTCCAGAGGCCTCCTAAAATTGATGAAGTCTGTTGGTACCTTTTTTGGTTCTTATTTTCCTGTATGTTCAATTCTTGTTTTTTTTTTAAATAACTGTTTTATGATCAGGACATTTTGGGAGGGCTCTAGGATCCATTAGAAGTCTTCTGTCTGTTTTCTTAAGTAGAATGAAATCAGGTTTTGTCTCCACCTTATTTTTGTTGTTTGTGGAATCAAGGAGAATCACAGCGCAAGGTGGCGCTAGCGGTGTTTGTTAATGGCTCCTCTCTGATGTCTGCGTCCAGAATAAGTTGTGACATGTCTGTCCTCACCAGCCGTCTTTTACTTGCCCGTTTGTGAACCTGTCATAGGATAGGAGTACATGGAAATGACATGTTCATGGAGAACTCTCCGCTTCATAGTTATAAGTAAGTGATGACTGTTGTTGCATGTTTTTCTCTGGAATGTCTACCCCACATCTTGGTCGCAACACTTACTTAAACTTAAAGTCTTAGTTCTTTGAACTTCAAATCTTTAATCTAGATTGAAAGAATCACTTTTACTTTTAGATTGAAAGAATAACAAACACACTAGATTGAAATCAGTAACAATAACATTACTGTTATATATATATATTGAAAGAATAACAATTAATTATTAGGTTGACAGAATACCTCAATAAGTATAACACAATAAAAATGATTAAATAACTGATTAAGATTTCATAGATAAGATATTTAATTTAGATTTTAGATAGACAGAATAACACAAAAATAACGGGAAGAGAGACAGAATAACACAATAAAAATAAATAACTGATATATTAGATAGACAGAATAACATCAATAACACAATAACGGATAGAGAGACAGAATTAGAATAACACACTGTGAAAGAATAAAACACGAAATATTATTAGGTATTATTAGTATTACTATTAGGGTTGAGTCAAGAACCCACATACATGCTCTCTGTCCTCCTCATGTCATCTGCAAGTTTTTAGGTATACTGATCATGTTTTTGTCAGATTGAGTATTTACTAATGAGACCACCACATATATTTTTTTGCATATCCAGGATTATTTTTGTTGTGTCTTCTTGTTTCCGTTAGTCTTAAAATTTCTTCAGTCATCCATTTCTTACGACCTACTTTTTAAAATTTTGGGATAGTTGTTTCTGCAGCCAAATTGATTGAATTATTTGAATTCTTCAACATTTCCCATTGATTATCCACATCTTGAAATAAGATCTCTAGATCAGATAATATGAATATGTCAAATGTGTTCTTTACTTCTATGTTAAAATTGTCTTGCATTTCCTTGTCATTTTTTAATGCACACAGATCATATTTAGTGTTTCCTGCTGACTTTCTTTAACTTTACCTTAAACGTGCCCATAATCAATCTGTGATCACTGTAACAGTCTGCATTTGACACTGTTTTTCAGGATGTAATTGATCTGGTTTCTAATCCTGCTGTCAGGACTTCTCCATGTCCATAATCTTGTGTGATGTTGCTTAAACCAGGTGTTTCCAACAATCAGTTCATGTTCTTTTGCCCATTCTACAAGTCTGTATCCTCTCGTGTGTTTTTTTCTCCCAAACCATTTTACCTACTGTGCTTCCATTACCTTGATTTCCTACTTTCACATTGAAGTCACCAGTTGTGATGTTTATTTTTGAATGTTTACATTTCTTCAAGGCATACTGCATGTCATTATAAAATCGAAGTGACTATTCGCAATGGAATTGCGAATATAAAAAAATTATATTTGCAATGGAATTGCGAATAGAAAAAAATTATATTCGCAATCGAAGTAGGTCACGTGATTATTCCTACGCGTGTGTCCATATTACAATATATTGTTGATATCAACGTGTCCTCGGTAGCTTAGTGGTTAGTATCTCCGCCTGGTGCACGGGAGCTCGAGGTTCGATTCCCCGCCGGGGAGGCAACATTTTTTTTATTCATTTTCAGGAATTCGGTGACACCAATGCTAATCTGATGATTTCGCTTTAGGCATATGTTTTCTATGGGTTTTGTGTATTAGGTGTTGTTTATCTTGCTGCACAAGAACCTGCACACTTGTCTTTTTGTTCTTATCTGTCCTCTACTTTTGTTGTCTTGGGAAAAGAACTTAGCCACCCGAACACGAGTTCTCTCTCTCTCTCTCTCTTTCTCTCTCTCTCGCTCTCCTACCTCTCCTTTTCTTGTCTTTACCATTCTTTAATGTCTTTCAATACATCTTTTTCATATCTCTATCTCTCACACTATCTTCGTTATCTATCTCTCTCCTCTCTCTTGTCCACCTGCTTCAGATATACCGGGTTTTCCTGCACTTTATATGCGTAGCATTTCCTTATCCTTGTTTATTTATTAATTAATGAGGCCAGTCAATCGAAATCTGGTGTTTGATTTGCCTAGTCATGTCTCTCTGAGGCGAAGCATATTACTGTCAGCTTGGACCAGAACAGAGTCACTCAGAGAGGATGCAATGGAGGCCATAGAAAGTGTCAAATTGAGAGAATCATCACTGCTGCGATATTATCAGGACATAAATAGTAGGACGGTAACGTAAACAAACATGAATGCCTGGTAACAGTAAGTGTACAGAAACGAAAGTTAACAATTCTTGAACTCGCCTGGGGACAGAATTATTTGTAGGGATCATTATTTGTATTGGGGATACCTGTTCTGAAAAATTATTCTTGATATTTAAACAGGACTAACGTAATGTAAAAATAAAACGGGATGCCAAAAGAACGGACAGAAGTAAGAAGAAGAGTGATTCATTAAAAAATACGGAGAATTCGGCAGAATTAAACTCGCAACAGTGAACATTCCTATTTAAATTAACCACCTTCTTAGACTTCTTAATGGCCCAAACTAAAATTGACTAGTGAGCAGACGCTGTGACATGTTTGTTACTTCCCGGAATTCGATTGCGAATATAATTTTTTTCTATTCGCAATGGAATTGCGAATAGAGCCTCCCTTATAAAATTTCTCTACACTATCCTCACTGCTTTCTCGCATTGGGTCATATATTTGAGTGTCGGGATCTTGAACAAAAAATGTCTCAGGATTCCCTCTCTGCGCATCCCAATCAGAGTGTCTCCAACAAACACTACCATTGACGAACAATAATCAGAGATGCAAAAATACAAGACAAATACTACAGATTAAAAGAAAATACTCATCTAACAGTATTTTCTAATTTACAGTTGATTCTAAAATAATAAATTGTACTGCCATTTCGTGTGAGATTGTCTCAAACAGGTCATAGATGGATATGAAAACTGACTTCAAAAATATGTTCCGTCATGTTAAATGATAAAAAAAAATAGTAAAAGAATACAAATTATTAATAATCTTTAAACTTGTATTCTCTTTAACTTTAGTAGTTCAAATTGCACATTTTGAGCGTAAAAAGTGTACACGGCCTAGTCCGATCGTTATCTGCGCTGCTGCCATTTGGTTTTCCATTCACAAAGACGAAACAACATATCAACAGAAATATTTTTTCTACCACATATCCAGCGATATCCTTGATGAAACTCTCCAAACATATATGACAATCGATGCAGAATTCGAAAATCCATCTAAAAACGTGATTATATTAATCTCATCTCATCTCATCTCATCATGTTCCTCTTGTACCCTGTGGTGTCGAGGTGAAGTATATACAGCGGGAGAGTGCCCGCTTATGGGCTTCATCGCTTATGGGCTTCATGTATCGATATTCCTATTGACTCTGTTATTCTCTGTGTCCATCGTTTACGTGGTCGGCCTCTTCCTCTGTTTCCGTCTGGTCTGTACATCATTGCTTGTTGTGGTATACTGTTATTTGGTAACCTACTTGCATGGCCAAACCGTTTGACCTGCTGCTTTCTAATAAAATCTAGTGCAGCTGTAACCCCCACTTTAGTCCTGATTTCTTCATTTCTGATCTTATCTCTTCTTGATACATTGAGTATTCTTCTCGGGAATCTCATTTCTGTTGTTGTGATTTTTCTTTTCTCTTTTTCTGTCATTGTCCAGGTTTGGCATTGGTAACATAGAGTTGGTAGGAAGACTGTGTTGTAAAGTGCTTTTTTAGTAGTTATTGATACATGTTTGTTCTTTAGTATTGGTGCCATTTGTCCAATGAATTGGTTTACCTTGTTGCATCTATTTTCGATCTCGTCTTCTGATTTGCCATTTGATGATATTATACTTCCTAGGTACTTGAAACTCTTTACTTGTTTCAAGGGATGTTCGTTTGGGTAAATCGCTGTTGCTTTTTCTTCTTTAGTTATAGTCAGTACCTCTGTTTTACTTGTGCTAATTTTCATGTTATGTTCCCTACACATTTCGTTTAGACTATTCATGTGGTCTTGTAATTCAGCTTCTGATTTTGCTATTAGTGCTTGGTCATCCGCAAATAGGAGTTCTTTAATGGTTAGATTTGCAGATGGTTCTTCTTCTGTGTTCTCGTCATGCGGTGTTCTTGTGGTCTCTGTTTGGCTGGTTTCTTTACATATATTGTCTATATAAGTTATAAAGAAGAGAGGGGACAGGACACAATCTTGTCGTACTCTGGATCTTATGGTGAAGGGTTCTGAGTGTCCTCCAGTTGCTCTCACTATGCATTCACTGTTGTTGTATAAGCTAATACATATTAATTAATCAACCTCTAGAAAATAAAATTATTTATGGTGTGCCAAATAATTTAATTTATTTCAAAGTCACGATAATTTCAATCAGTCACTATGCACAGAATGTTAGACTGACCAATTCTGCAGAAACTAAGATGGCATTTCTTATTGTCACATGATATTTGAATTAATGAATGATGTCGGAAACATGCAGGGTCGTTTCATAGCCAATTTTGGGGACCCAATGGATTCTTCTGCGAAGGCACAGTTGCTGGTTTCCAGATTGGGTTGCGGTAGATAATAAACCTGCTAACAATAGCCAGCGGAGAATCCCAATATGCCAGTGACTAATGGTACCAGTAGCAGTCTGATTATATGTCCGTCTGATGTTTCCTTCGTGTTTTGAGTGTTGGCTAGAACCTCTAGTCACTCCCTGCAGCACCTTTCTCTCCAGGTAGTGATGAATTACCTGTTCTTCTGCACTATACACACGATTCCTAGAGCCCTGACCACATCTTCCATATCATGCACCAATACCCCACCAAAGAGTGCAGACCTAGCCAATCTGTCCGCTTGCTCTTTAGCAACCTTTAGGATAAACTGTAGCAATTTTAAATGCATATAGAAAGTAGTTTTTGGCCAGGCATTGATTATATATGAACGTTAATTACTCACTAATGGCTGGTGTGGCACAGCGAAGAATTCTATTACTGACACCATCTAGGTCGTGTGAGTTAGTTGCTTTGAGGTTTGAGAGATATTTATATACGTCTGCAACAGAAATCAAGGGAATCTCAGCGGAAATATTTCTAGTGCACTTCTCCTCACAGAATGATGACAGTGAACTTAAATTACACGATGAGTCTGGTATTGAAGACTTTAGATTTTCTATATCTGATTGAAAGAAACAACTGAAATCATTGCATGTTATAGAATTTGGTATTGCTGATTTTGAAGTGCGTTTCTTATTAGTTAGAAAGTTAATAGCCTTCCATAAATTTGTGCTTTTTGATTTATCTACAATCAGATCATTAAAATGATCTTTCTTTATCCTTCGAATTTCATATAACTTTATTTCTTTGTCTGCAGTAATTGATGAAGTCTTTATTTTTGTGTGCTGCAACTCACTCTCTCATGATTTCTAGAACTTTCAATATTGACCCATGGAGATTTATGTTGATTCTTGACTGGCGCGTGTTTATCAAACTCTTCGTCCAGAAAGCTAATGCATTGTCTGGATCAGGAAGCTGGTAAACTTGAACAAGAGATGCATTTTTAAGTCTTGTAAAAATAAATGTTGGTTGAACGCTTTAAAATTTCTAAATTTTATGCTTACATGTTTATTTTTAAGAGTTTTGAACCCAATTTTTGACCATGTACAGCATATTGGGCAATGGTCACTAACTGCATTAACAGGAACAGAACATTCAATAATATTAACTGCACACGTAACATATATATGATAAATTACAGTTGAAGAGGTCTTCTTCTTTCGTTCGCTTGAAATATGTCTATAACTGCAATGTTGTCTCTTGTATGAATCTAACAGTCTTTTTCAGATCACACAGCGGTCCATAGAGTTTATCTTCCACTGTCGTCACTCTAGGCCAGAAGGTTTGCCTAGATATGTTATATTTTGGGCAGTCTTGGAGTATGTGCTCGGCTGTCTGCGACGCCAATCCACATGTGCACATGGCTGTTTCACCAATCTTGAATTTTGTATACATGTGGTTGCGTAATCTATTGTGTCCTGTTCTGAGGCGCAGAATAGTGACTTGTTCTGGTCTATCCATAACGTGGTAGTCATCTTGAGCAGGTTTTGGTGGCTTTCTGACTGTTTTGATCATTCTTGTCTTTTGGTGGTATGTAACGGGCACATCAGGCTGTTCTTCTTTGGCTCCTTCCTTAGCCAATTGATCAGCTCTGTCGTTTCCAGGTACTCCACAGTGGGATGGTATCCACTGTATGGTGAACTTATGCTGACTGCTAAGTTAAGAAAGTAGTGTCCTTAGTACTGGCAATTTCCCAGACAGAAGCGCCTCGAGTACTGATTTTGCATCTGTCAATAGCACCACAGGTTGTGTACCATTGCTGGCACCCAGTAATTTCTCTGTTGCTATCTTGATTGCCTCAATTTCAGCATCATAGTTATGGCAGTACTTTCCTGTCGGTACTCTGTGTCCCTAGTATTATTTGTGACTGTGTCCCTAGTATTATTTGGGTATTCTATGTACACTCCTGCTCCTCCATTTCGAACAGCATTTTGTGCTGACCCATCTGTGTAGACTCGGATCCAGAGGTCCTGTGGGTATTCTTCATCTAGGAAGCTGAGAGTGGCTGTTCTGCGCTGCAAACTGTTCTGTTCTTCCTTGTCAAATATTCCTCTCACTTTTGCCTGGATTTGTAATGATAGTCTATGTTCATCTTTCCATGGAGTTCGCTCCGGAATAGTTGTTAGAGGGATACCAACTGTGGACAGATCGGTGGTTTCTCTGCAGAGTCGTTTGGCTTGTTGGATAAAACTACTTCTTTTCAACCGCCCCATAGCTAGTTTATCAAATCTGTTCTTCATAGGGTGGCCTAGCAAGCTGAGGAACTTTTCTGCTTGTATTAGCGTTTTCGTATCTCTGCGCTCTCTCAGTGCTTGTGTCCTCCCTTCTCCATTTCCACTATAGGGGTTGATCTCATCCCTCCTGTGGTGACTTTAAGTGCTTGATTTTGCACCTTATCCAGTTCTTGTTGTGTGGTGTTTGATGCCGAACACCACGCAGTTGACCTGTATTCCAGGTGTGGTCGTATGCTCTGTTGATAAACTTTGCTAAGTATTTTCCCACTGGCTGCCCATGTGGTTCCACTTAGCTTTCTCAGGATGGCTATTTTCCTTCTTGCTTTTGCTACTGCTTTGTTGATGTGCTTTCTCCATGTCAGCCTGCCATCAAATGTTACTCCAAGGTATGTTGGTTCTTTATCTTCTCTTAGGGGTGTTCCATTTATCTGGATGACCCCTGCCTTTTGTTTTGGAGAGAGGGTAAATAGAGTGGTGCTGCACTTGTCACTGTTTATGCTGACACACCATCTATTTGTCCATGCAACAAATGTGTCTACAGCTCTTTGTAGCAATCTGGTGGCCACTGATGCATGTTCATTTGTGCTCCATAGAACCAGGTCATCTGCGTACATTGCTGCTTTAATTCCATGCGGTAGATTAGCAACAAGATCATTGATGAAGATCAGAAAAAGTGTGGGGGACAAGACTCCGCCCTGGGGAACACCGTGATGCAGTAGTACTTTCTTGCTCTTGAGTCCGTCTATCTGTACTCGGGCTCTTCTGTTGTGCAAGTATGCTTTCACCCATTTGTACATTCTTCCATTGACTTTGCAGTTTCTCGGTTTCTTCATCAGACCTTCTTTCCAGACTTTGTCAAAGGCTTTCTTCAGATCTATCCATGCTGCAAGCACCAGTTTCTTCTCTTGGAATGCATCCTCAATTTCTTGAGAGAGATAGGTTGTCTGATCTTCCGTAGAGTAGCACTGCCTAAAGCCAGCCTGCTGTGGCACAAGGATGTTTTTACTTTCAATGTACCACTGCAGTCTGTGATTGATGATGTGCTCCAGTGTTTTGCAGAGACAGCTGGCGAGGCTAATTGGTCTGTACCTAGAGGCAATGGAACTATCTTTCCCTGATTTTAGGAGGGGTATCATGATTGCTTCTCTCCAGGCTTGTGGAACACTGCCTAAGGTCCAACTGTTATTAAAGATCTGCAACAGCTTTGCTTTGGCCTCTGTTCCTAGGTTCCTGATCATTTCATTGGAGATACCATCAGCTCCTGGTGACTTTATCATTTTCAGTTTTGATATGGCTAGCTCCAGTTCGCTGATTGTGATGGGTGCCTCCAGAGCCTCATGTACTATTTCCTTCTGTCCCGTATGTTGCTGTTTCTCTCGAATCTCTTGTTGTTTCTCTGGACTAATTTTGATATTGTTATCTTGTGCGAATGAGTCCGCAAAATGGTCAGCTGCTTGCTTTCTTGTTAAGATGTTTCCATCTTTATGTAGTGCAATTTTTGAGTTTCTCCCTGTGCCCTCATCGTTAAGTTGTTTTATTAGCTTCCACAATTTCCTTGTGTCTCTTTCAAAGTTCAGAGACTCTGTTTTCTCCTGCCAGCTTTTCCGTCTAGCCTGCAGCTTGGCCCTTTGGAATTTGGCTTTCGCATGCTGGAATTTATTGTGGTGCTCTTGGCTGGGTGTGGCCTCTGCTTGCTTTCTATACTCTTCCACATCATTATGCAACTGTTCCAGTTCACTACTCCAGTAGGGTTTATATTGTTTACGGGCTCCTCTTGGTACTGTTTCTCGCGCTGCCTGCAATATGCATTTCCCAAACTCTTCAACTACTTTATTTATGTCTTTCTCAGTGTTCAGGTTTTTAACCAGTATGCTGGTGCGATTCTTGTACATTGCCCAGTTTGCTTTCTTGTAGTTCCACCTCGAGAGGGTGCTGCTTTCACTTACAAGCTCATTTTCTACAGTTAGAAAGACTGGCCGATGATCACTGCCACCAAGTTGTTTCCCAACAATTCGTGTAATGTTCCACTCCAGGTCTGGTGAATGAAAAACCAGGTCAGGTGTAGTTGTAGTGTGCCGTGATCTCGAGTAGAAAGTATGTGGGTCGGACAGCTTGTTAATCAAGATGAATCTATTCTCATCCTGCCAGTCTTCCAGTCTCTCCTCTCTGGTCCATGTGATCATAGCCCTAGCTCTGCGAGTGGCTGTTGAAATCGCCACACACAATCATTTTTTCTGTTAATGGTAGTGTGTCCAGTGCCTGTGGGCGGTCGCTTGGACAGTAGTAATTGATCAGATGTAGGTCTGTATTGCCTGTCTTAAGTTTGAGTGTCTGATACTCAGCCCCTTCCATGTAGATTTTGCTTTGGGAAGCAGTGATGTTATTTTTGACAAGGGTCAGTATCCCACCTTTTCGCCTGTCCTTTCGGTCAGATCAGTAACACTGGTAGCCTCTGATTTCGAAGGCTATTTTTTCGTTGAGGTGAGTTTCTTGTAAGCAGCATACACTTACTTTTTCTTGGTCCAGGATGTTTTCTAATTCTATTTTTTTTTTTGCTGACTCCCTCTGCATTCCAGTGCATTATTTTAAGTCTTTGTTTAGTATGGCCAGCCGTTCTATTCTCATGTCCCCTGGCTCCACAGGACATCTGAGAAGGACCTCCAGTAGTTGGGGTTGGACCCTTTCGAGACATAGGGCCTGGCATTGCACCTGCCTGGGGGTCCAAAGCAGGGCGAGCACCATAACATTTAGCAATAGTCGACATATTATATTTTGCGTAATTGCGTGGCATCCTGATTTCTGTGGTGCGCCTCCTGGCTGGTTGCCTCCGTCTTCAGCACCTTTCCCTTGCTAGAGCAGACTGTGGTCTCACTCGAGTTTAGATGTGTACACACGCACACTCGTGCCTGCGCATGCATGTACGTGCATACACATCTAGAGCATACTGGTTATTTTTCGGCACCAGAAACTCGCCGTCGCCCCTTCTCCTGTTAGTTTAAACAGTTCCACCACGTGAAGGCCAGGAGTTGGACTTTTGCTGCAGAGGTTATGTATTCACGAGCCATTGGGGTATTTAAGCAATGTTGGGCGCTCACCCCAACACTGCGCCCCGGCTACATACAGCAATTTGGAACCAGTTGAAGAGGTGTCAGTAACCCTTGTGGGAGGTTTATTAGTTTGAAATTGTACGATAGGATGATATCCCATGTCTGGCTAGATTGACTAATATCTATGTTAAAGTCACCTTGTATAATAATTTCTCTACCTGCTGTAATGACTCTATCCATCATTGTAGTGAAGCAGTCATACTACCTGTACCTGGCACAAGGATTCCGATATAGGTATCCAGTGAGAAACGGTTGCTTGCTGTCTGGCTTCACCTCTAACCAAACAAATTCTATCCCTACGGTCTCGAGATCGCTTCTACGGGAACAGTTGAGAGAATTGGAAAATTTATACAGCAATACCTATCTCTAATCTTTTATTTGCATCTCTCCGAATTACTTTAAACCCCTTAAGAGAGATTTCATAGACGGTTATTTTGTCGCTGAGACAAAATAAACATTTATTCCAAACATATGAAACTGTTTGCACAGTATTACCAAAAGCTCAGGTAATTCATTGAGCAAATGAAAGATGTTGAGATGGCCTACATGTAGACCATCGTTGTTGAGCCACCGATTGTGACTGGCGATCATTACATAGTGAAAGGAAGATGTCGCTTGTGGTATAAAATTTCAGAATTTTTATAACTTTGTTTAGTAGTAGTTAAGGCTACTAGAGGAGGTAGAAGAATGTCTGTGATTGAGTGACATGAAAGCTTGGTACAGGGCTGCAGGATTGTACTGCATTAGCTGCTGAAGTTGACGGTTCCACTAATAGGAGTCTAGATTGCCTTCCAGCGAGGACGACTGCTATGAGTGTCACTGGAAGTGCCTACATTGGAAGCAGGCATCTGGGGCACAGCACCATTGTAACAGTGTCCCCTTTGACATGATAGAGGGAGACTGCTTTATGGACAAGGGAGGAAACAAAGCATCATAGTTAGCAACATTGGGATTGGAGCATGGGTTGCTATTCACAACATTGTCTTCCTGTGGTATAGGCATGAAAATGGAGGTGAGAGCAGTAACATCGGCCTTCTGATCATTAGAGGAGACCACTGAAACACACATTGCATTCAATACGGACTCAAGGAGTATGCTAAATAAGGTGGAGAAAAGAATGTTTCATGTGGAATGGCTCACCTCGCTTTAGAGGTCACAGATTATGATAATTGTATGGATGTTTTGCCCTGGCCATGAGGGAGCACAGGGGAATGAACCTCTTGGTGGTAGATTACCCATGGACAAGGGAGAGGTGGTCGTGCACCTGTGGAACCAGGTGAAGAAAGGGGGAGAAGACTGAGAACCTGTATGTGGAAAGAATGAGATTGTGGGGAATTGGCAGGGGTTGTGGTAGAATCTCAAAAATGAGAGGGAAGACAGGAGAAATTTCAATCAGATAGCGATGGGAACGATAAGAAGTATGACTCTTCACTGGCTGTTGAACGAAAGGACGGAGCGATTATGGGAATGTCCTGAGTGCAGTGATGTTGGTTGTTAGCTCAACTCAACTCAGCTCAAGTCAACTTTGACAAGTGACATTTTGATGAAGTGTCAGCCGTTATAGTAATGACATGGCTTTGACAAGTGAGATTATGATGGAGTGTCAGCGTTTACAATAATGACATGGCTTTGACAAGTGACATTTTGATGAAGTGTCAGCAGTTACAGTAATGACATGGCTTTGACATGTGAGATTATGATGGGGTGTCAGCAGTTACAGTAATGACATGGCTTTGACATGTGAGATTATGATGGAGTGTCAACATTTATAGTAATGACATGGCTTTGACATGTGAGATTTTGATGGAGTGTCAACATTTATAGTAATGACATGGCTTTGACATGTGAGATTTTGATGGAGTGTCAACATTTATAGTAATGACATGGCTTTGACATGTGAGATTTTGATGGAGTGTCAACATTTATAGTAGTGTCATGACTTTGAAATGTGAGATTTTGATGGAGTGTCAGCGTTTACAATAATGACATCGCTTTGACAAGTGACATTTTGATGGAGTGTCAACATTTATAGTAATGACATGCCTTTGACAATTGATATTTTGGTAGGGTGCAGCATCTACAGTTGTGACACATTCCATAATTTGCTGTTTTCATACAGGTTTCTATATATATTGAGTGTGCCAGAAAAATGTATACATAGTAATCGTCCACCAGTTTAAATGTAATCGAATTTCAATTGAGTATATTATTTTAATAACTTCATCAAAACTTGTCATATTACACCATTTGTAGAACGCATTACAGTAGCAATGTGTTGCATGATATGTTTAAAATGACGATGTAAACAGCATGTTGCCAGTCTCCCTGGCCTAGGGGTTAGCGACTTTCTACGTAATCCCATATATTCTCGTGAGTAATGTAACCTGCACGAGAATTGGTAGCAGTTCTCGCCGCGTTGGTGACTTACAGGTATGTGAGCCGGCCGCTCAGAAAACAATGGTAAACTACTGAGCTTGCCAAGAAATAAAAAATCAGCTGAAAGATGCTGATGTTGACAGCGATGTCTTGTTAAAGGAAATACAATTAAAAGATTTTTAAAAAGCATGTTACAAACATCACAGGGAAAACTTAACAAAATGGCGCATAAACAGTTGCCTTTTGAGGAATGGAAAACCATTTTGAAATAGCATCTCAAATTTGAGAACGTTCAAGTTCAGTATGAATGGAAACATAAGTTTGCAACAGTACCCCCAACACGCTTTACCATTTCCAGGATTGTACATAAATTTGAAAACCATGGTACTGTGTGTAATGTTAATAAGGGAAATTCCAGGAGGTTTCGAGCATCAACAAATCCTGCTTCCTCAGCTTTAGTCTTGGAACTTTTTACACGGTTACTGCAGAAGTCTACCACACAATGTGCTCGTGAGACAGAAGTTAGTAGAACAAGCATATGGCGCTTTCTTAAAGCAACTAGGTGGAAATTTTACATCTCAAGATTAATGCATGCAATGAACGAGGATGATCCTGATTGCAGACTCCAGTATTGTGAGTGGTTTCAAAACATGGTGCCTGAGTATGAGAAGTTTGTGAAAAAAATTGTGTGGCCTGATGAAGCACAATTTAAGCTTAATGGAACAGTGAATCATCATAATTGTGTTTATTCAATCAATCAATCAATCATGTGCCATGCCGGAAAGCGTGGGCGGTCATGATTCGCCATTTCACTCGATCACCAGAGTCGTGGATCAGCTCAGTGTTCCTGTCTCGTCCATGCCATGTGGCCAAGCCATCCAGGTATTTTCCTCTCGGTCTTCCTCTTGGTCTGTTCCCCTCGATCTTGCCAGTTGTCACTAAGTTCTCCAGTCCATTTCTTCTCATAACATGTCCAAAAAATTTTGACTGTCTACGTCTAATTTCTCTAATCAATCTACGATTTTCATTTGTCTCTTGTAGTACTTGGTCATTGGTTTTTCTATCTGTCCATGGTATTCTTTGCATTTTCCTCAGAAACCACATTTCTGCAGCCATCAGATGTTTTTCAGCTTGATTGCACATTGTCCAAGTTTCACATCCATACAAAAGAACAGGCTCTATGTATCCCCTCAACACTCTTTTTCTCGTTTCAATTGACATCATTTTATTGGTCAGAATGTTTTTCATCTTGCTAAAGGCTACTTTCGCAATGGCGATTCTTGTTCTAATCTCTTCAAGGCATCTGCCATCAGATGTTATGACTGTTCCGAGATAATTGAACCGATTCACTTGTTGAAGAATATTCCCATTTACTTGTATATTACATTGTGGTATTCCGTTCTTCCTAGTGACGACCATAACCTGTGTCTTCCTACAATTTAATTCCAACCCCAGCTGCTCACTGTGTACAACCACAGCGTCTACTAATTGTTGCAGATCATGTGCATTGTCTGCAATCAATACTGTATCATCTGCATATCTAATGTTATTTATATTTCGTCCTCCAATGCTGATTCCATTGTATTGTTTACTGGGTGTGTTTATTGGGCACCCAATAATCCGCATGATCATGTGGACAAAGCCATTAATTTACCGGGTATCAATGTCTGGTGTCACTAATTTGGCTGAAGTAGCTCCCGGGTGGGCAACCACTCAGTCAAAAGTCATTTTCTCCTACTGGTGTATAGATCTGGATGCCTTAACTCTGTCAGAAAGGACTAATTACCACCACAGATCCCACAGAGAAAACGCATAACAAATGTCTGTTATGCTGATTGAAGACACCATCCCAGGATACTAAGAAAACAGCCAAGAAGTGGCTCATTGAAAAGATAGATTTAGCTGTTCTTGGTATCACCAGGAGTAAGAAAGAGGAATTAAGATATGCAAGATAAGCTTGTTACTTAAGGGCTGCATAGGCAAGGTACCTCCCTGACATATTCTCCTCCTGGACTATATATGTGAGCCCCCACTAAATGCTTTCCCAATGCATGTAATCACCTAAGCTACACAAACATTTATAGACATTTAGAATTTATAAGGACGACTGAGTTTAAAATACAATACATGCATTTATTGATTGCTATGATGATAATATGGTGATGATGATTATAATAATGGTATAACTCAACTGAAGAGGAGGACACCTAGGTCATGTTCCCCCAATGAGACGCATTTCACTGTCAGCTTGAAGTGGTCCAAATTGGTCCCTTCACTAGGCTCAGTCACTCCCTGATATGAGTTGCTGACTGTCCATGGCTCCTAAGTGAGCTGGAATTAAATGAACTGAGATGGGTAGTATCTACATCTACACATCTCAAAACACATATGTCTATACATTCATATAAACATACATTAATCTCATGTTACATAAACATATGTCAGTTCTATATATATATATATATTCATAAAACCATTCAGAACATCTATAGCTCAAAACATACATATTCACCACTACCTATATAATGGAGTGTTTCCTATATAAGTTCACTTTACTTACTCTCTCCCTTTCACACTGTCTTGTTGGAAGGGCTTCAGTCGTACATTATTGTCACACATTAACAGCCTTCCCTGCACCTGTCTGGAAAAAAAAGGTGTCCTAAGTCATGTCTGTCCTCATGCATACAAGGTGAAATGGTGAAATTTTTCCCTCCAAGTGGTTTCACCCCAATCTTGGTAGGCATTCAAAGTGTTGGTCTAAATAACCACATTATTTGGGATGCTATCAATAGACTGTTCGCTCTCATGAATTTCTCCTAAGTAGTCAGTCTCCCCAATGTGTTAACCTCATACAGGATGAATCTAAATTTATCTTCTGTACTTGAATAGGCCTCACACTCAACGTGGCTTGGATAATGTTGGATTTCTCCAAATTATCACATGCAGCAAATCAGAAAACAAAGTAGTCAGCAAAAGAAGAAGAATAAAACAAAGTTCATGGTGAAATCATTAAGGTTAGAGCTTTAACATTAAGCACAAAGAAAATCCATAAGTGTAAAGTTTGGGAGAATACACAGAAACAGAAAACTACACAGGCCTCAGACTAGCAGACAAACTTATCAGAATAATAAGTTGGTATTACCTGAGGTTATAGCTTTGGAAATTCTGCCACAAGACTTCATACATAAGTCGAACAGAACAGAATGATAATATTCCTCCAGTTAGGTATCCTTTTGCTATATGTGAGTTTGCGTCTGAGGATTGTAGGCAATGCCAGTTGTTAAATATTCTGCTCTCCCATGGCAAGATTTCATTTTCTCCCTGTTTTCAAGTGGAATAATTGCTTATGTTCAGTCTCCTATCAACTCCTCTTTTTCATGTAGGACTAGTTACCGGGATGTATAAAGTCCTGAATTCTTTTAACCCTTCTCTCCTTTCATCATGGATTGTAGGTTCATCTGTCAATCAAATTGACCAGCGCTTCGCCACATGTCTGAAACAGGTGTCTGAAACAGTGCTTCGTTTCACTGCCCAGAGAATGTACGTCACATTGCACCATGCAAAAGTTTAAATTGGGTGTTACATCCTCGCTTTCCATTTGTTTCGAGGGTGTCAGGCATATAGTTTTGACCCTGTGTTTCTCTCACACGCCTGGCAGGCTGAGAATCTTATCTCCCTGTATTGTGAGGTGTTAGGCATTTGTTCCTATTCCCGCAGGTTTGTAAACTAACATGTCAGTCTCCCGCTGGTATGTCTAGACCTTTGATCAAGACATCAAAGTCAAGGTTTCTCAAATGTAGAAACCAGGCAGTGGTTCTTTGATCTACAATCTACGTGCACAATTTAGCATTTAGAAATGATAGTGCTGTCTCTCTTTTTCCTCTTGCGTTTTTTATACTTTTCTTGTGGACTCTTCCTCTCAAACTTGTGGAATTCTGATGCTGCCTGAGGCATCCCATCACATCTGGTGTGGATTGTCATCAAGGGGCTTAGTGGGTCCATTCTTCTTTGAAGGATCTGTTACTGGTCAATCATACTTTGAAAAATTAGACACATCAATTTTACCTGCCATAAATGCACTTTATAATAATGAAGGATATTTCTTACAAGACAGAGCACCCCCACACTATCATAGAGACGTGCATGCCTACCTGGATGACCGTTTGCCAGGGCACTGGATAGGATGAAGAGATGCAGTTGAGTTTCCAGCACATTCTCCCGATTTAACATCCCTCGACTTTTACCTATGGGGCACCCTAAAGGATGTTGTTTATCACAGAAAACCGGCCACAATTGAGCTTCTTCGGCAAGAAATTGTAACCTCATGTGCAGCTATCACACTGGATAACGTAGTGTGAGCAGTGGTTCGTCACACTAATAAGTGTATGGAGGCTAATGGGAATCACTTTGAGCACCTCTGGTAACTGTATAAGTAAATAAGAATTTGTATTTATCTCTTCGTGTGCAAATAAACATAGTATCAACATGTTTGTACAGATTGTTATTATAATAACATCATACAACAAATTGCAACGGTAATTGTTCAAAGATGAAACTGCGATTACATTTAAACTGGTGGGCGATTACTGTGTATACATTTTTCTGGCGCACTCAGTATTTGGTGTGATTTAAACATGTTCATAATTTGGCAGTACCCTACCATTTGTTTGATGTTAACAGTTTATTAATTCTTCTTTGGCAGCTTGTATGACAGTGGTGGAAGGCCAGAAGTCCCAGCATCTGGTGCTGTCTGAACCTCGTAAAACAGGAATTGAGGGCAATCTCCTGCAGGTAACAGTAGGCTGCAGGTTTGCAGGCATGGTATTCGTCAAGGGTAGAAAATTCAAAACATGATTCAGGAGCCAGCCCATTTTTCTCAGGAGCCAGCATATTTTTTTTTAAACACGGGTTACGAAAAACATGAACCAAACTCAGACAAAGCTACATATTTTGAAATGAACCATTAAATTCATTTATTGGAAGCCCGGTCAAAGATATGAGATCACTTCAGTTATTCACATGTCTCTAGTAGACCTTTCAAGTACAATCGTCTGTTGCATCTTACAATGGCACAATAGAAAGAAATGTGTCCTTTGCTTTCCCTGCTCTGATAAAATGATTATATTATATTATATTATATTATATTATATTATATTATATTATTGTAATTATTATGTTGACCAAAAAAAATTATAAATTACATACAGCGCTTGAATCGGCTGGCTTCTCACCTTCATTCTTTTCTCTATCACTTCGTGGTACATTTTCGGGCAAAGTCGGCCCACTTAAGAAGAAATCTGTAAAAGTACACTGTTCTAAATACTTGCACCGGTCAGTTTTACATGTATTTGTTCTTTTCTACAATTTATGTAAATGTAAAACAAAACACAACATGGCAAAAACGTTGATACGGGGTGTGCGCCTGATGTCTCAGTAGATTCTAAGTGACTATTGGAAACAGGATGACTAACTCTGCCATCCGAGTAACAGGTACTTTATAGTTAGCGTTAGGGTGACATAATGATGCAGAAATGAGCTTGCAAACATGTATAATGTCATGTTTATTATTCTGATTTCAAGATACACGGCAACAGAAAACACATCAACAAAAACATATACAGTACTAATTGTAAAAACAAGTAATGGACATGTATAATAGGGGACACAAAATATTTAACAATATATTTCTAGAACTGAATTTGAAAATTCAGGCGCCTGGATTTTTTTTACCCCTGGTGTTGGTGTAAGTGCAAGTTGTCACATAATGTCTACATTTTCATCAGACTGGTGTCATTCTGGTAGTCATTCTTCATTGACCTTAGTCATATGTAACCTGTGATAGACCAGTACACATTGCCACCACCATTCCATTATGTGAATCATAGCTCAACTGATCATTTCATTATGTGTCATATGTCACCATAACACTTAAGAAATGTCACAGCTCCAGTAGTGTGCATTGTGACATTTGAATATGTTAAATATATGTCCATGTCTGCCTGCCTATCTGATTGATGTCAGTCACCTTAGGAGTGGGTCATGAACACATGGACATGACATTTTTGTATTATGAGTTGTGTGGTAGTTAACTTGTATTATGTCAGACAAGAGTTCTACTGTGATTATGTAAGTTGTTGAATTTATGTCAAGGATGAGTTGTACAGTAATTAACTTGTATTATGTCAGACAAGAGTTCTACTGTGATTGTGTAAGTTGTTGAATTTATGTCAAGTATGAGTTGTACGGTAATTAACTTGTATTATTTATGTCAGACAATAGTTCTACTGTAATTATGTATGTTGTTGAATTTGTTGCTGAGGAGTGGCTGGCCAAGTGGCTAGAATTCCGGATTCTCCTTCGGGAGACCCGGGTTCAAGTCCTCGGTAAGGTGTGGATGTTTTTCTGTTGGGGGAAAAAATAAAACCCTAACCTGCACAGTTTGTGGAGACTGCACTAGCCAGGAGGCTTTAATTCCTCAGGTTCAAGACCCCCCCCCCCCCCCCCCCCCCCCCACCGCCATACACCGCAAGGTACTATATAGGCAGTAAATGATAGACATGACAGTTTAATTTATCTCAGGCATGGGTTGTGCTGTAATTTGTAACTTGTTGTATTTATGTCATGTATAAATTGTGTAATATGTTGTATTTATGTCATGTATAAATTGTGCTGCAATTATGTAACTTATATTTATACAATGTATGAGTTGTGCTGTAATTGTGTAACCTGTTGTATTTATGTCATGTATAAATTGTGCTGCAATTATGTAATTTGTATTTATATCTGGAATGAGTTGTACTGTTATTCTGTAACTCATATTTATGACAGGCATGGGTTGTACTCTAATTATGTAACCTTATGACAGGTCAACTGTACAGCTCACGTGGCATCACCCTTGGATTCACTGAAATGGATCTATATTCACGAAGATCAGTCAGGCATCCAACAATCCCTTGTTACCAATACAACGGTTGTCATGACAATATCGTCTCTGCAAGGCTCTCACGCTGGCCGCTACAAGTGTTTGCTGATCATGGCTGATGGCACAGAGGAGGCGGCTGAGTTTGAGCTGATGGTGCGTCGCAAAGGTAAGCGTTCCAGGCAGCAACTGGGAGTGGGGCGTCTGTTTGAGAATGAAATCCCCTAGAGACTGTGGACGGGATCTCTTGGAGATTGTGAGAATGGGTTTTCTCTGTGACTGTCTAAAAAATAAAAAATAAAATCCTGATTACGGTATGAGAGTTGGATCTCCTGGAGACTAGAAAATTCGAATTGTCAGAGACTGTGAGAATGGGATCTCTCAGAGACTGGGAATGGAATTTCTCAGATACTGTGACAATGGGATCTCTCAGAGACTGTGACAATGGGATCTCTCAGAGACTGAAAATGGGACCTCAGAGACTGTTAAAATAGGACCTCTCGGAGACTCAGAATGGGATCTTTCAGAGATTGAGAATGGAACTTCAGAGACTGAGAATGGAACCTCAGTAACTGAAGAATAGAACCCTCAGAGACTGTGAGAATGGGATCTCTTAGAGACTGGGAATGGGACCTCAGTAACTGAAGAATAGAACCTCAGAGACTGTGAGAATGGGATCTCTCAGAGACTGTAAGAGCTTAAAAAAAAAGAAGACAGTTAAGTTCATACAAGAGACAGCATTGCAGTTATAGATAGAATCATTGTGCAAATTGTTAGGAAGAAAATGCAACCCAAAATAGGGGAAGAACAATATAGCTATGTGTTTTCTTCTGAGAACATTAATAGAGCATTTGATAAAAGTAAGCAACTATCTTGGAATGTCATAACATGTGATGAAAGATGCCTTCCAGGAATTAAATTTGGTGGAACTGCGGTAAAGCTGGAAGGCTAATCGCCGCAACGTCCTGTATGTGTCTTAACTCTGTTATGTAAAGCTGCACTACTTTATGTCATTTTATATTGTTTACACTTCTAGGAATTAGAACCAGAATCACTAAGGTAAAGGTAAACGGCAAATAGTTGTAATACACATGCTTATCATTGTCAACACATGATCTACAGCAACATCATTAAACACTCGTATTTATCCAACTCATTATGAGGCGATATCAGTCAGCACAAGTAAGGTCAAGTCCTGAGTGCATGAAGCATCCCTCGACACAGCCCAGGCCCAACATGATGACCTTTCCCCCCAACACCTGCTTGGTCTCCTTGAAACTGCCGTGTGATTGAGGCCTTTGCTGTAAACCATTTTTTGTTTTAGGCACTGCTTTATTTTTACCTTTTTCTTATTATGCCAGTTTCAGCTATTGTTGACACATAAAATAATAGTTGCTGTTAATGTTAACATGTAACATATTAGTTGCTGTTATTGTGTACTACAGAATGACATTTGCTATAGGTGAATGTATTCGAGACCTACAACAAAAGTTGAGATGTTGAACTAACATACAATCTGTCTGCCAGATGCCAACTCTGCTGCCTGCAGCATCACACAGTTCAAGTGCAAGAAGACCAAACACTGTATATTTCTGCGTTACCGCTGCGATGGCAAGGACGACTGTGGTGATGCCTCAGACGAAGATTGTGAGAGTGAGTATCTGCTGTTGATTGTGTGCATCTTCTACCAGAGGTCTTGGATAAATGGGTGTATACATGTTCATATCTCATCAGCCACTTGTGTTAACATGTCTTTGATAGTCCCACAAAAACATGTTTTTATCTCACAAGTCACTTGTCCTAAAGTATCTTTCATGAGTTCACATAAATATGTTCATATCTTGTAAATATGCATCAAAATATCTTTAATATTACCCACATACACATACACAGGTTGTATCAACATTTATAGTCTATTTTATAGAACAATCATAATTTGTAGTCTGTGGTATAAAACAATCATAATTTGTAGTCTGTGGTATAGAACAATCATAATTTGTAGTCTGTGGTATAGAACAATCATAATTTTTAGTCTGTGGTATAGAGCAATCATAATTTGTAGCATAGAACAATTATAATTTCTTTTTTGTGATATAGAACATTGTTTCCTGTGAGTAATGACAGAGAAATAAGAACTATATACAACTTGTAGTGCACAACCTGAATCTGTTGCTGTTTGCTATAGCGTGTTTAGAGTTGATCAACTTGTATTGCTGTAGGGTTGATCATTAAGATGAATGTTGTATGGGTTGATCTGTAATTCTGCAGTAAAATATTAGCTGCAGTTCTAAATGTGACGTTTATTCTATGGCTGACCTGTAAACGTGTGTCCCTCACCAGGCAACCCCTGTTTGAACAAGTTCCGATGCAACAACAGTCGATGCATAGACGACCAGGAAGTGTGCAACCACGTGGACAACTGTGGTGATCATTCAGACGAGGGCACCATTTGCTGTAAACCTTCTTTGTGCTTGTGTTAGTCTGCCTCCTGTTGTTGGGCACTATAAGATACAAATGGGCATGTAGACAGTCAACAATATGTCAACCTGTTACATGAAATCACGCCAGGACAGCTTCACTAGCAAGTTTACAGATTTATGCTGGGAAAAACAAACCTAGCAGGGTAGTCTGAGTCAACGGAAGACCTCTAGCAGGGTAGTCTGTCTGGGTCAGGGGAAGATCTCCAGCAGGGTAGTCTGGGTCAGTGGAAGACCTCTAGCAGGGTAGTCTGTCTAGGTCAGTGGAAGATCTCTAGCAGGGTAGTCTGGGTCAGTGGAAGACCTCTAGCAGGGTAGTCTGGGTCAGGGGAAGACCTCTAGCAGGGTAGTCTGTCTGGGTCAGGGGAAGACCTCTAGCAGGGTAGTCTGTCTGGGTCAGGGGAAGACCTCTAGCAGGGTAGTCTGTCTGGGTCAGTGGAAGACCTCCATCAGAGTAGTCTGTCTGGGTCAGTGAAAGACCTCTAGCAGGGTAGTCTGTCTGTGTCAGTGGAAGACCTCTAGCAGGGTAGTCTGTCTGGGTCAGGGGAAGACCTCTAGCAGGGTAGTCTGTCTGGGTCAGGGGAAGACCTCCAGCAGGGTAGTCTGTCTGGGTCAGTGAAAGACCTCTAGCAGGGTAGTCTGTCTGTGTCAGTGGAAGACCTCTAGCAGGGTAGTCTGTCTGTGTCAGTGGAAGACCTCTAGCGGGGTGATGTGATAGGACATCACAGCAGGTTTAAGGGAGAAGGCAAAATGTTTATGGTTTCAAACAAACAAACTGATGGCCTTCCTGGCTTACCCCTAAGTCAAACTGTGTTATTTACATGATGTTGGCCTGTCTCAATGAGTTGCATTTACAAAAATATACAGGCTTAAAGTTGAACAAATGTTTAGGTGAATTGGAGCCACAACATGTAGTGAACAACCATCATCTGGAATGACTGTGAGGTTTTGAACCCTCTTATCCTTCATATCTTTTGACAGAGGTTCTAAACTCCCGACCACAGTCTATGCCTGGTAATTTAAAGGTCCCTTAAGAACAACAGTAACTTGTCATAACAAAAATTAAAACTAGAAATGAGCAACTCATCTGGTGAAAGGTATAAAATATGAATATATTCAAATTAACCTCACCTAGAGGTAGGGAAGACAGAATTACAGATCTATGGAAACCACAATAACTCCACACAAAACATCTTCAAGACACTGGGAAAGATTGGACTCCTCTGTTCTTAATATCCTCAAGAAAGTCTTAGGATCCTCTGATGGCAATGTCTGGTGTTGTAACATGGAAACACACACGGTTAACTCATCTGGTGTGGATGACTTCATGTTAGTTTATGCTGACATAGTTGTCCTATAGTCCTCATGGACAGTACTGACATCATACAGCAACAAAGGTCAGGCTGTATCAGTTGTGCCACAGCCAGTAAGCATACATTGCTATGGTGTTGCCACAAACAGAATGTATTGACAGTTGTGGTGTGGCCAGGGCTAGGACCCTAACAATGAAACCAACAAATCCACAACTGTGGGTCCACAGTACTGTGCATGACAGGCGCTATACATCAGACATATACATAGTGTGGGTGTTTTCACCCTGCCATATATTTCCTCACTGTTAGACTTGGGATATATGTGGATCAGACAAGAATCATAAAGACACAGCAAGATCTGTACCTCAAACAGCAAGGTAACAAGTGCCCTCATCTTCAGAAAGAGGATGGATTCACAATCACATCTAACAGCACATGAACAGACCTGTCTTGGGAAGACAGATTTAGAAGACATGGTCCAGGTAGATATTCCCAACACCTGTTGATAAATACACTTAAAAGTTCCAGGGATATATTCCCAACACCTGTTGATAAATACATTTAAGTTTCCCCTCCCCCAAAATCCCTCCCAGAACATGCAGCATTCATGGAAGCAAGACACGTGATAGTGATGTCAGAGTGTTAGTTTATACATGTATGTGTAGTTGTCCTATATTTTTAATGTGTGTTAAGTGTGAACCAACATGATTTATGAATCCCGGTTGGATAGGATAATATATCAGTTTGTATCTTCCAGAACTCTGTAGAAGGCATTGTTCTGTTCTTTCACTCCTTTAGTATGTTTATATCCCATAAAGCACTTTCTGCCGCTGTTCTTCCCTCTTCTGTGAACATGAATTCCACTGCGAAAGATAACCTGTGGTTCAGTCCAGCTTTTCTGTTGAACAATCTAAATTCTATTTAAAATGGCTCAACTTACCCATTCCCAAGAAACAAAATGTTCATGGTTTCTGGGCTAGCAAAGGACCAGTCAGTAGATACACATTTCTTTGGGTCACTCTGAGCTAGCAAAGATCCAATCAGTAGATAAGACATTTCTTTGGGTCACTCTGAGCTAGCAAAGATCCAGTCAATAGATACACATTTCTTTGGGTCACTCTGAGCTAGCAAATATCCAGTCAATAGATACACATTTCTGTGGGTCACTCTGAGCTAGCAAAGATCCAGTCAATTGATCCACATTTCTGTGGGTCACTCTGAGCTAGCAAAGATCCAGTCAATAGATACACATTTCTTTGGGTCACTCTGAGCTAGCAAACATCCAGTCAATAGATACACATTTCTTTGGGTCACTCTGAGCTAGCAAAGATCCAGTCAATAGATACACATTTCTGTGGGTCACTCCGAGCTAGCAAAGATCCAGTCAATTGATCCACATTTCTGTGGGTCACTCTGAGCTAGCAAAGATCCAGTCAATAGATACACATTTCTTTGGGTCACTCTGAGCTAGCAAAGATCCAGTCAATAGATACACATTTCTGTGGGTCACTCTGAGCTAGCAAAGATCCAGTCAATTGATCCACATTTCTGTGGGTCACTCTGAGCTAGCAAAGATCCAGTCAATTGATCCACATTTCTGTGGGTCACTCTGAGCTAGCAAAGATCCAGTCAATAGATACACATTTCTTTGGGTCACTCTGAGCTAGCAAAGAGCCAATCAGAAGATACACATTTCTTTGGGTCACTCTGAGCTAGCAAAGAGCCAGTCAGAAGATACACATTTCTTTGGATCACTCTGAGCTAGCCTGCATGCCATCATGAAATAGCCGCACTATTTGGACAAACTTTCGTGGACAGCCATATTTTGCCATAATCTTCCACAGTCCTTCTTTGCTGACTGTATCAAAAGCCTTGGTAAGGTCAATGAAAGTGGAGAACATTTCGCAGTTCTGTTCCTGGCATTTCTCTTGCAGCTGCCTTGCAGCTAAAATCATGTCAACAGTGAATTGTATGTAAATAAGTTGCAATGCTGAATGTTGTTAGTGGCGCTGGAATAAAGCTGGTGCAGCTTTTATCTGGCTTCCTTCAATCCACAAGAAATGTCTGTAGCGAGTCATCAGGTCTCTTCTCCCTCCCCTTGACTGTTGATGACGTTTCACTATGTCTGGCAGGAATGGGCTGCTTTTGCTGGTGCTAGCTAATATTTATATTGCGATCTCAATTTGCTCTGTCTTTAGCACACTGATATTTAAATTGTTTTTATGTGCTCTACCGATCTTCTTTAGTCATTTTACAGCAAAGTGCTGTTTAATCGTCGATTGGTTTTGTATGATGCTCTCTGGCAGCACTATCCTATCCAGTGTAATATTTTTATTTTATTGGATGTTACTTTGTGGTTTTGTATGATGCTCTCTGGCAGTTCTGTCCTATCCAGTGTAATATTTTTATTTTATTGGATGTTACTTTGTGGTTTTGTATGATGCTCTCTGGCAGCTCTGTCCTATCCAGTGTAATATTATTGTTATTTTATTGGATGTTAATTTGTGGTTTCGGATCTCGCGGTGGTTGTAGTCGGGGTCGATGACACAACAATCCGGATTTTACCGCGGTTAAACTCCTTCACTGCAGTAGTTGGTGCTTTTAGTTTACTTTATTCAGTGTTGGCTAAATGTAGCCATGAGGTATTTTATGTTTCACTTTCAAAATGACTGATGGACTAGATTTTACATGCAACTGTCTTCTGCAGCTCCAGGTTTTAGAAAGGACAAGTTTTGAGACTGCTGCGTCTCCTGGCCAGGACAAGTTTTGAGACTGCTGCGCCTCCTGGCCAGGACAAGTTTTGAGACTGCTGCGCCTCCTGGCCAGGACAAGTTTTGAGACTGCTGCGCCTCCTGGCCAGGACAAGTTTTGAGACTGCTGCACCTCCTGGCCAGGACAAGTTTTGAGACTGCTGCACCTCCTGGCCAGGACAAGTTTTGAGACTGTTGCGCCTCCTGGCCAGGACAAGTTTTGAGACTGCTGCGCCTCCTGGCCAGGACAAGTTTTGAGACTGCTGCGCCTCCTGGCCAGGACAAGTTTTGAGACTGCTGCGCCTCCTGGCCAGGACAAGTTTTGAGACTGTTGCGCCTCCTGGCCAGGAAAAGTTTTGAGACTGCTGCGCCTCCTGGCCAGGACAAGTTTTGAGACTGTTGCGCCTCCTGGCCAGGACAAGTTTTGAGACTGTTGCGCCTCCTGGCCGGGATGGTTGTAGCCAATGTGCCAGGTTGCCCAGCTGGGTTTGGCTGATTTGGCTTTAGCCTTAAATTAAACGATCTCTATATATCTATACACATATTCTAAAGTTATACATTACTACATGCAAAAAGAGAGGTGCGACACAATTACTTTGTCACAGATACACATTTCTTTGGATCATCTGAGCTAGCACGATTTTGATAGGACTTCTGTGTTTGTCACCAACTGTACGGCTGGACCATACAAGCAGGAGAGAGGTCCTTTCTTCACTTAGGTCTCGTATCTCCTCTCACTTTGTCAGCGTACGAACCAGGGTAGTGGGCCTCTCACACTTGCTCCGGTCACGAGGGATGTCAGCAAGATTCTTCACTACAGCTCTCCATCACTCTGGTATTAAAGAAGTGCATTATTCACTTTTCTTCGTTTGTCTTCCAATTTCTCAGTAACCTTGCCTACACTGTTCTGATCCACTGATTATTACACTGTTGCTACTATTTATATTGCTGATGTAACATGTTCAATCTTCATGCACTGCATGGTAACCGTTATTATGCCGTTGCTCATTCCTGCCTCCAGACAAGTGTTGATATTCTGTTACAAGCAGAGTTGTCTGGGTCAGTGGAAGACCTTTAGCAGAGTTGTCTGGGTCAGTGGAAGACCTTTAGCAGAGTTGTCTGGGTCAGTAGAAAACTTTTAGCAAGGTTGTCTGGGTCAGTGGAAGACCTTTAGGAAGGCTGTCTGTGTCAGTGTGAAACATGTTGTGTCTCAGCTGTGACATGTTGCCTAGAATAGTGTCGTTAATATGTGCTCAATTCATAATCTGCATACAGAAACCTAGCCATTTTATTCATTTAAATGCACATCAATGCCAGGTCTAGCAAACAGTGCACAGTTATAATGTTAGGTCTGTCAAAGAGTGCTAGGCTACCAAACAGTAAACAGTGCACATCAGTGCTAGGTCTACCAAACAGTGCACAACAGTGCTAGGTCTATCAAACAATGCTAGGTTACCAAACAGTGCAAAACAGTGCTAGGTCTATCAAACAGTGCTAGGTCTATCAAATATTGTACAACAAAGCTAGGTCTATCAAATATTGTACAACAACGCTAGGTCTATCAAATAGTGTACAACAGTGCTAGGTCTATCAAATATTGTACAACAGTGCTAGGTCTATCAAATAGTGCTTGCTATGTCAATTGTGACTTTAGTGTGAAGTATGTAGTGTTAACTTTGTAACTGTGATGCCATGTGAAGTATGTTGTTAACTATGTAATTGTGACTTCTGTGTCAAGTTTGCAATATTAGCTATAGAATTGTGATAGCGGTGTTGTATGTAATGAACTATGTATTGTGATGCCATGTGAAGTATGTTGTTAACTGTGTAGTTGTGATGCCATGTGAAGTATGTTGTTAACTGTGTAGTTGTGATGCCATGTGAGGTATGTTGTTAACTGTGTAGTTGTGATGCCATGTGAAGTATGTAGTGTTAACTATGTAATTGTGATGCCATGTGAAGTATGTTGTTAACTGTGTAGTTGTGATGCCATGTGAAGTATGTAGTGCAAACTATGTAATTGTGATGCCATTTAAGTATGCAGTTAACTATGTAATTGTGATGCCATGTGAAGTATGTGAACTGTGTAATTGTGACTTCAGTGTCAAGTTTGCAGTGTTAACTATCATCGTCATCATCAAATGCCCTGCCATCCGGCGTATGTGTTCATGGCTCTCCACAGATCTCGGTCTTTCGTTTTCTGGATCAACTCTGCTGTTGATATTCCTCCATTCCACCATCTCAATCCATCAGCATAATTTCTCTTGGTCTGCCTCTGCCTCTCTTCTCCTCGATCTTTTCAGTTGTCATGATGTTCTCTAATGCTTCTCTTCTCATCACATGACCGAAGAAAGATGTTTGTCTCTTTCTTATTGTTGTATATAATGTTCTAGTTTCATAAGCCTGTTTCAGGCAGTCGTTGTGTTAACTATAGTATTGTGATATTGGTGTGTTGTATGTAATGTTAACTGTGTAATTGTAACATCAGTGTGAAGTATGTACTGTTAACAATTTAATCGTGGCATATGTGTGAGGTATATTCAGCTCAAAGCATAGATGTGTGTCTGTGTCACAGCGGTTGAATTTGTTTCTAGTCTTAGGAAAGTTAATGTCCACAACTCAGCCGGTGACAGAGGACAACCAGTTTGGATGGCTCAAGATCACAATGTCAACAGTGATTGCCAGCACAGTGGGAGCTGTGATCCTCATCTCCTTCATTGTGATTGTTGTGTTCCGAGTGAAGATGAAGAGACAGCGGGAACAAAGAATTGCTCGGGCACTTGAGGGCATATATCGACATGGTGAGTTGATGGCTGGCAGTTTATGACAGCCTGTGTTATTTGTCACACATCTGTCATGTTGTCTGTTGTTGACATATGTAACATTGTTTGTTGTTGACATATATCTGTAACAGTTTTTGTCTGTTCACATATATCTAAGACATTGTCAATCTGTTGTTGACATACCTTTGACAGTGTCTGATTATTGTTGATGAACTTCTGAGATTGTCTGTTATTGACATGTACATCAGTGACATTGTCTGTTGTTCACATATGTTTGCTGTCATATATCTGTGACATTGTTTGTCTTTGACATACATCTGTGAAATTGTTTGCCCGTTGTTCATATAAATCTGTGGTTGACATACAGCTGTAACAATGTTTATATGTTATTGACAGAAATCTGTGCTATTGTTGACATACAACTGTGACATTGTTGTTGACAGACATCTGTAACATTGTCTGCCTGTTGACACATCTTTAACTTTGCTGTAAACACACACACACACACACACCCCCCCCCCCCCCCCCCAATCTTTGACACATATGTCAGTTTTATTTGTTGACACACATATCTGTGACATTGTCTGTTGTTTTCACACACATCTGTGACATTGTCTGTTGTGTTCACACACATCTGTGACATTGTCTGTTGTTTTCACACACATCTGTGACATTGTCTGTTGTTTTAACATAATCTGTGGCATGTTTTGTCTGTTTTTGACATATTCTGTGACATTGTCTGCTGTTTTCACAGGCATCTGTGACATATTTTGGTTGTTTTTGACATATATGCGATTGTTTTATTGACTCACGTCTGTAACTTTCTAGTAAACGTTGTTGACAGACATCTGTAACATTGTCTGCCTGCTGACACACACATCATTAACTTTATTTTTCTGCTGACACATCTGTGAAATTTTTTTCTCTTGTCTTTGACACATATATGTCATTATTTTATCTGTTGACACACATCTTTGACATTGTCTGTTATTTTCACACACATCTGTGACATTGTCTGTTGTTTTCACAGGCATCTGTGACATTGATTATGTGGTTGTTTCGGGATTTGAAATTTAAATATTGAGCACAACCCACTACTGGCAACGCCGATCGCATTCTGGTATGAACCTAAGGCCTATCCACGTCAATATGGAAGCACTATACTCGAGTTTCGCCCTTGTTTGAGCTCGTCAGTAGTGCATATCCTTGACCGGACCCGGAAACAGTCCCGGATCACGCGTGTGAAGCGGGTGTGTAACCACGCGGCACACACTGGACACACCAAATTATCACAACAGAACATCACAACGCTACCCATCTGTGACATTGTCTGTTGTTTTCACACACATCTGTGACATTGTCTGTTGTTTTCACACACATCTGTGACATTGTCTGTTGTTTTCACAGGCATCTGTGACATTGTCTGTTGTTTTCACAGGCATCTGTGTAATATTTTGGTCTGTTTTTGAAATATATGTAATTGTCTTATTGATTGACTCACATCTGTGACTTTCTATTTTTGTGTGAAACCATTGCGCGTGTGCTTACATGGTTTGGTAGCTCTCAAGTTCTGAGATTGTTGCGCAAGTTTTCCTAGATAATATACTTTTTAAAAATATACTTTGTCTATAATCTGAAACCACTGTTTGTCCCTTCTACAGGTGAATGTTAACAGTAACAAAGATGAGTGACATAATCTGAAACCAGTTTGTCCCTTCTACAGGTGAATGTTAACAACAGTACCAAAGATGAGTGACATAATCTGAAACCATTGTTTGTCCTTTCTACAGGTGAATGTTAACAACAGTAACAAAGATGAGTGACATAATCTGAAACCATTGTTTGTCCTTTCTACAGGTGAATGTTAACAACAGTAACAAAGATGAGTGACATAATCTGAAACCATTGTTTGTCCCTTCTACAGGTGAATGTTAACAACAATACCAAAGATGAGTGACATAATCTGAAACCATTGTTTGTCCTTTCTACAGGTGAATGTTAACAACAGTAACAAAGATGAGTGACATAATCTGAAACCACTGTTTGTCCCTTCTACAGGTGAATGTTAACAGTAACAAAGATGAGTGACATAATCTGAAACCAGTTTGTCCCTTCTACAGGTGAATGTTAACAACAGTACCAAAGATGAGTGACATAATCTGAAACCATTGTTTCTTTCTACAGATGAATGTTAACAACAGTAACAAAGATGAGTGACATAATCTGAAACCATTGTTTGTCCCTTCTACAGGTGAATCACGTGAGGCCACCTCTTCAGGTCAGGGTGATGAAGCTCCAAGTGATCAGCGCCCATTTCTTCCATCAGGTTCACATCACTATGGTAACATTATTGTTAATGTCAACAACGGAGTGCAGTATTTACCTGGCTATGACTATTCTCTCTTTGTGGCTGTTCCACCGCCATACTCTGAGTGTAGTGGCGGAGACCTTAAGTCACAGCCTCCTCCATACAGCACCCTCGACCGCAGCAACACCAGACAGCAGACTTGTCAGGCTCAACCATCTGAAGGTCAAGCTGGTCCACAGAGTATATCTATTTCCTCGGTACAGAACTGTGCGGCCGGTGTCAGGAGCACAGAACATGGTGGGGCAGCAGTGCCTGGACACACTGATCCTTGTATTTTTGTAGGGAACGCCAACAACGGACGGCTGTGTCATGCTGGGAGCCAAGTTCAGGACTGGGAGAGTTTGTCTGGTATCACGCCCAGGTTCCTGCAATCTCTGCTGGGCTCTCAGTGTGAGGCTTCACCAGCCACTGATGGCTACAGCAACAGTTTCCAATCATTGTCTGCCCCAGCTGATGGCTGGCCAGCCAGGGGCCAGGTTGGTACTCATATTCTGAAAGCCAGGGTTGGAGTGATGAACAGCAATAGACCAGCTCCAAACACAATATCCAGCAGCACACAAACCTCACAGCATAAGTCTGTGGTTCCCACTCACAGAAGCCCTGGTGTGGATGCTGAGGCAGCCAGGCAGGACACTGATGTAGAGAACATGTCGGGTGATCAAGACCAGTTTGTTCATAACAGGAGCATGATTCAGCATGTTGCCAACATCCCAGATGTAGTAGTAGTGGCTGAACATGGCAACACTGTTGCCCCTGTCATTGTCCGTGACAACACTGTCACTTCTGTCAATGTCCGTGACTTGTCTAGAGCTATTCATCACAACCATGTTGGTTGCTCTGACACCAGTCCTGCTGTCCTTTACAGTCCTGGCACAATATCATCTTTTGCAGAAAATGGTGCATCAGAGTTAGATGACTTGAGTGTTCCATTGTTGGGATGTCATCAGCACGAGGAATCTCTCTCTGATAGGACAAGCTCAGTAAGAACATCCAGAGACAGACTGAATTCTGAGGAAAGCACTGCTGGGGGCATCTCTGATTGTCTGTTTCTGTTGGCCACAGATAGCACTTCTGGTTGTATTACATCTGTTAGTGAAGTTTCCCACAAGAGTCAGGACACTCAGTCAAAGCCAAGCCAGGCCTGTGGACAGAATGTGATCCACACAGATGATGGTTGTCCTGCAGGTAGTTCAGCTTCAGCAGCCGGAAATATCACCAGTCTAGACCACAGACCATTGGTGGTCAGAGATGAGGACAGCTTGAGGTTAGATGCTGATATACCCACAGATTGTGCTGATGTTCCACCCAGAGATGCTGCTGGTCACCAATCAGAGGTATTGCTGAATCCAGCTGCCAGCGCAGAATCATCTTCAGTAAACAGGCTATCTCTCCAACAGTCTTCCATTGACCAGACAGTGAACTCCAGGTTTGGACTTGACAACGCAAGCAACACAGCTGACAACATCCATCCATGTAGCGGAGAACTGAATATTCACCATGGAAATGTAGTGCTGGAAGCTTCCAGACACACAGCCTCCTCACAGATCCTCTCACGCCTACATGATGCATATGCAGCAGAGCAGCGAGACATGGCTCAGGATAGCGTAGAGCCTGTTCTAAATACAAAACGACCCGCTAGTGTTATCACACGACCTGCCCTGCCGAAATTTAATTCAGATTTTGTGTTGCCATGCAGAAATCAGCCACTGTAGAACCTTGACCACACACAAACATCAGACTGCAAGCTTGCATATTTTCTGTGTACATGTCCAATGTTGAACAGCGCAGAAATGCCTTTGAATATAAATGTTACAGACGGATTCTAAAAATGTCTTGGATACAGAAAAGAACAAATGCATCCATGCGACAAGATCTGAATATTGAAGCAGGTTGGCTACTAAAGACGATAAAACAAAGAAAATTGAAATATTTTCGTCACTTGAAACGTCATGTTTGGAGAGAACAATAATGGAGGGGTATACGCCCAGGATGAGAGGAAAAGGCCAAAGAGAGGATGGGTGCAGGATGTGGCGGATGATCTCCACATGGGTGTATCGGATGCGGGACATCTTGCTTATGACCCAGAAGTTTTCAGGAAGGTTGTTATGGGAGCGAGGTTGTGCAAAGGACATGCTGCTGAATGAATGTGTCATCTACATTCATGCATGGATATACTTAGTCCTTGACCACAGTCAAACATCAGACTGCAGTTCGGACACTGTTAGTGAGTATAGCATCTATGAGGTGACTGTACCCCACGGACAGCATGTCAAGACAACCACTAAACTCATTACAGAAATCAGTCGGTCATCATGACTATCATCACAAGATTGTCTACAATGAATTTCTTATATATCTATTTTCAAGTAGAGTAGTGTGATGTGAACTTTAGTATTGTCATGTTAACTTTAGGGTTGTGACAGGAAATATATGATTAGTGAGGTGAAGATGGCAGAGGGGGTTGTGTTTATTTTGATTTCAACTGAACCATGCAAATCTTATGTCTATTGTAGCATCTGATGCTTGTGTTTGTAGCGCCAGATAGACATGTGTCAGTCTCTTAGTTTCTCAGGAGCATCAGCCATGCTCTTTTTATTTGATGCAGTCGACTTCTGGCTTTGTTGGGTGAGGCCAGAGTGACTGACTGTAATCTGTTGACTGTATGTGAGGAAGAGACTATGTGACTGTAATCTGTTGACTGTATGTGAGGAAGAGACTATGTGACTGTAATCTGTTGACTGTATGTGAGGAAGAGACTATGTGACTGTAATCTGTTGACTGTATGTGAGGAAGAGACTATGTGACTGTAATCTGTTGACTGTGTATGTGAGGGAGAGACTATGTGACTGTAATCTGTTGACTGTGTATGTGAGGGAGAGACTATGTGACTGTAATCTGTTGACTGTGTATGTGAGGGAGAGACTATGTGACTGTAATCTGTTGACTGTATGTGAGGAAGAGACTATGTGACTGTAATCTGTTGACTGTATGTGAGGAAGAGACTATGTGACTGTAATCTGTTGACCGTATGTGAGGAAGAGACTATGTGACTGTAATCTGTTGACTGTGTATGTGAGGGAGAGACTATGTGACTGTAATCTGTTGACTGTGTATGTGAGGGAGAGACTATGTGACTGTAATCTGTTGACTGTGTATGTGAGGGAGAGACTATGTGACTGTAATCTGTTGACTGTATATGTGAGGATATGTGACTGTAATCTATTGAATCATGAACTATTTGGGGAAGAATCTTGACTGTAATCTGTAAAGTCGTGAACTGATTGTGTGGAGCCATGAGCTGTGTATGTGGGTGATGACATGTTTAGTAACATGTGATGTGTACTGTAGGAAGTGTTGACCTCACACACATTGTTGTGTGTAGAAAGTACTCACATCCTCACCAAAGCAGTGGTGTACGGGCACTCTACTTATGGGAGAGATTATTGTCACTCACGGAACAATGTATGGACATTCTCTCTGTTGACAGACAACTAGTTATCCATGGTGTCTTACAGAAGAGCATGTTATATCCAGTGTCTACACATGATAGGTATGTGTTCCCCCAGCGTTGGTGTTCTTGTGTGACACAGCAGTCTTATGTTAGTGGTTTTATCATGCATTTATGTACATAACACTCACAGCTGAAGTTGACCCCTGAACTGTATGTACATAGTTGATTACTCATATGTTCTTTACATTGTTTGTTAATATGTAGATTGTACATAATCTGATGTTTACTTTTTCTAAGATTGTACATTGTCTTATGCTTACTTTATCCATTGTTCTCATAGATAGACTGGTATTTGAATATAATAAAATAGACAAATTGTGTCTTCTTATGTTTCACTGATGTTGATGTGTCAGTGTTCTCTTGAATTGCAAACAATTAGGTATATTTAGCTCCTACGAAAAGAAGAGACCTACTAAACACAGACACAAAATGTACATACCTTACAAAGAACTCCATCATACACAGGTGAAAACAAAGTGTGACTTATCCAAAATCAGAAACAATCAATAAATATATCAAATGAATTAATAAAATTTAAAAAAATAAGTACTATAGGACCCAAAGGAGACAGACGTTTTGATTCTAAGAATCTTTGTCAAGGACAGGACAACACAAATATATTTTTAAAAAACACACAATAAAATAGGCACAACTATTTGGTTCCCATGTCAGAGCAGAAATGGTTGACCATTTCTGAGACAAAGTGTTTTCTCATATTTCACACCTGTGTCAGACAAAGTGTTTTCTCATGTTTCACCTGTGTCAGACAAAGTGTTTTCTCATGTTTCACCTGTGTCAGACAGTGTTTTCTCATGTTTCACCTGTGTCAGACAAAGTGTTTTCTCATGTTTCACCTGTGTCAGACAAAGTATTTTCTCATGTTTCACCTGTGTCAGACAAAGTGTTTTCTCATGTTTCACCTGTGTCAAACAGTGTTTTCTCATGTTTCACCTGTGTCAGACAAAGTGTTTTCTCATGTTTCACCTGTGTCAGTGTTTTCTCATGTTTCACCTGTGTCAGACAAAGTGTTCTCATGTTTCACCTGTGTCAGTGTTTTCTCATGTTTCACCTGTGTCAGACAAAGTGTTTTCTCATGTTTCACCTGTGTCAAAGTATTTTCTCATGTTTCACCTGTGTCAGACAAAGTGTTTTCTCATGTTTCACCTGTGTCAAACAGTGTTTTCTCATGTTTCACCTGTGTCAAAGTGTTTTCTCATGTTTCACCTGTGTCGGTGTTTTATCATGTTTCACCTGTGTCAGACAAAGTGTTTTCTCATGTTTCATCTGTGTCAAACAGTGTTTTCTCATGTTTCACCTGTGTCAGGCAAAGTGTTTTCTCATGTTTCACCAGTGTCAGACAAAGTGTTTTCTCATGTTTCACCTGTGTCAGACAAAGTTTTTTCTCATGTTTCACCTGTGTCAGACAAAGTGTTTTCTCATGTTTCACCTGTGTCAGACAAAGTGTTTTCTCATGTTTCACCTGTGTCAGACAAAGTGTTTTCTCATGTTTCACCTGTGTCAAAAGTGTTTTCTCATGTTTCACCTGTGTCAGACAAAGTGTTTTCTCATGTTTCACCTGTGTCAGACAAAGTGTTTTCTCATGTTTCACCTGTGTCAGACTGTTTTCTCATGTTTCACCTGTGTCAGACAAAGTGTTTTCTCATGTTTCACCTGTGTCAGACTGTTTTCTCATGTTTCACCTGTGTCAGACAAAGTGTTTTGTCATGTTTCACCTGTGTCAGACGTCTCGTGTTTCACCCGTGTCAAAGTGTTTTCTTATGTTTTGTCAGTGTCAGACAAAGTGTTTTGTCATGTGTTCACCTGTTTCAGACTGATTTCTCATGTTTCAACAGTGTCAGTGTTTTCTCATGTTTCACCTGTGTCCAACAGTGTTTTCTCATGTTTCACCTGTGTCCAACAGTGTTTTCTCATGTTTCACCTGTGTCCAACAGTGTTTTCTCATGTTTCACCTGTGTCCAACAGTGTTTTCTCATGTTTCACCTGTGTCCAACAGTGTTTTCTCATGTTTCACCTGTGTCCAACAGTGTTTTCTCATGTTTCATCTGTGTCAGTGTTTTCTCATGTTTCACCTGTGTCAGACTGTTTTCCCATGTTTCACCTGTGTCAGACTGTTTTCTCATGTTTCACCTGTGTCAGAGAGTTTTATCATGTTTCACCAGTGCCAGACGTCTCATGTTTCACCTGTGTCAAAGTGTTTTCTTATGTTTTATCAGTGTCAGACAGTGGTTTCTCATGTTTCAACAATGACAGACAGTGTTTTCTCATGTTTCAACAGTGTCAGATAAAGTGTTTTCTCATGTTTCACCTGTGTCAGACAAAGTGCTTTCTCATGTTTCAGCAGTGTCAGACAATGTTCTCTTGTATTTCAACTGTGTCAATGTTTTTTCATGTTTCAACAGTGTCAAACAGTGTTCATTTCTCCTGTGCCAGAAAGTGTTTTCTCATGTTTCACCTGTGTCAGTGTTATCTCATGTTTCACCTGTGTCATTTCACTCAGTGGTCGATAAAGTTCTAATGCTGTTTCTCTATGTCGCATTTAGGACAGTCTTGGACAGTGTTTTCTCATGTTTCAACAGTGTTTTCTTATGTTTCAACAGTATCAGACAGTGTTTTCTCATGTTTCACCTGTGTCAGTGTTTTCTCATGTTTCAACAGAGGCCATGCGGGTCATTCTGGGATGCGCCAGAGACACCCCAGTGGTGTGTATGTGGTACATCCTTGGTTTGCCAACTGTTGCTGGTAGGCTCAAGGTGATGCGGGCGAGGGCATGCCTCAGAGTGGCTGCTGACACGGATCGCCCGTTGCATGAGGCGCTGGACGCAGTTGGGGGCCGGTAACTGATAGGAAGGAGGTCATGGATGGCTCAGGCGGAGGATACGGACAGGTGTGCCTCTTGGAGAACATTGGCGGCTAGGGGAGCGGGTCGGGGTGCCAGCGGAGCAGTCAGACTTGTGCAGTGTTATGATCACATTGAGCAGGGAGTGGCCAGCGGGGGCCACGGAAGTGGAAATCCAGCAACTATTTCAGGATAGTGCTCGCTCGGGTGATGTGATTGTATACACGGATGGTTTGGTGTTGAGAGGTGGTAGAGGTGCCTGGGGTTTCTTGGCAAAGGCTGATGGTCGATGTTTGGTGCAGAAGAGCCTGGCGTATGATGCCACGGCATCTGACTTGGCAGTGGAGGTGGTCAGTGCAGCTTTCCGCTGGATGGAGAATACGGTACATACACACATCGTGATTGTGGCTGACTCAGGGGGCATGCTGAGTAGGGTGAGGACTGGCAGGCTTCGTGCTGGGTGGCTTGCTTCGCTTCAGGGGTCGCGGGTGGCGAGCATCGTCTGGATATTTTCTCCGGGGCATGCTGGTGTGTTGGGGAATGAACAGGCAGACAGATTGGCTGGCTCTGCAAGACTTGGTGGAGTGTTGATGCATGATAGGGCGGACGTGGTTGCGGCCTTGTGGGAGCGCTTGTGCACCTCGGAGGAGCAGATGGATCACCATGGTCTGGCAAGAATGCGACAGCGTGGAGTGACGAGGGGATCTGGCCGAGGCTCGACACTTAGAGGAGGGGCGAAACGCACATATAATCAGATTGCTACTGGTAATATTGGGGTTGGAACTCTTTGCTGGCTTCTGAGGATGGGGACAGAGTGCTTATGGGAATGCCCTGAATGCTGTGATGTCGGTTCCTAAATCAATCAATCAACAGTATCAGACAGTGTTTTCTCCATGTTCCACCTGTCAGTGTTTTCTCATGTTTCACCTGTCAGACAAAGTGTTATCTCATGTTTCACCTGTCAGACAAAGTGTTTTCTCATGTTTCACCTGTGTCAGACAAAGTGTTTTCTCATGTTTCACCTGTGTCAATGTTTTCTCATGTTTCACCTTGTCAGACAGTGGTTTCTCATGTTTCAACAGTGTCAGATAGTGTTTTCTCATGTTTCATCTGTGTCTGACAGTGTTTTCTCATGTTTCACCTGTGTCAGACAGTGTTTTCTCATGTTTCACATGTCAGACAAAGTGATTTCTTATGTTTCACAATGTTTTCTCATGTTTTACCTATGTCAGTGTTTTCTCATGTTTCAACAGTGTCAGTGTTTTCTCATGTTTCACCTGTATCAGACAAACTGGTTTTTTGTTTTTATGAGCCATGTGGAGGTTACAGAAGCAGCAATGATTAAGCCAGGTGAAGGTTACAGGGGAGGCAACTGTTAAGTCAAGATTGTGGAGACTAACAAATAAGCAGTTTAATGCAACAAACATCATCAATAGCAGGAGGTATGCAACAGTTTGGTGACAAGGTGCTACATCTCTGACCTTGTCTTGTCACTTGTCAATCCATACATAAGACTAGACTGATGTCAGAATCAAGCGATATCAATAATGCCCATGTACAGAATAAACAAACGACAAGTCTACTCACGGTCGTAACCTAACGTGACCTCATATGACATCATGTGTACATAAATTAATAAACCTCACATGACATAAAGTATTCAGTAATAAACCTCACATGACATCAAGTGTACATAAATTCATAAATCTCACATGACATCAAGTGTACATAAATTCATAAACCTCACATGACAAAGTATTCAGTAATAAACCTCACATGACATCAAGTGTACACTCATAAACTCACACGACATCAAGTATAGTCATAAACCTCACATGACATCAAGTGTACACAAATTCATAAACTCACACATCAAGTACAGTTATAACCTCACATGACATCAAGTGTACACACATTCATAATCTCACATGACATCAAGTATACAGTCATAAACTCACATGACATCGTAGACACACATTCATAAACTCACATGACATCGTAGACACACATTCATAAACTCACATGACATCGTAGACACACATTCATAAACTCACATGACATCAAGTAGACACACATTCATAACCTCACATGACATCAAGTAGACACTCATGTGACATCAAGAAACAGTCATAACCCCACATGCCATCAAGCGTACAGACATTCATAACCTCACATGGCATCAAGTATACACACATTCATAACACCACATGACATCAAGTAAACAAACCTTTTGAAGGAAGTTCAGGAAAACCTTACACTTAGGATGAGGCCTTTCTATAGGTTTACAAAGCAATATGTTTGTGTGTCAACATCTGTTATCATGTAATGTCTGTTGAGATCATCTGCTGTCTTAAGTCTTCATGTTACGTCTGGTATTTGTCTGTTCTCATCATGTTATGTCTGGCGTCCTCATCTGAAAGGCTTAGTGTCATAATCTGGTATGCCTAGTTTTATCATCTATTATTTCTTGTGTTATCATGTTATGCCTGCTGTTGTTATATTACATCTGGTATTGTCTTGTTGCCGGTCTCTCTGGCTGAGGGGTTACAACACTTTCTCCGTAATCCCGTTTATCACGCAGAGTCTCGTAGCGGGAGAGAACTAGGAGCGGTTCAACCCCCGCTGGTGACTTGCGGGATACTGAGCCGGCCGCTCAGAAAGCAATGGCAAACTACTGAGCGTAATCTTGCCAAGAGATCAACAGACAGCTGAAGGATGCTGCTGTTGACAGCGATGTCCTGTAAAGGATATGCCAAAAAAAAAAAAAAAAATTTGCCTTGTTATGTCTGGTGTCATTCTATCTCATCATGTTATGTCTGGTGTCATTCTATCTCATCATGTTATGTCTGGTGTCATCATGTTATGTCTGGTGTCATTCTATCTCATCATGTTATGTCTGGTGTCATTCTATCTCATCATGGTATGTCTGGTGTCATTCTATCTCATGTTATGTCTGGTGTCATTCTATCTCATCATGTTATGTCTGGTGTCATCATGCTGTCTGGTGTCATCATGTTATGTCTGGTGTCATTCTATCTCATCATGTTATGTCTGGTGTCATTCTATCTCATCATGTTATGTCTGGTGTCATTCTATCTCGTTATGTCTGGTGTCATTCTATCTCATCATGTTATGTCTGGTGTCATCTGTTATGTCTGGTGTCATCTGTTATGTCTGGTGTCATCATGTTGTGTCTGGTATGTCTGGTGTCATTATCCTATGTTACATTAGTTTTACAAAGGCAATATCTTGGTATATCATCATCGTGTTATGTCTTGGCTCCTGAGTAAGAATTTCTCTGGAAGGGTGAAGTCCTCAAGTCCTGACTGTAGGACACAGACCACAACTTGGGGGTAGTCGGGGACAGCCTGCCTGGACTGGTGAAGGATGCTGAACCTGAGAGACAAGGAGACACATCAAACTGATGATAGTAGATGTTTGTACAGTGTATTAGTTACATCTGTCTTTTATACTGGATGAACTATGTCTGAAAAGTTAGTCTGTTAGTTCAATTTAACAAACTAGGTAGACAATATTACAAGAAATATCAGTGTCAATGAGAGACGTTAACAAACTAGGTAGACAACCTTACCACAAGACCATATCAGTATCAATGAGAGACATTAACAAACTAGGTAGACAACCTTACCACAAGACCATATCAGTATCAATGAGAGACATTAACAAACTAGGTAGACAACCTTACCACAAGACCATATCAGTATCAATGAGAGACGTTAACAAACTAGGTAGACAACCTTACCACAAGACCATATCAGTATCAATGAGAGACGTTAACAAACTAGGTAGACAACCTTACCACAAGACCATATCAGTATCAATGAGAGACGTTAACAAACTAGGTAGACAACCTTACCACAAGACCATATCAGTATCAATGAGAGACGTTAACAAACTAGGTAGACAACCTTACCATAAGACCATATCAGTATCAATGAGAGACGTTAACAAACTAGGTAGACAACCTTACCACAAGACCATATCAGTATCAATGAGAGACGTTAACAAACTAGGTAGACAACCTTACCACAAGAACATATTAGTGTCAATGAGAGACGTTAACAAACTAGGTAGACAACCTTACCACAAGAACATATTAGTGTCAATGAGGGACAGTTAACAAACTAGGTAGACAATCTTATCCATCGCTGATGGTTGTATTTTACCAGAGCTAAGAAACACATTGGGGTTATATTTAACCTGTCACTGATGGTTGCATTGTACCAGAGCTAAGAAACACATTAAGAGTTATATTTAACCTGTCACTGATGGTTGCATTGTACCAGAGCTAAGAAACACATTAGAGTTATATTTAACCTGTCACTGATGGTTGCATTATACCTGAGCTAAGGAACATGCTGGGGTTATATTTAACCTGTCACTGATGGTTGTATTTTACAGGAGCTAAGGAACACACTCAAGTTATATCTAACCTGTCATTGATGGTTGCATGTTACCAGAGCTAAGAAACACATTCAGGTTATATTTAACCTGTCATTGATGGTTGCATTGTACCGGGGCTAAGAAATATGTTGCAGTTATATTTAACCTGTCACTGATGGTTGCATTGTAACGGAGCTAAGAAACATGCTCAGGTTATATCTAACCTGTCACTGATGATTGTATGTTACCAGAGCTAAGAAACACGTTCAGGTTATATTTAACCTGTCACTGATGGTTGTATTGTACCAGAGTTAACAAAAATGATTGGGTTATATATACCTTACCTGTCACTGATGGTTGTATAAAGGAGGATGCTGGTGATGGCTGGACTGTACCGGAGTTAAGAAACACATTGGGGTTTGATGTTGTCTTGTACTTGGGTCCAGCGACAGCATGGTAGCCTAGTAATTAAATGTTTACAGTAAAAATTTCAATGTTACATCAAACACCGGAGAATGTTTTTGTTTTTTTAATTCGCATATCCTTTACAGGACATCGCTGTCAACAGTAGCATCTTTCAGCTGTCTGTTGATTTCTTGGCAAGATTATGCTCAGTAGTTTGCCATTGTTTTCTGAGCGGCCGGCTCAGTTATCCTGCAAGTCACCAGCGGGGGTAGAACCGCTTCCAGTTCTCATCCGCTTTGAGACTGCGTGATAAACGGGATTACGGAGAAAGTGGTGTAACCCCTCGGCCAGAGAGACCGGCCCGGAGAATGTTAAGACACTGAAATATAAACCACAGGACATAAGACAGTGAAATATAAATCACAGGACATAAGACAGTGAAATATAAACTACAGGCAAACATAAAATAGTGAAATATAAACCAGATGGAAGACAGTGAAATATAAAACAGGCAGGTGTATGAAGGTGAAATATAAACCTTAGGCATATGTAAGACACCAAAATATAAACCACAGGCAGGTGTAAGACCGATCTAAAGAAGGAATTAGTAAAGCTATCAGGCTTCTCAATGATGGGAACACTGCTGGTCCAGATGATATCCCAGGAGAGGCTGTTAAAGCCAATATAAACATGCCTAGTGAATGACTGCACACATTATTTAGCAACATCTGGGAGACCAAGGAAATACCAACAGGCTGGAGAGGATATATGGTGAAGCTGCCCTAAAAAAGGAGGGATCTATAGGAGTGTGGCAATTATAGAGGAATTATGCTAGTGTCAATTTCTAGGAAAATACTAAGCAAAATCATTCTGGAGAGACTAAGAGATGTCACTGACAACCAACTCAAGGATGAACAAGCTGGATTCTGACCAAACAGATCCTGCACTGATCAGACAGCTACAAGACTCATAAAATTAGAGCACAGTATTTAACTGAATTCAACACGATTTTGGATTCATAGATTATAAAAAGGTCTTTGACAAAGGACACACCAATTATATGCATGAGGCACATCCTGGCACTACTAACAATGACGGATAGGCATAGGGTCTTTCAGGCCAAATGGTACCTGAGAGGTGCTGCAGACAGGGATCACTCCCTGCATGAAGCCATAGATATGGTCAATGGTCATAGACAAAGACGAGACAGGTCCTGGAAGGCACAGGCGGAAATATATATATATATATATATATATATATATATATATATATATATATATATATATATATATATATATATATACACACACACGTCAGGTTTGTGATCTAGAGACCATCAATTGTGAAAAAGAGTGGGTTGAAGTACCGGCAGACAGGACGGACTGGCACAATGTAATAGTAACACTGGGCCGTGAGTGCAGAGAATGGGCAGCGGGCCGCACAGAGTTTGAGGTGCAACAACTGATCCAAAGTAATACACATCAAGGTGACATAGTCATCTATACTGATGGATCAGTGGTGAGAAACAGGCGGAGTGGTTGGGGTTTCATTGCGAAGGCTAATGGATGACTCTTGAAAAAGGAGAGTATGGCATATGAGGCTACGACTTCCAGCATAAGAACGGAGGTGGAAGCAGTTACAGCGACATTCCGTTGGTTAGAGGAGACCCTGCAACACACATTGTCTTCATCACAGACTCAAAAACGTATGCTTAGTAAAGTGGAGAAAGGAATGTTTCGTGTGGAATGGCTTGCCTCACTTAAGAGGTCATAGACTAAGAATTGTATGGATTTTTTGCCCTGGCCTTGTGGGAGTGCAGGGGAATAAACAGGCTGATAGACGGGCAGGGAATGCATCTCTTGGTGGTTGATTATCTATGGACAAGGAAGAGGTGGTCGTGCGCTTGTGAGACCAGGTGGAGGAACAGAGTGAGAACCCATATGTGGAAAGGATGAAATTGCGAGGGATTGGTAGAAGAGAGGGAAGACCAAAACTATCAATCTGTTAGCGGTGGGAACGATTAGTAGTGTGACTCTTCACTGACTGTTGAACGAGGGGACAGAGCGCATATGGGAATGTCCTGAGTGCAGTGATGTGGGTTTTTAGCTCAACACAACAACGTTGACAGCATTGATAGGGATCTCTTTGGAAATTGATGAGGCACTATGGGATCCTAAAGAAAATCATTAACTTAAAAATACATGAAATGCAGGGTTCTTCATGAATGAAAACTTCTCACTCCTCGAACGACTGACCCATCCGTGTCAATGACAGCATCATCCTCTAAAGAATTCTCAAAGATCAGAGCCTGTACTTCCGCCTCCACAGCAGCTGGATTTTCTTGTCTGCATTTCCTGTCTAGTTGGATGCAAACTGAAAAGGATGTATAGAACTCTGTTCGCACTTGTACCCCCTCCTGGCTAGGTTCTACGTCCTTAAGTGAACACACCTGCTGAAGAATGTCTTCGGCTTGACCCATCCATGACTTTCCTCTTTATAACCTGCTGCCCTTTACCTTCTTAATCTTGCTATGCAGTGGATGCTGTGTGTTTGCGTTGACTCTGAGATAGGCACATGCTTGGCAAATTTGTATTCTGTCCCTCATAGTTGGAAAATCAAGAAGGTAGCGCATCACCCTGCATGCTGTATTTCTTGTACATCCAAGAATGATGTTTAGTTAGTTAGTTAGTCACGGTTCCAACTTCACAGCTTATATTTTATAGCTTCGTTCTGCATCCTTTCCATCTGCTTATGGCTGAGAGTCAGGATCACCATCATATACTCCAGAACAGAAAGGACCAGCCCCTCATAAAGAAGTCATAGATGGCGCTGCTCACAGTTTGCCGCTGCCATCATCCGCATCGCAGCCAAATCCCGCTTGGCCTTTGTTATCAGCTGGTCTACATGCTCAGTATAAGCTAGGCTTCGATCAAATCACATCCACAGGTAATTCATTGCCTGCATTCTTTCCACCATCTCTGAACCCAGGTTTACAGTTAGATTTGGGGTGTTGACAATATGGTTATTTAAAGAGAACCATGTCACTGTTGCCTTTGTTGGGTTGATTATTGCCCCAGCGTCAGCACTCCAAGTGCTTATGCGATTGAGTTCGGTTTGTAGTTCTACAGCAACCTGATCTCTATCAAAAACAGATGACAACACCCACTCACCAATCATTGTGGTTGTAGCAATCAACAAAAACAATAACAAACACAGATAATTGTGGCTGTAGCAATCAACAAAAACTATAACAAACACAGATGATAACACTCACTCACCAATCATTGTGGTTGTAGCAATCAACAAAAACAATAACAAACACAGATAATTGTGGCTGTAGCAATCAACAAAAACTATAACAAACACAGATGATAACACTCACTCACCAATCATTGTGGTTGTAGCAATAAACAAAAACAATAACAAACACAGATAATTGTGGCTGTAGCAATCAACAAAAACTATAACAAACACAGATGATAACACTCACTCACCAATCATTGTGGTTGTAGCAATAAACAAAAACAATAACAAACACAGATAATTGTGGCTGTAGCAATCAACAAAAACTATAACAAAGACAGATGATAACACTCACTCACCAATCATTGTGGTTGTGGCAATCAACAAAAACTATAACAAACACAGATGACAACACTCACCAATCATTGTGGTTGTGGCAATCAACAAAAACTATAACAAACACAGATGACAACACTCACCAATCATTGTGGTTGTAGCAATCAGAATGAGGATGAAGCAGATGACCAACCCAGACTGGTAATTACTGACCAATGAAGAGAGTATGGTAGACCAGCTCAGATCCTGGCGGAAGGTGTTCAGATCTGTGAATCAGTTATGATAAGTTACGGATACTTCCAGCAGCCTGATACACTTGTAACAACACACACATAATAACATACTGATTTATATATATTTATATGCACACACACAATATAATCAAACATGACATTATAGGTTTGTGTGCTGATGAAGGCTTTCTAGCTGCAACATCCATTCTGTCACTAGTAATTATCTTCTGGTAAAAATGACCTATTCACACAGGACAACACAGTGTAGACAGACACAGGACAACACAGTGCAGACACAGGACAACACAGTGCAGACACACGTTACAACAACACAGTGCAGACAGACACACGTTACAACAACACAGTGCAGACAGACACAAGTTACAACAACACAGTGCAGACAGACACAGGTTACAACAACACAGTGCAGACAGACACAAGTTACAACAACACAGTGCAGACAGACACAGGTTACAACAACACAGTGCAGACAGACACAGGATAACAGTGCAGACAGACACAGTATAACAGTGCAGACAGACACAAGTTACAACACAGTGCAGACAGACACATGATAACAGTGCAGACAGACACAGTATAACAGTGCAGACAGACACAGGATAATACAGTGCAGACAGACACAGTATAACAGTGCAGACAGACACAGGATAACACAGTGCAGACAGACACAGGATAACACAGTGCAGACAGACACAGATTACAACAAAGTGCAGACAGACACAGGATAACACAGTGCAGACAGACACAGGATAACACAGTGCAGGCAGACACAGATTACAACAACAAAGTGCAGACAGACACAGGATAACACAGTGCAGACACAGGTTATGACAACACAAGTTAGACAGACCTAAGTTAGGGCAACACTGTGTTTACTGACAACATGTCATCTTACGAGGTATCTCTGGCTTTTGTCCAATAAGCTTGACAATGACAGGGATTCGAACAGTGTGACCTGTGCGTGTGTGTACAGCCTCAACAGCCAGGTCCAGGTGTTCCCTCTCCCAAAGAGTCAGTGAATCCAGCAGACGTACAGGAAACAGGATCACATTGTTAGAGTTGGAGTCTCGCTCTGGGCTCAGGACTTGGATCAGAATAGGGTCAGTGACCACAACCTAGATGGAGATGTTTGCATCAAAACACTCAAAATCAACATTGTGTATGTGATCTTAGTTAGACACTTTACTGTGTTCATCATAAAACACAAATCAACATCTTAGCATATCACAGCATATGAAAACAACACAGACTATGTGCAGTCTTGAACACTAATGTGCTAACACATACATGCTGACAGCAGCTTAATATTTATGTTGTCACAGATACATGCATTGATGACAACATACACATAAAAAGATCTATGACAAATGTGTCAAATATGAATGTTTCAGATCTGCCTGACATGTCTGAGATGTCACATGATAAGTCATGTCATATGTCTGATATGTCACATGATAAGTGTGTGTTACATGTCTGAGATGTCATATGTCTAGAATGTCACATAATAAGTATTTGTTACATGTCTGAGATATCACATGTCTGAGATATCACATGATAAGTGTGTGTCACATTCCTGAAATGTCTTCTTCTTCAGCATTCCGAGCCATTGAGGTTCTTTGCTGCAGATACAATCCGTCTCCATTCGTCTCTCTGGTGGACCTTCTCTTGCCAGTCGATTCCAAGTGCTTGTAGGTCTGTACATGTATTATCTCTCCACCGTCTTCTTGGTCTACCTCGGGGTCTACGGTCATTTATTTCCTGAGTGTAAGCAAGTTTTGTTTCCCTATTATCTTCCATTCTTTCTATATTCCCCAGCCATTGTAGTCTATTAGCCTTCATGATACCAGTGATTAGCGGGGACTTAAAACAGATCATAAATGTCTTTGTTACTTCTTCTTTTCCATGTCACATGCCTAAAATATCACATGGTACATGTGTGTTGCATGCCTGAAATGTCACATGATAATTGTGTCACATGCCTGCAATGTCACACAATAAGTATATCGCATGTCTGAGATGTCGCAAGATAAGCGTGTCTTACCTGAATATCTGAGATCACCTTAGCACTAGCTGAGATACGGATGGAAGATAGTGGTGACATTGTGCTGAGATGTACTTCTGCATTGTGTACATAAAAAGCTGGCAAGAAATCCAAGGTCAAAGGCTCAGATACGATCTCAGGTTGGCCGGCGCTGGGAGGTACCCGTACTGACAGCACAAAACTAGTGTCCAACGTGGCAACCAGCTGTGAGAGGTGGCTTGCTGAGTTGTGGGAGACCAAACATCCATGCAGGCCTGTGGGACAGCAATACACTCACATATGAAACAAAGTGTATCCACACAACACAGTGCAGGCACACACATGACTCACACACACCACAAATTCACACAGAATATAAACACACACATTGACTGTCCAATCTGTTTGTTCATAAACATATTAAGAATTAATACTGCTGTGTGTACATCTTTTTCATTGCTCTCTCTCTCTCACACACACATACACACACACATAGCAAACACATCCACTGACCATTCAGTCTTTTTGTTTGTGAAACAAAATGAAACATTAATATTGTTATGTGCATGTATCATTCTTTGCTCTCTCTCTCTCCCCCTCACACCCCCTCCCCCAACCCCCACATTACATCGACCAAAAATACTGAGTCCCCAAAGCAAATGACAAAAAGATGAAAGAACTGCATCTAATGTCATAAGTACAGCTGATATTTTAAAGTGAAAGATGATATTTAAAAAATAAAAGATGATATTTTGAATGAAAAAAGTTAAAGTTGAAAGATAGGAAGGCTATGCTGAGAGCGAGAGAGAGAGAGAGAGAGAGAGAGAGAGAGAGAGAGAGAGAGAGAGAGAGAGAGAGAGAGAGAGAGAGAGAGAGAGAGAGAGAGAGAGAGAGAGAGAGAGAGAGAGAGAGAGAGAGAAAGAGAGAGAGGCAGTCTTAACATCAACAAGCTTATGATTAAAAACAAACCAACAGTCTCAACATTAACAGAATCATCGAATCACTCAACACTAACAGACTTATAAACAATCTCAAGATCAACAGACTCAATATAAACAAGCCAAACATCAATAAACTCAACATCACCAACCTAACAAGAACAAACTCAACAACAAAACATTCAACATCAACTGACTGTTGTCCTTGTCAAAGTGAGATGCCACTGTGAAGAGATCTCCCGTGATAATGTCCAGGTCTTGCTGCGTCAACTCAAGATGGCAAATGAAGGGCATGAAGCCAGGAGTAAAGTCTTCTCTGATTATTACTGAGCTGCAGTTTGGTCCTGTAAAACCATGTAATAATCAATTTTCTGGTGACACAAAATACCATGAATCAACTTTATATGCCAGCTATCATAAACATTACAACCACATAAGTCTATTTTATATGTCAACTATCATAAACACTACAACCACACAATTCCATTTTATATGTCAACTATCATAAAGTGGTCTCGAGGTATGGTGTCCGCCTCAAGTGCTGGAGGTCCCGGGTTCAAGCCCCGGTGATGACCGGGATTTTTTCTTGTGGACTTCTAGTATTAACATTGTCCCTGGTTTCTGGGTAGTGAGATCGGACGCCCATGTGTATTGTTGCGCACAAAAAAAATCCCTTGGCAGTTGGAAATAAAAAAAGAGTAGCCTAACGGCGCTGCCCGGGCAAAATTTTGAGTTAAAAATCTACCCAAAGTGTTTCAGGATCCTCGCCGGTGCGCTACGGAGTTCGTGCACTGAGCTGAGTTTCTCCAGACTCAGGTTTCAGCTAGGAGGAGAACGGAGCACTTATGGGTTGCACCCATGTGCCGTGATGTTGATCCATCGACTAAACTAAAATGTCTAGTTGGTCATGTGTCGAAGTACACTTGTTCCTGCAGCGAGGCGCCGTCGTCATTTGGAGGTGACAGGTTCAATCTCGGTCGGTAACTATAGCTTTCAAATTGTATGTTATCTAGTGCGTCTTCTAGTCTCTATTTCTTTCTGTGAGCACAAAATAATACTATGTGTGTTTATTTATGTAAACTAAACTAAACATTACAACCACACAAGTCCATTTTATATGTCAACTATCAAAAACACTATCATAAATGACAAGATCACGCCATTCTCACACTATCCAGATGTTCACTCTAAAGTGAACTGACATTAGTTGTTGTACATGACCAAGATCATGTCATTCCCACAAGTGACATTAGTTGTCATACATGACCAAGATCATACCATTCTCATAAGTGACATTAGTTGTCATCCATGACCAAGATCATGTCATTCCCACAAGTGACATTAGTTGTCATACATGACCAAGATCATACCATTCTCATAAGTGACATTAGTTGTCATCCATGACCAAGATCATGCCATTCTCACAAGTGAACTGACATTAGTTGTCGTACATGACCAAGATGTCATTCCCACAAGTGACATTAGTTATCATACATGACCAAGATCATGCCATTCTCACAAGTGACATTAGTTGTAGTACATGACCAAGATCATGTCATTCTCACAAGTGACATTAGTTGTTGTACATGACCAAGATCATGCCATTCCCACAAGTCACATTAGCTGTTGTACATGACCAAGGTCATGTCATTCCCACAAGTGACATTAGCTGTTGTACATGACCAAGATCATGCCATTCCCACAAGTCACATTAGTTGTTGTACATGACCAAGATCATGTCATTCCCACAAGTGACATTAGTTGTCGTACATGACCAAGATCATGTCATTCTCACAAGTGACATTAGTTGTCATACATGACCAAGATCATGTCATTCTCACAAGTGACATTAGTTGTCGTACATGACCAAGATCATGTCATTCCCACAAGTGACATTAGTTGTCGTACATGACCAAGATCATGTCATTCCCACAAGTGACATTAGTTGTCATACAAGACCAAGATCATGTCATTCCCACAAGTGACATTAGTTGTCATACATGACCAAGATCATGTCATTCCCACAAGTGACATTAGTTGTTGTACATGACCAAGATCATGTCATTCTCACAAGTGAACTGACATTAGTTGTTGTACATGACCAAGATCATGCCATTCTCACAAGTGAACTGACATTAGTTGTCGTACATGACCAAGATCATGTCAGTCTCAGACTATCCAGATGAAACTGGACATTTCAGCGCCATATGCTGATAAGTAGCAACCACTATAAAGCACAATCATGATAATTGCAATAGTATCTAAAAGACTAATGAAATAATCCTCTAACATTGTCAAGCACCCATCCCATGATGAACTGAACTATCCTATTCCAGAGGATCAAATGACAATATTCAGGTTGACATCTAAAGGTGCATGAAGAAATATTTAGACTGCCACACTTCATACCACAGGTATGTCGCTTACAAAAGCGTCCCAGAAGCATGAAATGGAATATTGCTTGGCTAGCAAATCCATTATGTGGAAAGTCCGAATCAAAAGCTCATTGTGTGGGCGTCAGGAACAGCCTATGGTGAATGGAAGGCCCAATGTACGGAAGTGAGGCTAAGCAGCCATGTGCAGGACGTGACGATTCCTTGGGTGAGCCCAGTACCAAAGCGCTATGTGTCGGCTCTGCAATTATGAAAGCCTCCTTGGATGGCGGGGAATGCCCATGGTCTGCCCCTGCCTTCCCTTGTGGGTTGACCAGGATGTCTTTGGCTGTTCTAAATGGGCCAGCTGGGATTGGGGATAACACCACAACAGTGAGAGTCAAACGTCCTAAGAAACCCCCGGGAAGGTTAACCCGGTCAACAAATGCCCACAGAAGTTGGAAGTGTCGGCCTAACGGCACAAGAATGCAGCTCTGCTGTAAACAGGCACAACGTAATCACACCCACACAAAAAAAACTCTGGATGAACGCAGAAGTAGTAGAAGAAATGACAATAGAAATGTCATCTTGCTGAAGAGCAACTGAAATCTACTTCAACTTGTCAAAGAACTATTGGAATCAACTTCAGCTCACCAAAAAATTAGTGAAATCTACTTCAGATCATCGAAGACCTAGTGGAATCTACAAGACTACATGGGAAGATCAATGGAAGGACCATGAACATTAGGATTAGTTTAGATAATTGTGTCATTCTGTAATTTGTGTGTTTCCATACAAGATTGGTTTAGATATTTGTGTCATTCTGTAACTTGTGTGTTTCAATACAAGATTGGTTTAGATATTTGTGTCATTCTGTAACTTGTGTGTTTCAATACAAGATTGGTTTAGATATTTGTGTCATTCTGTAACTTGTGTGTTTCAATACAAGATTGGACAAATTCAACTACAGGTAGTATAACTACATAATAATATCTCACCTATAATGCTGAAAACATTTTTCTCCAAGATGCCAGTGTAATATTTTTTAAATTCTTGAAACTGATGATGATGTACTATGATGAATTACATATGTAATTATACATATGTTTCCTAAATAAGTTTAACAAACTCTGAAATAACATTAAGGTTATGTGCGGCAGACAAAAATAACAAATTTGGGTCAGATCGCCTATTTTTAGAATAGTCCATTTTTACACACCTCAGCATGTCTTCTATCAGATTTGGTACTTGTTTTTGTTTTTAAAACATTTTATTTTAATGCAATATTCTTATTTTACTGAACCTACCCTAGGTGTCAAATTGTCTACTTATTAAAAATTGTTACGAAATTGGCGGTTTTCAAGCTATAGAAGTGGTAGTTTCGCAAAGAGGTAACTATATGTACCATACACCGATGTATTCGTAAAGATCTTCTCATTGCAGTTCGGGAATGTTTGAGATTGTATAAATGCAAACTCTCCTATATAAAGCTGTTCTTTCAAGCCAACAATCTTCTGGAAACTTCCATATATGGAAACTCTACTCATTATCATAAGCAATGTGCAATTCTCGTTGGCTGAGACTGATCACGTGGGTATCTGATTTTTTCCAAGAAGGCGGTTTTGATTTGTTTACATTGACAAACACTCAACACTACAAATTGAAAAATGTCTAGTTCCAGAAATTTAACCCCCAGTCAGCTGCTAAACGTAAGAAATATAGTCTACAACTGGCAAATTCTAGTAAGCATCGAAAAGCCTACCAGAGCATCAGAAATATTACAGAAAATTCTGAATGCGACCTAGCTAAAAGCACATGCCATTTCTAAGTGTTTTGTGGTGAATCTGAATGATTCAGTATTTCAGTACCATCATGTTCTTCTCAAAGTTGTGGAAGTGACTCTTTAATTGCAGAAAAAACCCAAAGCCAATAAAAAATATGTACAAATATACGACCTCTTCTAGCAGCAAGTATGTTTCTGTTGATGACAATGTTTACAAACAACTGGAACACAGAGCAGTCAGTACCAGTTTTATGACAGAAAGATGAAATCATCAAAATGTTGTGTTGTCCAGTATGTAAAAATACAAGTCTTATTTTTATAACTGACAACAAGAAAGCCAAAGGATTAGCTGTGCATGCAGAAGTTTATGTTCTTGTGAAGTTTGTGGAAGATACCGAGCTGCAAGAAGTAAGGATAGGGATAGATCATTTTGCCATCAACAGCCAGTCTGTATATTCTGCATTAGTTTGTGGGATGGGTGCAACAGCATTCAATAATTTTTGTGAAAGTATGAACCTGCAAGGTCTTCATCATAAAACATTTCACAACAAAGTGAATAAACTATATTCACAGTTAGAAGATCTGGAGGACACTGTTTTCTCTCAAACCGTAAAGTATGTTCGACAGGCTCATGCACAACAGTCAGGCATCACTCTACATGACAATTATGTGCTAGATATTAGTGTCAGCTTTGATGGCACTTGGCTAACCAGAAGCCACACATCCCACATTGGAGTTGGCTGTGCAGTGAATGTACTTAAGGACTTTGCATAGATATGCATGTTATGTTCACATATTGCCAGGTGTGTGAAATCCCTGGTAAGACACTTTCCAGAGACAAACCAGATGCATTTGAAGCATGGAAGGCAGAACATTTTCCAAAGTGTGATAACAATTTCACAGGATCTGCTGGAATGACGGAGGGTGCAAGGGTCTGTGGCGACAGTCTGTGGCCCGTCATAAGCTTTGCTATACATCAATACTTTCTGATTGTGATGCCAAATATTTGCGGAGCTTACCAAGATCAAACCATATGGGGAGGACATTCAGATTAACTATGAGGAGTGTATCAACCACGTCAGTAAACGCATTGGAACCGTTTTTCTGTGTAAAATAATTTTATTAGTATAAAAAATCATGAAAATATTCTGTTTTTCCCCGTTTTCTCATTTTGCCATTTTTTAAACTTTTGGTTCAATTTTTCACAATGACTATTTTGTTAGATTATAATGAAACTTTGTACATTTATTCTTCATTATATTTACATTCTGACAAGAGAGTTTATGAAACTAAGATTTAGTTTTTGTGCAGCAGTCAAAAAAAAAAAAACACACACAAAAATTGTCAAGGAAAATTTTGAAAATATTTTTTTTTTAAATTATGAAGAAAAACAAATGCCATATGATATTAACAGCTCCTGTCAAAATGTAAAGAATATATTTATGTACATATATACCAAAAATTTAATCGTGTACATTAAAACATGACTGTTTTAGATCCACTTAAGGAATCCAATATGGCCACTGTTTATCTTGGTTTCCATAGCAACCGTTAAGTGCAAAGTCAATTTGACAGTATTTTATTGATCAGCAGTCTTTGGTATCACACCCTATACCATAACAGAACTAGAAATCAAATATTATAAAATTTAATTTTTTCCGCCTCACATCGCCTTAACCAGAATACTTTTACTAAAAGTAGTGCATTATAATATAACCCACTGAGTCTCTTCATACCTACTTACCTACTATATTACCCCCGTCACTGAATGTGACTGGGAAGAAAGGGATCTTTCCTCTGCTGATTGAATTTGTGAGGTATCCAGCACCTTGGCCAACACTGATAGAGTTAATAGGCTCTATGGTTATCTGAAGAATATATCAAGAGTGTCAGAATATAAACATATGTCCAGAGTATAAGAATATATCAAAGAGTATAAGCATATACATATAGACTGGTCTCCATGGCCAAAGGCTTGCGAACGCGGTTCGTGAGCCGCTTACCAGGTGTTCGAAACGCAGCCGCAACCGATTTGTGCAGCAGACCGTGTCGCGTTGTGTTATAACGTGTTGGTATGGGAGCCGGTCGTTCAGAAAGCAATGGCAAACTACTGAACGTAAAAACTTGCCTAGTACATCAACAGCAGCTGAAAACTGCTGGTGTTGACTGCAATGTCCTGTAAGGAATATGCAACAAAAAAAAAAAAAAAAATAAGCATGTACAAAGAGTATAAAAATATATCAAGGATATAAGAATATATCAAGAGTATAAGAATGAGAGGAATTGCCATTAGGGAACATATCAATAATATTAGATATGCAGATGATACAGTTTTGACTGCAGAAAACAAACAGAATCTGCATCATTTAGTAGATGCGGGTATTGTACACAGTGAACAAATGGGTTAAAATTAAACTGTAAAAAGAAGAGATTCGGGTCATATCTAAGAAGAAAGAAATACTACAATGTAATATACAGGTAAATGGGAATATTCTTAAACAAGTAAATCGGTACAGCTATCTAGGAACAGTCTTATCATCTGAAGGGAGGTACCTTGAAGAGATTAGAACAAGAATTGCTATGGCTATGGTAGCCTTTTGCAAGATGGAAAACGTACTGAGCAATTAAAAAGGTGTCAATTGTCAATACTTTTGTATGGAAGTGAAGGATTGACAATGAGCAGACAAGCTGAAAAATATTTAATGGTAGTGGAAATGTGGTTTCTGAAGAAAATGCTAAGAATACCAATGACAGATAGAAAAACCAGTGAGCAAGTACTACAAGAAGCAAATAACAACAGTAAACTAGTTAGAGAAATTAGACGAAGACAGTCAAGATTTCTTTTAGCATGTTATGAGAAGAAACAAACTGGAGAACTTGGTGACAACTAGCAAGATTGAGGGGGAAAGAACAAGGGGAAGGTGGAGAGGTAAATGGCATAATTAATTTAAAAAAAAACACAGAGCTGATACATGACTGTGATGATGTGTGAGGTGGCGAAACATAACCGCCCATGCTTATCGGCATGGCATATGATGAATGAATAAGAATATATAAAGGGTATTTGAAAATATCAAGGGCATAAGAACATATCAAGAGCATTTGAAAATATCAAGGTATAAACGTATATCAAGGGCATTTGAAAATATCAAGGGTATAAAAGTATACCAAGGGCATTTGAAAATATCTAGGGTATAAAAGTATATCAAGGGCATAAGTATATATCAAGGCATTTGAAAATATCTAGGGTATTAGAGTATACCAAGGGCATAAGAATATATCAAGGCATTTGAAAATATCAAGGGTATAATAACACAGTAGAACCTAGGTTTTTGTCAATAATCAGTCCAAAAACAATCGGCAAAATCTGAAACGACAAAAACCAAGGCAATTATTTCCATATGAATCAATGTAAATCCAATTAATTTGTTCTAGACACTAAAAAATATACCAAAAACACAATTTATAGAGAATAAATATAGTGCTTAATACTATTTTTCGGCCCCAGATTTGTCAGAACTCGCACCTTCGCCGTGCCTAGTAACACTGTGCATCTCAGTGCGCCTCTTGAATTTTTTAAACCATCCTCTGCTGCCTTAAAATCACTAAGTACACTAGCACTCGTCCCAGGCATTTTCTTAATGAGATCAGTATTCAACAGTCTGGCCTTTTCACATATGATTGCCTCCTGAAACAGAATCGCCATCTAACTGGTTTTGATTCATCCAAATTAATAATAATTGTTTGACATCTTCAATTGTTTGCGATCTCTGTTTCATTGGCATATTCATGCCTTTCACTACAATAGCCTCCTTTATTGCTTCCTTTTTTTGCCCCAATGGAACTTATTGTGAATGGTGACTTCCTGTACATGCAGCCGATTTCAGCAATTGTGGTGCTGCTCTCGTATTTTATTATTAGCAAGTAATGCTCACACAACAAAAAACGAAGCCAAACTGAGCAGAAGAACGTGTGGGTTCCTTTGTTTTCACAAAATTAGCAACAAGGTCATGTGGGCACGTCGACAAACTCCGAGGCAACTGACGAAAACCGAGACAGATTTTTGCGGGGAAAAATTGATAAAAGCCTAAATTGATGATAACTGAGACATACAAATCACCCAGTCTGATACAAGTACAGCTAAGACACACAGATCACCCAGTCTGATACAGGCATAGCTAAGACACACAGATCACCCAGTCTGATACAAGTACAGCTGAGACACACAGATCCCCCAGTCTGATACAGGCACAGCTGAGACACACAGATCCCCCAGTCTGATACAAGTACAGCTAAGAGACACAGATACCCCAGTCTGATACAAGTACAGCAAAGACACACAGATCACCCCGTCTAATAGAGGCACAGCTGAGACACACAGATCTCCCAGTCTGATACAGGCACAGCTGAGACACACAGATCCCCCAGTATGATATAGGCACAGCTGAGACACACAGATCCCCCAGTATGATATAGGCACAGCTGAGACACACAGATCACCCAGTCTGATGCAGGCACAGCTGAGACACATAGATCACCCAGTCTGATACAAGTACAGCTAAGACACACAGATCACCCAGTTTGATACAAGTACAGCTAAGACACACAGATCCCCCAGTATGATATAGGCACAGCTGAGACATACAGATCACCCAGTCTGATACAAGTGCAGCTAAGACACACAGATCACCCAGTTTGATACAAGTACAGCTAAGACACACAGATCCCCCAGTCTGATACAAGTACAGCTGAGACATACAGATCACCCAGTCTGATACAAGTACAGCTGAGACATACAGATCACCCAGTCTGATACAAGTACAGCTGAGACACACAGATCCCCCAGTCTGATACAAGTACAGCTAAGACACACAGATCCCCCAGTATGATATAGGCACAGCTGAGACATACAGATCACCCAGTCTGATACAAGTGCAGCTAAGACACACAGATCACCCAGTTTGATACAAGTACAGCTAAGACACACAGATCCCCCAGTCTGATACAAGTACAGCTAAGACACACAGATCCTCCAGTCTGATACACATACAGCTGAGACATACAGATCACCCAGTCTGATACAGGCACAGCTGAGACATACAGATCACCCAGTCTGATACAGGCACAGCTGAGACACACAGATCACCCAGTCTGATACAGGTACAGCTGAGACACTCAGATCACCCAGTCTGAGACTGTGAATAGAGGAGACAACTGCATATCCAGTTCAACAGAGGCCAGTATATGCAAGCACATGCAAACAAAGAAACACATCAAGATACCTCAGTTTTTGTGGAGGAGTGGGATGAAAATGAATAAACAACAGTTGACTGGCCCACAGCAGTGCTAACAGCAATAGCAGACTTGGCATCCACATCCAGCAGACCTGATGAGGCTCTCCACCAGCCCCAGGTACCTGCAAGACCGCAACAGTGTCAGTGCACCAATATACTCACATTAGAAACACATTGTCATAAAACTGATGGGAACATGGAGGCTCAACATAAGCAGAAATTATATTCTCTACAACAGTAGAGAAACAGTGTTTTTATGAATGAAATACAACAAATAAATCAGAAGGATTCCACACATCTAAACTTGACATCAACAAAATATAATATAAACCAACTTGTCATCAATGATATATGATAATTTAAATCTCAACTTGTCATCAATGATATATGATAATATAAATGTCAACTTGTCATCAATGACATCCATCCATCCATCATGTGCCATGCCGATAAGCGTGAGTGGTCATGTTCTGCCATCTCACTCGATCACCAGAGTCGTGGATCAGCTCTGTGTTCCTGTCTCGACCACGTCATGTGGCCAAGCCATCCAGGTATTTACTTCTCAGTCTTCCCCTTGGTCTCTTCCCTTCAATCTTGCCAGTTGTCACCAAGTTCTCCAAGTCATTTCTTCTCATAACATGGCCAAAAATTTTTGACTGTCTATGCCTAATGACTCTAATCAGTTTACGATCTTTATTTGTTTCTTGAAGGAATTGTTCATTGGTTTTTCTGTCTGTCCATGGTATTCTTTGCATTTTCATCAGAAACCACATTTCCACAGCCATCAGATGTTTTTCAGCTCGACTGCTCATTGTCCACGCTTCACATCCACATAAAAGTACAAGTTCTATGTAGCACTTGAACACTCTTTTTCTCATTTCAATTGATATCTTTTTATTGGTCAGTATGCTTTTCATCTTGCAAAAGGCTACCTTCACAATGACAATTCTTGTTCTAATCTCTTCAAGGCATCTCCCATCAGATGTTATGACTGTTTCGAGATAACTTATCGATTCACTTGCTTAAGAATATATCCATTTACTCGTATATCACATTGTGGTATTTCCTTCTTCCCAGTGATATATGATATATAAATCTCAACTTGTCATCAATGATATATGATGATATAAATCTCAACTTATCAATGATATATGATAATATAAACCTCAACTTGTCATCAATGGTATATGATATTATGAATCTCAACTTGTCATCAATGATATATGAAAATATAAATCTCAACTTGTCATAAAAATGATATAGTCCATGCCAAGTGACACTGGTGATCATGTCTGTCCACAGCCTTCTGTCTCCCGTACTGCTAATCATTTCTGATACTGATGTTCCTCCATGCCATGATGTCAGACTGTCCAGCATCTTCTCTCATAGTCTCCCCCTGCTTCTTCTCCCCTACAACAACTGTCCCATTGTAGCAACATACTCCAGCTGTCCTCTTCTCATGACATGCCCTAAGAACATGGATTGTCCTCTTCCGATGCCAGTAACCAGTTCTCTTTGTCCGTTAACTTCTTCCAAGATATCTTCATCACGCTTTCCATCCGTCGATGGTGTTCTCACCATTCTTCTATCCCATATTTCCTCACTTGTTACTAATTGTCCACGACTCGCTTCCGTCACCTTGACACCTTCTCACACAGAGAATATTCTTCACCAAGAGTGAAAAAAAAGTAAGCTGAGAATTATATAATAACATCTTTAAATATGAAAAGTATAATTCACAAGTGTTGTCAAATTTGGGATAGAATTGGACTGTTACAAAGTTTGGGCTATGCTGTTGCTAGCCGGGCTTGGCATTGAGCTCAAATAACTGATACCTCAACATGACACTGATATCTCAACCTGACACTGATATCTCAACCTGACACTGATATCTCAACCTGACACTGATATCTCAACCTGACACTGATATCTCAACCTGACACTGATATCCAGGAATGCTAACCTGGTAACAAACGCATGCAAAAGTCGGATGAGTTGGCCTAAGTCTTTAGGCCCAAGGGTGCATAACAACACACCGCAATTACATCTGAAAAAACACTCCAGATGAATGCCGAAGAAGAAGACACTGATATGTCAACCTGACACTGATATGTCAAACTGACACTGATACCTCAACCTGACAGTGATACCCCAACATGACACTGGTATCTCAACATGACACTGATACCTCCAGATGACACTGATACCTCCAGATGACACTGATACCTCCAGATGACACTGATACCTCAAGATGACACTGATACCTCAAGATGACACTGATTGCACAACATGTCACTGATACTTCCAGATGACACTGATACCTTCAGATGACATTGATACCTTCAGGTGACACTGATACCTCCAGATGACACTTAAATCTCAACATGACACTGATACCTCCAGATGACACTGATACATGCAAATGCCACTGATAACTCCAGATGCCACTGATAACTCCAGATGACACATACCTCAAGATGACAATGATACCTCAAGATGACACATATACATTAAGATCACACTGATATCTCAACCTGAAACTGATATCTCAACATAACACTGATGCCTCAACCTGACATTGATATCTCTACCTGATACCTCAAGATGACATAACCTCACGATGACACTCATACCTTAAACTGATATGTTATCTCAACCTGATACCACAAGATGACATTCATACCTCAAGACGAGACGACACTTATTCCTCAAGATGACACTAATGCCTCAATCTGACACTGATATCTCTTCCTGATACCTCAAGATGACACTGGTACCTCAACCTGATATGTTATCTCAACCTGATACCACAAGATGACATTCATACCTCAAGATGACATTTATACCTCAAGATGACACTGATGTCTCAACCTGACACTGATATATCTAAATGATACCTCAAGATGACACATAACCTCATGATGACACTGATACCTCAACCTGACAATGGCATCTCAACCTGACAATGGTATCTCAACATGACACCGATACCTCCAGATGACACTGATACATCCAAATGCCACTGATAATTCTGGATGACACTGATACCTCAAGATGACACCGACACCTCAAGATGACAATGATACCTCAAGATGACACTGATGCCTCAACCTGATACCTCAAGATGACACTTATACATTAAGATGACACTGATATCTCAACCTGAAACTGATATCTCAACATGACACTGATGCCTCAACCTGACATTGATATCTCTACCTGATACCTCAAGATGACATAACCTCACGATGACACTCATACCTTAAACTGATCTGTTATCTCAACCTGATACCTCAAGACGACATTCATACCTCAAGATGACATTTATACCTCAAGATGACACTGATGTCTCAACCTGACACTGATATCTCTAAATGATACCTCAAGATGACACTTATAACCTCAAGATGACACTGATACCTCAACCTGATATGTTATCTCAACCTGATACCACAAGATGACATTCATACCTCAAGATGACATTTATACCTCAAGATGACACTGATGTCTCAACCTGACACTGATATCTCTAAATGATACCTCAAGATGACACTTATAACCTCACGATGGCACTGATACCTCAACCTGATATGTTATCTCAACCTGATACTACAAGATGACATTCATACCTCAAGATGACATTTATACCTCAAGATGACACTGACATCTCAAACTGATACTTCAACATGACACTGATACTCAAACCTGACAGTGATAACAAATAAAAGATGCAATTATATACTGCTCGTACAAAAACTAAGAAGTAACAAAAACAAATCCTAATGAGATGGAGGTAGTACTTCGAACAACTTCTCAACATTCCATCAGATGCCACAGGAATTCAGGAAACCTACACAGATGCCACTGAAGAACTAGAACCAGACATACTGAAAGAAGAAATCGGAGAAGCCGTCAGATTAGCCCCATTGAATAAATCACCCGACCAAGATGAAATGCCAAATGAACTAATTAAAGCAGCAAGAGAAGAAGGAACAGCATGGCTACATAGACTATTCAACCATGTTTTGGTGGAACAACAGACACCATAAGACTGAGAATGAGAAATTATTCCAATTTGGAAAAACAAATGTGGTGCTGCTTAGAAAACCTAGTGGGGAGCATCGGCTCTGCATCGACTATCGCCAACTGAATGGTATAACCGAGTTCCAAGCAGAACCGCTACCAGACCATGGGCAACTCTTTGCCAAGCTGAGTAAAGCCAAGTATTTCTCTAAGATAGACTTGAGCAAAGGATACTACCAGATCCCCGTGAAGCAAGAAGTTCGACCCTACCTGGCATTCAGCACCTCAACGGGACACTGCCAATTCAACGTGCTCCCATTTGGCCTTAGTAACGCACCCAGCGTTTTCACCAGGATGATGAGAATGCTTTTGGACCCTCTAAGAGACCCATCCATTACCAACTTCATGGACGACATTCTCATTGCCTCCAATACCTTTGAGGAACATTTATCCTCATTGGAAGTTCTGTTAACCAGATTAGCTGAAGTAGGATTGACTGCTCGGCCCACCAAGTGCCAGCTAGCATTTCAAAAACTTGAATTTCTGGGACATACATTCTGTCTCCCGTACTGCTAATCATTTCTGATACTGATGTTCCTCCATGCCATGATGTCAGACTGTCCAGCATCTTCTCTCATAGTCTCCCCCTGCTTCTTCTCCCCTACAACAACTGTCCCATTGTAGCAACATACTCCAGCTGTCCTCTTCTCATGACATGCCCTAAGAACATGGATTGTCCTCTTCCGATGCCAGTAACCAGTTCTCTTTGTCCGTTAACTTCTTCCAAGATATCTTCATCACGCTTTCCATCCGTCGATGGTGTTCTCACCATTCTTCTATCCCATATTTCCTCACTTGTTACTAATTGTCCACGACTCGCTTCCGTCACCTTGACACCTTCTCACACAGAGAATATTCTTCACCAAGAGTGAAAAAAAAGTAAGCTGAGAATTATATAATAACATCTTTAAATATGAAAAGTATAATTCACAAGTGTTGTCAAATTTGGGATAGAATTGGACTGTTACAAAGTTTGGGCTATGCTGTTGCTAGCCGGGCTTGGCATTGAGCTCAAATAACTGATACCTCAACATGACACTGATATCTCAACCTGACACTGATATCTCAACCTGACACTGATATCTCAACCTGACACTGATATCTCAACCTGACACTGATATCTCAACCTGACACTGATATCCAGGAATGCTAACCTGGTAACAAACGCATGCAAAAGTCGGATGAGTTGGCCTAAGTCTTTAGGCCCAAGGGTGCATAACAACACACCGCAATTACATCTGAAAAAACACTCCAGATGAATGCCGAAGAAGAAGACACTGATATGTCAACCTGACACTGATATGTCAAACTGACACTGATACCTCAACCTGACAGTGATACCCCAACATGACACTGGTATCTCAACATGACACTGATACCTCCAGATGACACTGATACCTCCAGATGACACTGATACCTCCAGATGACACTGATACCTCAAGATGACACTGATACCTCAAGATGACACTGATTGCACAACATGTCACTGATACTTCCAGATGACACTGATACCTTCAGATGACATTGATACCTTCAGGTGACACTGATACCTCCAGATGACACTTAAATCTCAACATGACACTGATACCTCCAGATGACACTGATACATGCAAATGCCACTGATAACTCCAGATGCCACTGATAACTCCAGATGACACATACCTCAAGATGACAATGATACCTCAAGATGACACATATACATTAAGATCACACTGATATCTCAACCTGAAACTGATATCTCAACATAACACTGATGCCTCAACCTGACATTGATATCTCTACCTGATACCTCAAGATGACATAACCTCACGATGACACTCATACCTTAAACTGATATGTTATCTCAACCTGATACCACAAGATGACATTCATACCTCAAGACGAGACGACACTTATTCCTCAAGATGACACTAATGCCTCAACCTGACACTGATATCTCTTCCTGATACCTCAAGATGACACTGGTACCTCAACCTGATATGTTATCTCAACCTGATACCACAAGATGACATTCATACCTCAAGATGACATTTATACCTCAAGATGACACTGATGTCTCAACCTGACACTGATATATCTAAATGATACCTCAAGATGACACATAACCTCATGATGACACTGATACCTCAACCTGACAATGGCATCTCAACCTGACAATGGTATCTCAACATGACACCGATACCTCCAGATGACACTGATACATCCAAATGCCACTGATAATTCTGGATGACACTGATACCTCAAGATGACACCGACACCTCAAGATGACAATGATACCTCAAGATGACACTGATGCCTCAACCTGATACCTCAAGATGACACTTATACATTAAGATGACACTGATATCTCAACCTGAAACTGATATCTCAACATGACACTGATGCCTCAACCTGACATTGATATCTCTACCTGATACCTCAAGATGACATAACCTCACGATGACACTCATACCTTAAACTGATCTGTTATCTCAACCTGATACCTCAAGACGACATTCATACCTCAAGATGACATTTATACCTCAAGATGACACTGATGTCTCAACCTGACACTGATATCTCTAAATGATACCTCAAGATGACACTTATAACCTCAAGATGACACTGATACCTCAACCTGATATGTTATCTCAACCTGATACCACAAGATGACATTCATACCTCAAGATGACATTTATACCTCAAGATGACACTGATGTCTCAACCTGACACTGATATCTCTAAATGATACCTCAAGATGACACTTATAACCTCACGATGGCACTGATACCTCAACCTGATATGTTATCTCAACCTGATACTACAAGATGACATTCATACCTCAAGATGACATTTATACCTCAAGATGACACTGACATCTCAAACTGATACTTCAACATGACACTGATACTCAAACCTGACAGTGATAACAAATAAAAGATGCAATTATATACTGCTCGTACAAAAACTAAGAAGTAACAAAAACAAATCCTAATGAGATGGAGGTAGTACTTCGAACAACTTCTCAACATTCCATCAGATGCCACAGGAATTCAGGAAACCTACACAGATGCCACTGAAGAACTAGAACCAGACATACTGAAAGAAGAAATCGGAGAAGCCGTCAGATTAGCCCCATTGAATAAATCACCCGACCAAGATGAAATGCCAAATGAACTAATTAAAGCAGCAAGAGAAGAAGGAACAGCATGGCTACATAGACTATTCAACCATGTTTTGGTGGAACAACAGACACCATAAGACTGAGAATGAGAAATTATTCCAATTTGGAAAAACAAAGGCAGTAAAAGAGACATAATACAGAGGCCTTTCCCCTTTGAATCATACTAGGAAAATATTTTACAAAATTCTTGAGAAAAGATTACAAACTACTATAGAACCTCAGCTAAGTGAAACACAACTTGGATTTAGGAAAAACAAAGGATGCACAGATGCCATTTTTGCTATTAGACAATTTATAGAAAAATCAATCGAATGTAATGAAATACTCTACTTAGCCTTTGTCAACCAAGAAAAGAGTAGCTAGAAACAATTTGTGGGAAATCCTTAAACGATATGAAGTGAGTACACACATAACAAACTTATGTAAAATCTTATACAACAACAGTGAATGCATAGTGAGAACAACTGGAGGACATTCAGAACCCTTCACCATAAGATCCAGAGTACAACAAGGTTGTGTCCTATCCCCTCTCTTGCTCAAAACCTATATAGACAGCATACGTAAAAAAACCAGCCAAACAGAGACCACAAGAACACCACATAACAAACAGAACACAGAAGAAGACCCATCGGCAAATTACACCATTGCGGACGATCAAGCACTAAAGCAAAATCAGAAGCTGAATTACAAGACCACATGAATAGTCTAAACGAAATGTGTAAGGAACATAACATGAAAATTAGCATAAGTAAAACAGAGATAATTACTATAACCAAAGAAGGAAAAACAACAATGATCCACCTAAAAAAACACCCCCTGAAACAAGTAAAGAGCTTCAAGTATCTAGGAAGTATAATATCATCAAATGGCAAATCAGAAGACAAAATCAAAAATAGATGCAATAAGGCATACCAACTCATTGGACAAATGGCACATATACTAAAGAACAAACATGTATCAATAACTACTAAGAAAGCACTCTACAACACAATTTTCCTACCAATTCTATGATACCAATGCAAAACCTGGACAATGACAGAAAAAGAGAAAAGAAAAATCACAATAGAAATGAGATTCCTGAAAAGAATATTCAATGCATCAAGAAAAGAGAAAATCAGAAATGAAAAACAATCAGGACTAAAGTGTTTTATTAGAAGGCAGCATAGCAAATTGTTTGGCCAAGCAAGTAGGTTACCAACTAACAGTATACCACAACAAGCAATGATGTATGGACAAGATGGAAGCAGAGGAAGAGGCCGACCATGTAAACGATGGACAGAGGGAACAGCAGAGTCCATGGGAATATCGATACATGAAGCCCATAAACAAGTACTCTCCTTCTGTTTATACTTCACCTCGACACCGCAAGGTACAAGAGGAACAAGATGAGATGAGATCTCATGATTATAAACTTCGACATAAAATCCTATGAGAATGTCAGGTGTTTAGTGAGTAAAGGGAACTGTTGTGAGAATTGTTGTGTTAACTGTGTAAATGTAAATATGAGTTGTCAGTATTGTTGTGTTAATTGTGTGAATGTAAATATGAGCTGTGAGAATTGTTGTGTTAACTATGTGAATGTAAATATAAGCTGTGAGAATTGTTGTGTTAACTGTTTGAATGTAAATATAAGATATAAGAATGTCTGTGATGACTATGTGAGGTGTATCAACTGTTGTGTGAACCTGTGTATGAGTTGTGAGAACTGTTGCACTAGTTGTGAGTTTTTGAGTGGGTGTGTGAACTGCTGTAGGATTTGTGACAATTGTTAAGCTTTTTGTGTGAGTTGTTGAGTGAGCTGTATGAATTCTTGTGTAAGTTGTGAGAAATGTTGAGCTGGTTGAGTGAGTTGTGTCAGGTGTATGGCCAGTGCTCACCCTTGTCTGCCAGGATGGGTGAGCTAAAGCAGATGATGGAGCCCAGTGTAACAGACACCTGGCCAGGCTCAATGGCAGAGGCAACAGGGATGCTCACATAGTCAGTCACTTCTGGCCTGTTCTTGTCCCACACCTGCAATATAGATAGGAGCTATGTGAAAACAGTTCTATTGTATGGTTGCTAATCATTCCTGAAGCAGCATGGTTTTTCAGCCTCTGGTTTTCCTGGTTATAATGCATAGATGTGGATCATTCCTGGAGAATGATGATGTCCCTGGTGCTTCATGTCATAAATTCTCTAGCTGTAGTTCTAGGCTTGACTCTGACCCGCAAGCATCTGTGCTGCATTGACAGCCATGTCCCCAGGTAGCACACAGCTAGACATGCCTCCTGGCCACTGTTGGTCCTCAGGTAGCACACAACCAGACATGTCTCCTGGCCACTGTTGGTCCTCAGGTAGCACACAGCCAGACATGCCTCCTGGCCACTGTTGGTCCTCAGGTAGCACACAGCCAGACATGCCTCCTGGCCACTGTTGGTCCTCAGGTAGCACACAGCGAGGCATGCCTCCTGGCCACTGTTGGTCCTCAGGTAGCACACAGCCAGACATGTCTCCTGGCCACTGTTGGTCCTCAGGTAGCACACAGCCAGACATGTCTCCTGGCCACTGTTGGTCCTCAGGTAGCACACAGCCAGACATGCCTCCTGGCCACTGCTGGTCCTCAGGTAGCAGACATGCCCCCTGGCCACTGTTGGTCCTCAGGTAGCACACAGCCAGACATGCCTCCTGGCCACTGTTGGTCCTCAGGTAGCAGACATGCCTCCTGGCCACTGTTGGTCCTCAGGTAGCAGACATGTCTCCTGGCCACTGTTGGTCCTCAGGTAGCACACAGCCAGACATGCCTCCTGGCCACTGTTGGTCCTCAGGTAGCAGACATGCCTCCTGGCCACTGTTGGTCCTCAGGTAGCACACAGCCAGTGTGACGGGATGAGTCTAGATCACTATGCGAATACCACCAATATTACGTTAGCTGAATTACTATTTACATTCGGGATTCAGTACAGCAGCTAAATTACTAATACTGACGTCAGAATGACTACACAGACCTTTTCTGCACTAAAACTACACAGTGCATTGGGGACAGCGTGTATTTTCACGTCATCTATTCAAACGATGTCACAAGGGGAATCCCCTGTCTTCAACCCTTATTAATATCAAGTCTACGGACTGGGGACATAGGTCCGTCACTCCCTAGCAACGGGAATAGGCGATATGCTATTAGTACGGCTGCACCGGAAATTGTGACTAACAACTTCCGTCTGGTTCACAACGACCATAGCTGCTGTGCTAAGCAGACCTTATATGAAGTGAGCTGCCATATCCAATTGCATCCTTGGTAGATTATACCAAAACCTATCTTAAGTGCTGCAATAAGACTGGGGGAGCCTCGCTGCTGATACTGCTGACACCTAACTGGTCCGGTTACCGAAACTTTGAGCCACCAACTAGTGGAGACGGAACCTGGAATCCGGAGGAGCATCGTACACCTGTCGAATGCCAGGGTCGACTCCAAGACATAATACAACCGAAAGCCAGCACTATTCCTAACAGAGATCAGATTGTCTCAGGTGACTCTGTGTCTACATGTGTTCTGAGTGTGTCACTGTCTGGATGGTGTGAAGGATGATATGCTATCTGTCTAAGCATCAGAAAACTATTTTATTTTTGTACCTGTAACATAATTGTAACTGTCATAGTTCACCACTTGAACGACAATTTTCATTATCTCTTTTACTATTAAAGAGTATTATTGTTTTATACTTGTACCCACGTACTCCCTTCGTGATCATTTGAACGCAAGGCGTGCGCGTGAGTGCGTGAAAGTATTTAAAACAGGGGGCTTCATCAAATGACGAAGGATCACCGACAGATAAACTAGACATTCGTGTTAGGTCTTCCTACATACACGAGTGTTCTTCACCTTCTGCCTTTGTCTACCAAGTGAATCCCAGTCTCTCCTATCGGGACCATCCCTTTAGACATTCTGATAACGAGCCATACTTTCTAGAGACTGTCGGCAAACTCTTGGATAGGGATTTCTGTCTATTTCAATAGAAATACCCTAACGGTCGGTGACAACTGTGGTCTCGGTCCGGGATCTACCCACCGAATTAGAAATATTTCTAATAAATTGTGTTACTTGGTACAAATTTTTTTTTCCATATCTCAGTAAAGGGTAGAGTAGTTTAGGAAACTCTGTAATTAGTTGTTTCCATTCGATTGAGAGAGTGAAAGTGTGTTTTGTATCATTGTTTGTACTAACCATTTTTGTGTATGTACTAATAAGATTTGTAAATTATTGCAATTGTATTAGTATAACTTGAATTGGGAAGTAGTATAATATTGATATAGAAATTGTAGTCCACTGATCACTCACCCTCTCAGTCAAAACTCAGTCATGAGTTCATCAGCAGATTTGCACGCAGCAGCGGTAGCTATGGGGTTATCGGAGCCCGAAGCAGCCAAATATGTCCATGATATGGAGAGGGAGTTAAGGAAAGAAGACAGGGAAGATAAAATACGTAGGCATGAACTCGAGCTTAAGAAACTGGAAGCAGAGACAGAGCTTAAGAAAATCGAGGCTGAGAAAGAACTTAGGCAGTTACAGGAAAACGAAAAAATCCGACAGCATGAGTTTAGGATGAAAGAGCTAGAAAACCAAGTTCTATCAGCAACCTGTTCTAACGCCAGCTCTCCGGCACCCAGCATTGAAACCCAGCTACATTCGACTTCTCATGTGGGTCCTATGAGTTTTCCTTTGATGCCGTTCGAGAAAAATCAGGAACAATTGGATAGTTACCTTCAGAAATTCGAGAAATTAGCTGAGTCATTTGGGTTGGCTAGGGAACACTGGAACTTGAAGCTTTCTCAGGCACTGAGGGGACAAGCGTATGTAGTCTTTCAGGGACTACCTCCAGGCCATGAACATTCTTATGAAAGTTTGAAATCAGCTTTATTGAAGAGATATGAGTTAACCTCAGCTGCTTATCAGCGGAAATTCTGAACCGCAAGACGTCTGAGGGGTGAGTCATTCTCACAATTGTCCGCTCGTCTGCAGAGTTATCTCTGTAAATGGGAGACATTGGGAGAGTATGAACACTCCTATGCGGGCTTGCGGGAGATGGTTTTATGTGAGCAGCTGAGGAACTGTATGTCGAAGCCGATGGAAACTTTCATCGTTGAACAAGGGGCGCAAAACCTAGAGGAAATGATAGTCTTGGCTGAAAGATATCTGACTGCCCATGGGGACTCTGTCTCAACACAACCTCCCCAACCTCAAAAGAACCAACCTCCCCAACCTCAAAAGAACCAACCTCCAACCAACATGGGACAACCCCGATACAATAACCAACCAGCAGATAAGAGGCAACCCCAGCCACAACCAAACAACCCCACCGCAACTGGTTTTAGACAACCCTACTGCAAGAACTGTAGGAATAACTCCCACAGTACGTCAGAATGTAGGCGCCAACCTAATCCCAAGATTGCGGCATACTTGTCCACAGACAAGGAAATCGCTAAGAGGCCACCTCATCAAGAACTGAGAAGACCTCCAGTGACAGAGCAGATCACTGTCAATGGACAGTGGGTCGAGTGTCTTTACGATACGGGTCTACAATATGATGCCATCGTAGCATCTCACCTGGTAGACCCTGATCAAATCACCGAAGACACAATTGAGATAAAGGGCGTGACAAAAAGCTCACCTACCCTGACCTTGCCGATCGCTAGAATATTAGTTGACTCTAAATTCGTTAAGGGTACGATATCGGCAGCAGTGATGGCTGACTCCATCTATGACATGATACTAGGATGTAGATATGTCTACTTGGGGGAACCAGTCACACCCATGATAGTGGCTGCTGTGCAGACCAGGGCTCAAGTTACAGCAACCTCTGAGCCTGATCTACCCATGAATCCACTCCCAGGGGAGATTAGAGCCGCACAGAACCAGGACCCGACTCTAGCACACTGTTTTAAGAAACTTCCAAATGCTAGAAACCCCCCGCAGAGAGGGGACTTTTATAAGAAGGGAAATTTGTTGTATCGTAGGGCCGGTAAAAATGAACAGGAACATGGTCAACTTGTAGTACCAGCAGCATATAGGCCACAAGTTCTACACATGGGCCACACACTGTCGTTTAGTGGGCATATGGGTGGTGGTGCAACTAATCAACGCATTTCATGTCATTATTTCTGGCCGGGAATGAATGGGGACATCAAAAGGTATGTGAAATCTTGTCCTGAGTGTCAGCGAGTTGCACCCAGACACACGACTGCCCCAGTTAAGTTAGGAGAAATGCCCATCATGAATACCCCCTTCGAGCGAGTGGCTGTCGACATTGTTGGACCTCTCCCTAGAACTAAAAGGAGAAACAAATACATACTAACTCTGGTGGATACCTGCTCCATGTGGGGAGAAGCGATCGCCCTGCCAGCCATTGATTCTAAAAGAGTGGCAGAGGCCCTGGTCACGATTTTCACTCGGCTAGGATTCCCTAACCAAATCCTCACTGATAACGGCTCTCAGTTTAGAGGGAGATTGATGGAAGAAGTCTTCCATATTTTCCAGACTCGCCACATACATTCCAGTCCATACCACCCACAGTCAAACGGCCTGGTGGAAAGGTTCAACGGGACATTGATGTCTATCCTGAGGAAGTTGGCACAGGAAAAACCAGAAGTCTGGGATGATTACCTACCGGCAGCACTATTTGCTTACCGGGAAGTTCCTCATGGCTCCACTGGCCTTCCACCGGCAACCCTCCTCTTTGGTAGGCCCATCAAAGGTCCTCTAGAAGCTCTCATGAGAACATGGACTGAGGAGAGAACAGACGAGACAGTAGTAAATGCGTCCACGTATGTGGAAGAATTGAAACACAAGTTAAAGATGGGATGGAAGTTAGCGACGAGTAATCTTAGAAGAGCCCGAGCGAAACATGCCCAGTATTACAATAAAAAGGCCAAGGATCGTTCACTAGAGGTAGGGGACAAAGTCTTACTACTACTCCCTAGCGGAAACAATAAGTTGGAGATTGGGTGGCAGGGGCCGTTCCCCGTGGTAGAGAAACTGTCCCGTACCAATTACAGGATCGCCATCAAGGGTAAGCAGAAAATGTATCATATCAATTTGCTCCGCAAATATTATGCGAGAGCAAATGACCCCCCCAAGGCATTTGTTGGCAATGGCAGTTGCAACTGAAGTAGAGAATGGGGAGAACATAGCGGTGGAATACCCCCTACAACTTCAGGAGACCTACCAGGATGTGGAAATAAATCCTAACCTGACCACTTCCCAAAAGGGAATATTGGGGGAAGTATTACAATCTCACGCAACACTCCTCACCGACAAACCAGGTCGCACTAGCTTGATAGAATTTGATATGAAGCTGACCAGCCCTGATCCTATTAGGCAGAAACAGTATCCCATTCCCTATGCAAAGGAAGAGGCACTCAGAATTGAGATCAACCAGCTACTTCAAGAAGGAATAATCTCACCTTCTGAGTCACCGTACAGTGCAAATGTGGTGCTGCTTAGAAAACCTAGTGGGGAGCATCGGCTCTGCATCGACTATCGCCAACTGAATGGTATAACCGAGTTCCAAGCAGAACCGCTACCAGACCATGGGCAACTCTTTGCCAAGCTGAGTAAAGCCAAGTATTTCTCTAAGATAGACTTGAGCAAAGGATACTACCAGATCCCCGTGAAGCAAGAAGTTCGACCCTACCTGGCATTCAGCACCTCAACGGGACACTGCCAATTCAACGTGCTCCCATTTGGCCTTAGTAACGCACCCAGCGTTTTCACCAGGATGATGAGAATGCTTTTGGACCCTCTAAGAGACCCATCCATTACCAACTTCATGGACGACATTCTCATTGCCTCCAATACCTTTGAGGAACATTTATCCTCATTGGAAGTTCTGTTAACCAGATTAGCTGAAGTAGGATTGACTGCTCGGCCCACCAAGTGCCAGCTAGCATTTCAAAAACTTGAATTTCTGGGACATACCATAGTCCAGGGTTACACCTCGCCTGACCCGAAAAATGTAGAAAAACTACAAGCCGCACCGCGACCCAAGACCAAGAAAGATGTGAGATCCTTTGTGTCTCTGTGTGGGTTCTACCAAAAATATATCCAGAATTTCAACATGGTTGCAGCCCCTCTCACAGATGCCACAAAGAAGGGAGCCCCAGAGAAAGTTAACTGGACTGCAGATTGTGAGACTGCGTACACCATCCTTAAAGACAGACTTTCAGCAAGACCCATCTTGCAACTCCCAGATCTTACCAAAACATTTACCTTGCGAACGGATGCCAATAATGTTGGCATTGGGGCAACACTGTTGCAGGGAGGACGAGAAAACCCGACCATCCTTTTCCCAGTAGCATACGCCAGTCGAAAGTTAAACCAGGCTGAACGGAACTATTCCACCATCGAAAAGGAATGTTTATCTCTAGTATGGGCGGTACAGAAATTCCAACCATACTTATATGGAACAAAATTCATGGTTCAGAGTGACCACCAACCTCTGATGTTCTTAGCTGCCTCCAAGAAGTTAAACACTCGGTTGATGAGATGGTCACTGCTCCTACAACCATACACATTCAATGTGGAGTACATCCCCGGAAAAGAAAATGTGGGAGCAGATTTCCTGAGCAGACACCCTACTGCTGAGGATGAAGACAATGACCAGACGGACTCAGGAGGAAAATAAGCCATAGTCGATCTAGGCTCACCTACCCCAAAAGTTCACCTAGTCGTACTTTTCTCTAGGAGGGGCATATGTGACGGGATGAGTCTAGATCACTATGCGAATACCACCAATATTACGTTAGCTGAATTACTATTTACATTCGGGATTCAGTACAGCAGCTAAATTACTAATACTGACGTCAGAATGACTACACAGACCTTTTCTGCACTAAAACTACACAGTGCATTGGGGACAGCGTGTATTTTCACGTCATCTATTCAAACGATGTCACAAGGGGAATCCCCTGTCTTCAACCCTTATTAATATCAAGTCTACGGACTGGGGACATAGGTCCGTCACTCCCTAGCAACGGGAATAGGCGATATGCTATTAGTACGGCTGCACCGGAAATTGTGACTAACAACTTCCGTCCGGTTCACAACGACCATAGCTGCTGTGCTAAGCAGACCTTATATGAAGTGAGCTGCCATATCCAATTGCATCCTTGGTAGATTATACCAAAACCTATCTTAAGTGCTGCAATAAGACTGGGGGAGCCTCGCTGCTGATACTGCTGACACCTAACTGGTCCGGTTACCGAAACTTTGAGCCACCAACTAGTGGAGACGGAACCTGGAATCCGGAGGAGCATCGTACACCTGTCGAATGCCAGGGTCGACTCCAAGACATAATACAACCGAAAGCCAGCACTATTCCTAACAGAGATCAGATTGTCTCAGGTGACTCCTACATGTGTTCTGAGTGTGTCACTGTCTGGATGGTGTGAAGGATGATATGCTATCTGTCTAAGCATCAGAAAACTATTTTATTTTTGTACCTGTAACATAATTGTAACTGTCATAGTTCACCACTTGAACGACAATTTTCATTATCTCTTTTACTATTAAAGAGTATTATTGTTTTATACTTGTACCCACGTACTCCCTTCGTGATCATTTGAACGCAAGGCGTGCGCGTGAGTGCGTGAAAGTATTTAAAACAGGGGGCTTCATCAAATGATGAAGGATCACCGACAGATAAACTAGACATTCGTGTTAGGTCTTCCTACATACACGAGTGTTCTTCACCTTCTGCCTTTGTCTACCAAGTGAATCCCAGTCTCTCCTATCGGGACCATCCCTTTAGACATTCTGATAACGAGCCATACTTTCTAGAGACTGTCGGCAAACTCTTAAATAGGGATTTCTGTCTATTTCAATAGAAATACCCTAACGGTCGGTGACAGCCAGACATGCCTCCTGGCCACTGTTGGTCCTCAGGTAGCAGAAATGTCTCCTGGCCACTGTTGGTCCTCAGGTAGCACACAGCCAGACATGCCTCCTGGCCACTGTTGGTCCTCAGGTAGCAGACATGCCTCCTGGCCACTGTTGGTCCTCAGGTAGCAGACATGTCTCCTGGCCACTGTTGGTCCTCAGGTAGCAGACATGCCTCCTGGCCACTGTTGGTCCTCAGGTAGCACACAGCCAGACATGCCTCCTGGCCAATGTTGGTCCTCAGGTAGCAGACATGCCTCCTGGCCACTGTTGGTCCTCAGGTAGCAGACATGTCTCCTGGAAACTGTTGGTCCTCAGGTAGCACACAGTCAGACATGCCTCCTGGCCACTGTTGGTCCTCAGGTAGCACACAGCCAGACATGCCTCCTGGCCACTGTTGGTCCTCAGGTAGCAGACATGCCTCCTGGCCACTGTTGGTCCTCAGGTAGCACACAGCCAGACATGCCTCCTGGCCACTGTTGGTCCTCAGGTAGCAGACATGCCTCCTGGCCACTGCTGGTCCTCAGGTAGCAGACATGCCCCCTGGCCACTGTTGGTCCTCAGGTAGCACACAGCCAGACATGTCTCCTGGCCACTGTTGGTCCTCAGGTAGCACACAGCCAGACATGTCTCCTGGCCACTGCTGGTCCTCAGGTAGCAGACATGCCCCCTGGCCACTGTTGGTCCTCAGGTAGCACACAGCCAGACATGTCTCCTGGCCACTGTTGGTCCTCAGGTAGCAGACAGCCAGACATGCCTCCTGGCCACTGTTGGTCCTCAGGTAGCACACAACCAGACATGCCTCCTGGCCACTGTTGGTCCTCAGGTAGCAGACATGTCTCCTGGCCACTGTTGGTCCTCAGGTAGCAGACATGTCTCCTGGCCACTGTTGGTCCTCAGGTAGCTCACAGCCAGACATGTCTCCTGGCCACTGTTGGTCCTCAGGTAGCAGACATGCCTCGTGGCCACTGTTGGTCCTCAGGTAGCACACAGCCAGACATTCTCCTGGCCACTGTTGGTCCTCAGGTAGCACACAGCCAGACATGTCTCCTGGCCACTGTTGGTCCTCAGGTAGCACACAGCCAGACATGTCTCCTGGCCACTGTTGGTCCTCAGGTAGCACACAGCCAGACATGTCTCCTGGCCACTGTTGGTCCTCAGGTAGCAGACATGCCTCCTGGCCACTGTTGGTCCTCAGGTAGCACACAGCCAGACATGCCTCCTGGCCACTGTTGGTCCTCAGGTAGCACACAGCCAGACATACCTCCTGGCCACTGTTGGCCCTCAGGTAGCACACAGCCAGACATGCCTCCTGACCACTGTTGGTCCTCAGGTAGCACACAGCCAGACATGCCTCCTGGCCACTGTTGGTCCTCAGGTAGCAGACATGCCCCCTGGCCACTGTTGGTCCTCAGGTAGCACACAGCCAGACATGTCTCCTGGCCACTGTTGGTCCTCATGTAGCAGACATGCCTCCAGGCCACTGTTGGTCCTCAGGTAGCAGACATGCCTCCTGGCCACTGTTGGTCCTCAGGTAGCAGACATGTCTCCTGGCCACTGTTGGTCCTCAGGTAGCAGACATGTCTCCTGGCCACTGTTGGTCCTCAGGTAGCAGACATGTCTCCTGGCAACTGTTGGTCCTTAGGTAGCAAACATGCTTCCTGGCCACTGTTGGTCTTCAGGTAGCACACAGCCAGACATGTCTCCTGGCCACTGTTGGTCCTCAGGTAGCACACAGCCAGACATTCTCCTGGCCACTGTTGGTCCTCAGGTAGCACACAGCCAGACATGTCTCCTGGCCACTGTTGGTCCTCAGGTAGCACACAGCCAGACATGTCTCCTGGCCACTGTTGGTCCTCAGGTAGCACACAGCCAGACATGTCTCCTGGCCACTGTTGGTCCTCAGGTAGCAGACATGCCTCCTGGCCACTGTTGGTCCTCAGGTAGCACACAGCCAGACTTGTCTCCTGGCCACTGTTGGTCCTCAGGTAGCAGACATGCCCCCTGGCCACTGTTGGTCCTCAGGTAGAAGACATGCCTCCTGGCCACTGTTGGTCATCAGGTAGCACACAGCCAGATGTCTCCTGGCCACTGTTGGTCCTCAGGTAGCAGACATGCCTCCTGGCCACTGTTGGTCCTCAGGTAACAGACATGCCTCCTGGCCACTGTTGGTCCTCAGGTAGCAGACAGCCAGACATGTCTCCTGGCCACTGTTTGTCCTCAGGTAGCAGACATGCCTCCTGGCCACTGTTGGTCCTCAGGTAGCAGAAATGTCTCCTGGCCACTGTTGGTCCTTAGGTAGCAAACATGCCTCCTGGCCACTTTTGGTCCTCAGGTAGCACACAGCCAGACATGTCTCCTGGCCACTGTTGGTCCTCAGGTAGCACACAGCCAGACATGTCTCCTGGCCACTGTTGGTCCTCAGGTAGCACACATCCAGACTTTCTCCTGGCCACTGTTGGTCCTCAGGTAGCACACAGCTAGGCATGTCTCCTGGCCACTGTTGGTCCTCAGGTAGCAGACATGCATCCTGGCCACTGTTGGTCCTCAGGTAGCACACAGCCAGACATGTCTCCTGGCCACTGTTGGTCCTCAGGTAGCACACAGCCAGACATGTCTCCTGGCCACTGTTGGTCCTCAGGTAGCACACAGCCAGACAAGACTCCTGGCCACTGTTGGTCCTCAGGTAGCACACAGCCAGACATGTCTCCTGGCCACTGTTGGTCCTCAGGTAGCAGACATGCCCCCTGGCCACTGTTGGTCCTCAGGTAGCAGACATGCCTCCTGGCCACTGTTGGTCCTCAGGTAGCACACAGCCAGATATGTCTCCTGGCCACTGTTGGTCCTCAGGTAGCAGACATGCCTCCTGGCCACTGTTGGTCCTCAGGTAACAGACATGCCTCCTGGCCACTGTTGGTCCTCAGGTAGCACAGAGCCAGACATGTCTCCTGGCCACTGTTTGTCCTCAGGTAGCAGACATGTCTCCTGGCCACTGTTGGTCCTCAGGTAGCAGACAGCCAGACATGTCTCCTGGCCACTGTTGGTCCTCAGGTAGCAGACATGTCTCCTGGCCACTGTTGGTCCTCAGGTAGCACACAGCCAGACATGCCTCCTGGCTACTGTTGGTCCTCAGGTAGCACACAGCCAGACTTGCCTCCTGGCCACTGTTGGTCCTCAGGTAGCAGACATGCCTCCTGGCCACTGTTGGTCCTCAGGTAGCAGACATGCCTCCTGGCCACTGTTGGTCCTCAGGTAGCAGACATGCCTCCTGGCCACTGTTGGTCCTCAGGTAGCAGACATGCATCCTGGCCACTGTTGGTCCTCATGTAGCACACAGCCAGACATGTCTCCTGGCCACTGTTGGTCCTCAGGTAGCACACAGCCAGACATGTCTCCTGGCCACTGTTGGTCCTCAGGTAGCAGACATGCCTCCTGGCCACTGTTGGTCTTCAGGTAGCAGACATGCCTCCTGGCTACTGTTGGTCCTCAGGTAGCACACAGCCAGACATGTCTCCTGGCCACTGTTGGTCCTCAGGTAGCAGACATGTCTCCTGGCCACTGTTGGTCCTCAGGTAGCACACAGCCAGACATGTCTCCTGGCCACTGTTGGTCTTCAGGTAGCAGACATGCCTCCTGGCTACTGTTGGTCCTCAGGTAGCACACAGCCAGACATGTCTCCTGGCCACTGTTGATCCTCAGGTAGCACACAGCCAGACATGCCTCCTGGCTACTGTTGGTCCTCAGGTAGCACACAGCCAGACATGTCTCCTGGCCACTGTTGGTCCTCAGGTAGCACACAGCCAGACATGCCTCCTGGCCACTGTTGGTCCTCAGGTAGCACACAGCCAGACATGTCTCCTGGACACTGTTGGTCCTCAGGTAGCAGACATGCCTCCTGGCCACTGTTGGTCCTCAGGTAGCACACAGCCAGACATGCCTCCTGGCTACTGTTGGTCCTCAGGTAGCAGACATGACTCCTGGCTACTGTTGGTCCTCAGGTAGTAGACATGCCTCCTGGCCACTGTTGGTCCTCAGATAGCACACAGCCAGACATGCCTCCTGGCCACTGTTGGTCCTCAGGTAGCACACAGCCAGACATGTCTCCTGGCCACTGTTGGTCCTCAGGTAGCAGACATGCCTCCTGGCCACTGTTGGTCCTCAGGTAGCACACAGCCAGACATGCCTCCTGGCCACTGTTGGTCCTCAGGTAGCACACAGCCAGACATGTCTCCTGGCCACTGTTGGTCCTCAGGTAGCAGACATGCCTCCTGGCCACTGTTGGTCCTCAGGTAGCACACAGCCAGACATGCCTCCTGGCTACTGTTGGTCCTCAGGTAGCAGACATGCCTCCTGGCTACTGTTGGTCCTCAGGTAGTAGACATGCCTCCTGGCCACTGTTGGTCCTCAGGTAGCACACAGCCAGACATGCCTCCTGGCCACTGTTGGTCCTCAGGTAGCACACAGCCAGACATGCCTCCTGGCCACTGTTGGTCCTCAGGTAGCACACAGCCAGACATGTCTCCTGGCCACTGTTGGTCCTCAGGTAGCAGACATGCCTCCTGGCCACTGTTGGTTCTCAGGTAGCACACAGCCAGACATGCCTCCTGGCCACTGTTGGTCCTCAGGTAGCACACAGCCAGACATGCCTCCTGGCCACTGTTGGTCCTCAGGTAGCACACAGCCAGACATGCCTCCTGGCCACTGTTGGTCCTCGGGTAGCCTACAGCCAGACATACCTCCTGGCCCACTGTTGGTCCTCAGGTAGCAGACATGCCTCCTGGCCACTGTTGGTCCTCAGGTAGCACACAGCCAGACATGCCTCCTGGCCACTGTTGGTCCTCAGGTGGCAAACATGCCTCCTGGCCACTGTTGGTCCTCAGGTGGCAGACATGCCTCCTGCCCACTGTTGGTCCTCAGGTAGCACACAGCCAGACATACCTCCTGGCGACTGTTGGTCCTCAGGTAGCAGACATGCCTCCTGGCCACTGTTGGTCCTCAGGTAGCAGACATGCCTCCTGGCCACTGTTGGTCCTCAGGTAGCAGACATGCCTCCTGGCCACTGTTGGTCCTCAGGTAGCACACAGCCAGACATGCCTCCTGGCCACTGTTGGTCCTCAGGTAGCACACAGCCAGACATGCCTCCTGGCCACTGTTGGTCCTCATGTAGCACACAGCCAGACATGCCTCCTGGCCACTATTGGTCCTCAGGTAGCACACAGCCAGACATGCCTCCTGGCCACTGTTGGTCCTCAGGTAGCAGACATGCCTCCTGGCCACTGTTGGTCCTCAGGTAGCACACAGCCAGACATGCCTCCTGGCCACTGGTGGTCCTCAGGTAGCACACAGCCAGACATGCCTCCTGGACACTGTTGGTCCTCAGGTAGTAGACATGCCTCCTGGCCACTGTTGGTCCTCAGGTAGCACACAGCCAGTCATGCCTCCTGGCCACTGTTGGTCCTCAGGTAGCAGACATGCCTCCTGGCCACTGTTGGTCCTCAGGTAGCACACAGCCAGACATGCCTCCTGGCCACTGTTGGTCCTCAGGTAGCACACAGCCAGACATGTCTCCTGACCACTGTTGGTCCTCAGGTAGCAGACATGCCTCCTGGCCACTGTTGGTCCTCAGGTAGCACACAGCCAGACATGCATCCTGGCCACTGTTGGTCCTCAGGTAGCCTACAGCCAGATATGCCTCCTGGCCACTGATGGTCCTCAGGTAGCAGACATGCCTCCTGGCCACTGTTGGTCCTCAGGTAGCACACAGCCAGACATGCCTCCTGGCCACTGTTGGTCCTCAGGTAGCCTACAGCCAGACATGCCTCCTGGTCACTGTTGGTCCTCAGGTAGCAGACATGCCTCCTGGCCACTGTTGGTCCTCAGGTAGCACACAGCCAGACATGCCTCCTGGCTACTGTTGGTCCTCAGGTAGCAGACATGACTCCTGGCTACTGTTGGTCCTCAGGTAGTAGACATGCCTCCTGGCCACTGTTGGTCCTCAGATAGCACACAGCCAGACATGCCTCCTGGCCACTGTTGGTCCTCAGGTAGCACACAGCCAGACATGTCTCCTGGCCACTGTTGGTCCTCAGGTAGCAGACATGCCTCCTGGCCACTGTTGGTCCTCAGGTAGCACACAGCCAGACATGCCTCCTGGCCACTGTTGGTCCTCAGGTAGCACACAGCCAGACATGTCTCCTGGCCACTGTTGGTCCTCAGGTAGCAGACATGCCTCCTGGCCACTGTTGGTCCTCAGGTAGCACACAGCCAGACATGCCTCCTGGCTACTGTTGGTCCTCAGGTAGCAGACATGCCTCCTGGCTACTGTTGGTCCTCAGGTAGTAGACATGCCTCCTGGCCACTGTTGGTCCTCAGGTAGCACACAGCCAGACATGCCTCCTGGCCACTGTTGGTCCTCAGGTAGCACACAGCCAGACATGCCTCCTGGCCACTGTTGGTCCTCAGGTAGCACACAGCCAGACATGTCTCCTGGCCACTGTTGGTCCTCAGGTAGCAGACATGCCTCCTGGCCACTGTTGGTTCTCAGGTAGCACACAGCCAGACATGCCTCCTGGCCACTGTTGGTCCTCAGGTAGCACACAGCCAGACATGCCTCCTGGCCACTGTTGGTCCTCAGGTAGCACACAGCCAGACATGCCTCCTGGCCACTGTTGGTCCTCGGGTAGCCTACAGCCAGACATACCTCCTGGCCCACTGTTGGTCCTCAGGTAGCAGACATGCCTCCTGGCCACTGTTGGTCCTCAGGTAGCACACAGCCAGACATGCCTCCTGGCCACTGTTGGTCCTCAGGTGGCAAACATGCCTCCTGGCCACTGTTGGTCCTCAGGTGGCAGACATGCCTCCTGCCCACTGTTGGTCCTCAGGTAGCACACAGCCAGACATACCTCCTGGCGACTGTTGGTCCTCAGGTAGCAGACATGCCTCCTGGCCACTGTTGGTCCTCAGGTAGCAGACATGCCTCCTGGCCACTGTTGGTCCTCAGGTAGCAGACATGCCTCCTGGCCACTGTTGGTCCTCAGGTAGCACACAGCCAGACATGCCTCCTGGCCACTGTTGGTCCTCAGGTAGCACACAGCCAGACATGCCTCCTGGCCACTGTTGGTCCTCATGTAGCACACAGCCAGACATGCCTCCTGGCCACTATTGGTCCTCAGGTAGCACACAGCCAGACATGCCTCCTGGCCACTGTTGGTCCTCAGGTAGCAGACATGCCTCCTGGCCACTGTTGGTCCTCAGGTAGCACACAGCCAGACATGCCTCCTGGCCACTGGTGGTCCTCAGGTAGCACACAGCCAGACATGCCTCCTGGACACTGTTGGTCCTCAGGTAGTAGACATGCCTCCTGGCCACTGTTGGTCCTCAGGTAGCACACAGCCAGTCATGCCTCCTGGCCACTGTTGGTCCTCAGGTAGCAGACATGCCTCCTGGCCACTGTTGGTCCTCAGGTAGCACACAGCCAGACATGCCTCCTGGCCACTGTTGGTCCTCAGGTAGCACACAGCCAGACATGTCTCCTGACCACTGTTGGTCCTCAGGTAGCAGACATGCCTCCTGGCCACTGTTGGTCCTCAGGTAGCACACAGCCAGACATGCATCCTGGCCACTGTTGGTCCTCAGGTAGCAGACATGCCTCCTGGCCACTGTTGGTCCTCAGGTAGCACACAGCCAGACATGCCTCCTGGCCACTGTTGGTCCTCGGGTAGCCTACAGCCAGACATACCTCCTGGCCCACTGTTGGTCCTCAGGTAGCAGACATGCCTCCTGGCCACTGTTGGTCCTCAGGTAGCACACAGCCAGACATGCCTCCTGGCCACTGTTGGTCCTCAGGTGGCAAACATGCCTCCTGGCCACTGTTGGTCCTCAGGTGGCAGACATGCCTCCTGCCCACTGTTGGTCCTCAGGTAGCACACAGCCAGACATACCTCCTGGCGACTGTTGGTCCTCAGGTAGCAGACATGCCTCCTGGCCACTGTTGGTCCTCAGGTAGCAGACATGCCTCCTGGCCACTGTTGGTCCTCAGGTAGCAGACATGCCTCCTGGCCACTGTTGGTCCTCAGGTAGCACACAGCCAGACATGCCTCCTGGCCACTGTTGGTCCTCAGGTAGCACACAGCCAGACATGCCTCCTGGCCACTGTTGGTCCTCATGTAGCACACAGCCAGACATGCCTCCTGGCCACTATTGGTCCTCAGGTAGCACACAGCCAGACATGCCTCCTGGCCACTGTTGGTCCTCAGGTAGCAGACATGCCTCCTGGCCACTGTTGGTCCTCAGGTAGCACACAGCCAGACATGCCTCCTGGCCACTGGTGGTCCTCAGGTAGCACACAGCCAGACATGCCTCCTGGACACTGTTGGTCCTCAGGTAGTAGACATGCCTCCTGGCCACTGTTGGTCCTCAGGTAGCACACAGCCAGTCATGCCTCCTGGCCACTGTTGGTCCTCAGGTAGCAGACATGCCTCCTGGCCACTGTTGGTCCTCAGGTAGCACACAGCCAGACATGCCTCCTGGCCACTGTTGGTCCTCAGGTAGCACACAGCCAGACATGTCTCCTGACCACTGTTGGTCCTCAGGTAGCAGACATGCCTCCTGGCCACTGTTGGTCCTCAGGTAGCACACAGCCAGACATGCATCCTGGCCACTGTTGGTCCTCAGGTAGCCTACAGCCAGATATGCCTCCTGGCCACTGATGGTCCTCAGGTAGCAGACATGCCTCCTGGCCACTGTTGGTCCTCAGGTAGCACACAGCCAGACATGCCTCCTGGCCACTGTTGGTCCTCAGGTAGCCTACAGCCAGACATGCCTCCTGGTCACTGTTGGTCCTCAGGTAGCAGACATGCCTCCTGGCCACTGTTGGTCCTCAGGTAGCACACAGCCAGACATGCCTCCTGGCTACTGTTGGTCCTCAGGTAGCAGACATGACTCCTGGCTACTGTTGGTCCTCAGGTAGTAGACATGCCTCCTGGCCACTGTTGGTCCTCAGATAGCACACAGCCAGACATGCCTCCTGGCCACTGTTGGTCCTCAGGTAGCACACAGCCAGACATGTCTCCTGGCCACTGTTGGTCCTCAGGTAGCAGACATGCCTCCTGGCCACTGTTGGTCCTCAGGTAGCACACAGCCAGACATGCCTCCTGGCCACTGTTGGTCCTCAGGTAGCACACAGCCAGACATGTCTCCTGGCCACTGTTGGTCCTCAGGTAGCAGACATGCCTCCTGGCCACTGTTGGTCCTCAGGTAGCACACAGCCAGACATGCCTCCTGGCTACTGTTGGTCCTCAGGTAGCAGACATGCCTCCTGGCTACTGTTGGTCCTCAGGTAGTAGACATGCCTCCTGGCCACTGTTGGTCCTCAGGTAGCACACAGCCAGACATGCCTCCTGGCCACTGTTGGTCCTCAGGTAGCACACAGCCAGACATGCCTCCTGGCCACTGTTGGTCCTCAGGTAGCACACAGCCAGACATGTCTCCTGGCCACTGTTGGTCCTCAGGTAGCAGACATGCCTCCTGGCCACTGTTGGTTCTCAGGTAGCACACAGCCAGACATGCCTCCTGGCCACTGTTGGTCCTCAGGTAGCACACAGCCAGACATGCCTCCTGGCCACTGTTGGTCCTCAGGTAGCACACAGCCAGACATGCCTCCTGGCCACTGTTGGTCCTCGGGTAGCCTACAGCCAGACATACCTCCTGGCCCACTGTTGGTCCTCAGGTAGCAGACATGCCTCCTGGCCACTGTTGGTCCTCAGGTAGCACACAGCCAGACATGCCTCCTGGCCACTGTTGGTCCTCAGGTGGCAAACATGCCTCCTGGCCACTGTTGGTCCTCAGGTGGCAGACATGCCTCCTGCCCACTGTTGGTCCTCAGGTAGCACACAGCCAGACATACCTCCTGGCGACTGTTGGTCCTCAGGTAGCAGACATGCCTCCTGGCCACTGTTGGTCCTCAGGTAGCAGACATGCCTCCTGGCCACTGTTGGTCCTCAGGTAGCAGACATGCCTCCTGGCCACTGTTGGTCCTCAGGTAGCACACAGCCAGACATGCCTCCTGGCCACTGTTGGTCCTCAGGTAGCACACAGCCAGACATGCCTCCTGGCCACTGTTGGTCCTCATGTAGCACACAGCCAGACATGCCTCCTGGCCACTATTGGTCCTCAGGTAGCACACAGCCAGACATGCCTCCTGGCCACTGTTGGTCCTCAGGTAGCAGACATGCCTCCTGGCCACTGTTGGTCCTCAGGTAGCACACAGCCAGACATGCCTCCTGGCCACTGGTGGTCCTCAGGTAGCACACAGCCAGACATGCCTCCTGGACACTGTTGGTCCTCAGGTAGTAGACATGCCTCCTGGCCACTGTTGGTCCTCAGGTAGCACACAGCCAGTCATGCCTCCTGGCCACTGTTGGTCCTCAGGTAGCAGACATGCCTCCTGGCCACTGTTGGTCCTCAGGTAGCACACAGCCAGACATGCCTCCTGGCCACTGTTGGTCCTCAGGTAGCACACAGCCAGACATGTCTCCTGACCACTGTTGGTCCTCAGGTAGCAGACATGCCTCCTGGCCACTGTTGGTCCTCAGGTAGCACACAGCCAGACATGCATCCTGGCCACTGTTGGTCCTCAGGTAGCCTACAGCCAGATATGCCTCCTGGCCACTGATGGTCCTCAGGTAGCAGACATGCCTCCTGGCCACTGTTGGTCCTCAGGTAGCACACAGCCAGACATGCCTCCTGGCCACTGTTGGTCCTCAGGTAGCCTACAGCCAGACATGCCTCCTGGTCACTGTTGGTCCTCAGGTAGCAGACATGCCTCCTGGCCACTGTTGGTCCTCAGGTAGCACACAGCCAGACATGCCTCCTGGCCACTGCTGATCATTTATTCCCAACATGGGAACTGTGCAAGACAAACAATCAGTTCTGTGACTTCCATCTACATTTGCATGGCAACTGATTTCTGAGAGTATCATTACATACATAAAAGCACTGACATCTAAGTAAAGACATCTCTGTTGATCCATATCTCTCTCACTCACACATGCATATGGCAACTGTGATGTACAAGTAAAACACCATGTATATATCTAACAACACTGATATGTCAGTGACATGGTCAGTCAGTGAGTACTCAATATTGTCATTTGTTGGTCATCAGGACACATTAGTTACTGTATCCCCTGCTTGTGACTATCAGACTGATCCCATCTGGCAGAACCATCCAACTGCAGCTGAAAGGATGGTCTCTGGGCTTCAGTATTTCATCTGTTGCATTCATTGTGTTCAACATCTATCTCACAGACACCTGCCTGTATTTTGTGTTCATCATCTATCTCACAGAGACAACTGCTTGTGTGTTGTGTTCATCATCTATCTCACAGACATCTGCCTGTGTGTTGTGTTCATCATCTATCTCACAGAGACACCTGCTTGTGTGTTGTGTTCATCATCTATCTCACAGAGACACCTGCCTGTATTTTGTGTTCATCATCTATCTCTCACAGACACCTGCCTGTGAGTTGTGTTCATCATCTATCTCACAGACACCTGCCTGTGTGTTGTGTTCATCATCTATCTTACAGAGACAATGCATGTGTGTTGTGTTTATCATCTATCTCACAGAGACACCTGCCTGTGTGTTGTGTTCATCATCTATCTCACAGAGACAATGCATGTGTGTTGTGTTCATCATCTATCTCTCACAGACACTTGCCTGTGAGTTGTGTTCATCATCTATCTCACAGAGACACCTGCTTGTGTGTTGTGTTCATCATCTATCTCACAGAGACAATGCATGTGAGTTGTGTTCATCATCTATCTCTCACAGACACCTGCCTGTGAGTTGTGTTCATCATCTATCTCACAGAGACACCTGCCTGTGAGTTGTGTTCATCATCTATCTCACAGAGACAATGCATGTGTGTTGTGTTCATCATCTATCTCACAGAGACACCTGCTTGTGTGTTGTGTTCATCATCTATCTCACAGAGACACCTGCTTGTGTGTTGTGTTCATCATCTATCTCACAGAGACACCTGCCTGTGAGTAGTGTTCATCATCTATCTCACAGGGGACACCTGCCCGTGTGTTGTGTTCATCATCTATCTCACAGAGACACCTGCCTGTATGTTGTGTTCATCATCTATCTCACAGAGACACCTGCTTGTGTGTTGTGTTCATCATCTATCTCACAGAGACACCTGCTTGTGTGTTGTGTTCATCATCTATCTCACAGAGACACCTGCCTGTATTTTGTGTTCATCATCTATCTCTCACAGACACCTGCCCGTGTGTTGTGTTCATCATCTATCTCACAGACACACCTGCCTGTGTGTTGTGTTTATCAGATATCACAAGTGACTACATCAGGTTTCTAACATCACCATCTTAGTTATAAAAACACATTCCTACACAAGTGACTACATCAGGTTTCTACCATCACCATCTTAGTTATAAAAGCACATTCCTACACAAGGGACCACATCAGGTTTCTAACATCACCATCTTAGTTATAAAAGCACATTCGTACACAAGGGACTACATCAGGCTTCTAACATCATTATCTTAGATGTAAAATGCACATTCCTACACAAGTGACTACATCAGGTTTCTAACATCACCATCTTAGTTGTAAACTGCATATTCGTACACAAGAAACTACATCAAGTTTCTAACATCACCATCTTAGTTGTAAAATGCACATTCCTTCACAAGTGACTACATCAGGTTTCTAACATCAACATCTAAGTTGTAAAGTGCACATTCCTACACAAGGGACTATATCAAGTTTCTAACATCCCCTGTACGTGATTGCTCAGATGTCAATATGTACATGTGTACACTCACCTTCAGGACTGTGTGTCCAGCTTCTGTAGCACGCACTATCAGCGTGTGATTGGTGGCTCCAGCAGAGACTTGGATGATGTCCGACCTGTGTAGTAGGAGACACACAAATAGACAGTGTTGCATGTGATGTGTGTGCATGTGTTGAGCAACTGTTGGCTCCAGTAGGAGACACACATTTAGACAGTGTTGCATGTGATGTGTGTGCATGTGTTGAGCAACTGTTGGTTCCAGTAGGAGACACACAAATAGACAGTGTTGCATATGATGTGTGTGCATGTGTTGAGCAACTGTTGGTTCCAGTAGGAGACACACAAATAGACAGTGTTGCATATGATGTGTGTGCATGTGTTGGTGCAACTGTTGGTTCCAGTAGGAGACACACAAATAGACAGTGTTGCATGTGATGTGTGTGCATGTGTTGGTGCATGTGTTGGTGCAACTGTTGGCTCCAGTAGGAGACATACAAATAGACAGTGTTGCATATGATGTGTGTGCATGTGTTGGAGCAACTGTTGGCTCCAGCATAGACCTGGATGATGTCTCTCCCTCTCTCTCTCACACACACACATTTCTAGTACTTCTTCTTTTTCTGCCTTCATCCAAAATGTTATTTTGGACATAACTGCGTTGTGCCTGTTTACAGCAGAGCTTCGATATATGCACCATTCGGCTGACACATCCGACTTCTTCAGGCATTTGTTGACTGGGTTAACTTATGTTAGATGGGGTCAACCTGGCAGGCCAGGTCAGCCCAAACCACATGACCACCTCCTCAGAGACTTGAATACTGACAGCCCAGGTTGGCCAACACCACATGACCACCTCCACAGAGACTTGAATACTGACAGCCCAACACAACATGACCACCTCAACAGAGACTTGAATACTGACAGCCCAGGTTGGCCAACACCACATGACCACCTCCACAGAGACTTGAATACTGACAGCCCAACACAACATGACCACCTCCTCAGAGACTTGAATACTGACAGCCCAGGTTCAGCCCAACACCACATGACCACCTCCACAAGGACTTGAATACTGACAGCCCAGGTTGGCCAACACCACATGACCACCTCCACAAGGACTTGAATACTGACAGCCCAGGTTGGCCAACACCACATGACCACCTCCACAAGGACTTGAATACTGACAGCCCAACACAACATGACCACCTCCACAGGGACTTGAATACTGACAGCCCAACACAACATGACCACCTCAACAGAGACTTGAATACTGACAGCCCAACACCACATGACCACCTCCACAAGGACTTGAATACTGACAGCCCAGGTCAGCCCAACACCACATGACCACCTCCGCAGAGACTTGAATACTGACAGCCCAGGACAGCCCAACACCACATGACCACCTCCACAGAGACTTGAATACTGACAGCCCAACACCACATGACCAACTCAACAGAGACTTGAATACTGACAGCCCAGGACAGCCCAACACCACATGACCACCTCCACAGAGACTTGAATACTGACAGCCCAACACCACATGACCAACTCAACAGAGACTTTAATACTGACAGCCCAGGACAGCCCAACACCACATGACCACCTCCACAGAGACTTGAATACTGACAGCCCAACACCACATGACCAACTCAACAGAGACTTGAATACTGACAGCCCAGGTCAGCCCAACACCACATGACCACCTCCACAGAGACTTGAATACTGACAGTCCAGGTCAGCCCAACACCACATGACCACCTCCGCAGAGACTTGAATACTGACAGCCCAGGTCAGCCCAACACCACATGACCACCTCCACAGAGACTTGAATACTGACAGCCCAACACCACATGACCACCTCCACAAGGACTTGAATACTGACAGTCCAACACAACATGACCACCTCCACAGGGACTTGAATACTGACAGCCCAACACCACATGACCAACTCAACAGAGACTTGAATACTGACAGCCCAGGACAGTCCAACACCACATGACCACCTCCACAGAGACTTGAATACTGACAGCCCAGGACAGCCCAACACCACATGACCACCTCCACAGAGACTTGAATACTGACAGCCCAACACCACATGACCAACCCAACAGAGACTTGAATACTGACAGCCCAGGTCAGCCCAACACCACATGACCACCTCCACAGGGACTCACACTGACAGCCCAGGTCAGCCCAACACCACATGACCACCTCCACAGAGACGAATACTGACAGCCCAGGTCATCCCAACACCACATGACCACCTCCACAGAGACTTGACTACTGACAGCCCAACACAACATGACCACCTCCACAAGGACTTGAATACTGACAGCCCAGGTCAGCCCAACACCACATGACCACCTCCACAGAGACTTGAATACTGACAGCCCAACACCACATGACCACCTCCACAAGGACTTGAATACTGACAGCCCAGGTCAGCCCAACACCACATGACCACCTCCACAAGGACTTGAATACTGACAGCCCAGGACAGCCCAACACCACATGACCACCTCCACAGAGGCTTGAATACTGACAGCCCAGGTCAGCCCAAAACCACATGACCACCTCTACAGAGACTTGAATACTGACAGCCCAACACAACATGACCACCTCCACAAGGACTTGAATACTGACAGCCCAGGTCAGCCCAAAACCACATAACCACCTCTACAGAGACTTGAATACTGACAGCCCAACACAACATGACCACCTCCACAGAGACTTGAATACTGACAGCCCAACACATGACCACCTCCACAGGACTTGAATACTGACAGTCCAACACAACATGACCACCTCCACAGAGACTTGAATACTGACAGCCCAACACCACATGTCCACCTCCACAAGGACTTGAATACTGACAGCCCAGGTCAGTCCAACACCACATGTCCACCTCCACAAGGACTTGAATACTGACAGCCCAGGTCAGTCCAACACCACATGTCCACCTCCACAAGGACTTGAATACTGACAGTCCAGGTCAGCCCAACACCACATGACCACCTCCACAGAGACTTGAATACTGACAGCCCAGGTCAGTCCAACACCACATGACCACCTCCACAGAGACTTGAATACTGACAGCCCAACACGACATGACCACCTCCACAAGGACTTGAATACTGACAGCCCAACACCACATGTCCACCTCCACAAGGACTTGAATACTGACAGCCCAGGTCAGTCCAACACCACATGTCCACCTCCACAAGGACTTGAATACTGACAGTCCAGGTCAGCCCAACACCACATGACCACCTCCACAGAGACTTGAATACTGACAGCCCAGGTCAGCCCAACACCACATGACCACCTCCACAAGGACTTGAATATTGCGCTGGTCAACATTTGTGCCAACCCCTGACTCCCCCACCTGATCTGTGTGGCTTGAGATCAATACAGTGATAGCTGTGTGTGTGTGTGTGTGAGACTGTGTGTGTGCGTGCACAACTGTGTGTGTGTGAGACTCTGTGTGTGTGACTTTGTGTATGTGATTGAATGTGTGTGTGAGACTCTGTGTGTGTGTGACTGTGTGTGTGTGAGACCGTGTGTGTGTGAGACCGTGTGTGTGTGAGACTGTGTGTGTGTGAGACTGTGTGTGTGAGAGACTGTGTGTGTGTGTGAGACTGTATGTGTGAGACTGTGTGTGTGAGACTGTGTGTGAGAGAGAGAGAGAGAGAAGAGAGAGAGAGAGAGAGAGAGAGAGAGAGAGAGAGAGAGAGAGAGAGAGAGAGAGAGAGAGAGACACTGCTGATTCTGGCGGACACCTGGATAATGTCTCATCTGTGTAATCATCATCATGTGCAATGCCCAAACAAATATGGTGGCATAAACAATAATTAAACAGTGGTCAACTATTCTGATAATCTTTAAAAGCTACCTTATATCTCACCTGCTACATGAAGGGATGTGACAATTATATCTCACCTGCTACATCAGGGAATGTGATAGTTATATCTCACCTGCTACATCAGAGAATGTGACAGTTATATCTCACCTGCTACATCAGAGAATGTGACAGTTATATCTCACCTGCTACATCAGAGAATGTGACAGTTATATCTCACCTGCTACATCAGGGAATGTGACAGTTATATCTCACCTGCTACATCAGAGAATGTGACAGTTATATCTCACCTGCTACATGAGAGAATGTGACAGTTATATATCACCTGCTACATCAGAGAATGTGAGTTATATCTCACCTGCTACATCAGGGAATGTGACAGTTATATCTCACATGCTACATCAGAGAATGTGACAGTTATATCTCACCTGCTACATGAGACAATGTGACAGTTATATCTCACATGCTACATTAGAGAATGTGACAGTTATGTCTCACCTGCTACATCAGGGATTGTGACAGTTATATCTCACATGCTACATCAGGGAATGTGACAGTTATATTTCACCTGCTATGTTAGGGAATATGACAGTTATATCTCACATGCTACATCAGGGAATGTGACAGTTATATTTCACCTGCTATGCTAGGGAATGTGACAGTTATATCTCATCTGCTACATCAGGGAATGTGACAGTTATATCTCACCTGCTACATCAGGGAATGTGACAGTTATATCTCACCTGCTACATCAGGGAATGTGACAGTTATATCTCATCTGCTACATCAGGGAATGTGACAGTTATATCTCACATGCTACATCAGGGAGAGTGACAGTTATATCTCACCTGCTAACATCAGGAAATGTGACAATTATATCTGATGTGCTATATCACTGAATGTGACAATTATATCTCACCTGCTACAACGGACCCCCAGATGGCTATTGGTGGCATAGAACTCCTCTCCAATATCATCGTGGTAACTGACAGACAACTGCAGTGTTGCTCCAACAGGCACAGCTGACAGATGGTTTGGGTAGGATGTCTCAATCACAGTGTCTGAGTTGATCATCAGATAGTAGACTGGTTTCACCTTGGGAAACACATGGCATCAGCATAACATTACATAACATCAAGGCATTACATAATATCAGTATGATGTAACATGACAGCACACAATTTCATGACATCAGAATGACATTACAATACATCCTGAAATTACATGATATTACATAACAGCATGGTATTACATGATATCAAACATACATTACATGACATCAGTTCAACAGTGCATGACATCAGCCAGGCATTGCACAACAATGAGCCTGAAGCATCAGCTGAACATTATATGACATCAGAATGACACATGCATATGCCATCACAATGACATGTAGATGACATCAGAATGACACATGTATATGCCATCAGAATGACATGTAGATGACATCAGAATGACACGTAGATGACATCAGAATGACAAATGTATATGCCATCACAATAACACATGTATATGTTGTTTGTCCATCAAGAATGATGATGACCATTCATTTCATCCAGTGGGGTTGAAGGTGTGGAGCCGTGGGTTCTAAGATGGCTGATAAGGCCTATTTTGGCTCGAAATGTTCTTTGACAATGTGGGGAAAGAATGCTTGACGTTTCTGGAGGAAGATTTCCTGCAGTGGTTTTTCTGTCCTGCCTTTTCTTCACAGCTCTTGCAGTCCTGGTTGCCTCACATATGACTGCACCTTTGCATAATGATGCACGCCACGAATTTCGGTCTCTGGCTGCAGCCTCCCAGGTGTCATGATGAATTCCAAAAGCATTCAGTGAAATTTTCAGAGTGTCTTTAAAACGTTTCCTCTGGCCACCTTGGGAGCGTTTGCCACAACGCAGTTCGATGTAAAAAATTCGTTTAGGGAGCCTGTGATCTGGCATGCGAGTCAAGTGACCAGCCCAACGAATCTGATTCTTCATCAGTATAGTGTGGATACTGGGCATGGATGCCCTTTCTAGGACTTCAGTGTCTGGAATCTTGTCTTGCCATTTAATCTTCAGTAGCTTCCTTAGGCAGACTGTGTGGAAGTGGTTTAATTTTCTAGCGTGTCGCTGATAAACAGTCCAGGTTTCACAAGCATATAGCAGTGTGGATAATACAACTGCTTTGTAGACTTTTAGCTTTGTTTGCAGGCTTATTCCAGTTCTGTCCCATACATTCTTGTACAGTGTGCCAAAGGCCGCGCTGGCCTTGGAGATTCTTGCATTCACTTCGTCATCAATTGTGGCAGCTTGTGACACGGTGCTGCCAAGATAAGTGAATTTGTCCACAACACTTAGTCTATGATCATTCACTTTAATATTCGGCACAGTGTGATTACTTCCTGGAGCTGGCTGGTACATAACCACAGTCTTCTCCAAGTTGATATTGAGCCCAAAGTTGGCACAGGCATGTGAGAAAGCTTAAACATTATGTTGCATGTCCGCCTCTGAGTTGGCGTATAGAGCGCAATCAGCAAACAGGAGCTCTCTGACGGTGTCGCTGTTAATTTTGGTTTTAGCTTTCAGCCTTCTGAGATTGAATAACTTTCCATCCATACGGTAGTTGATGTCTATTCCAATGTCGTCGTTCTCGAAGGCATTCATCAACATGGCTGAAAACATGAGGCTGAACAGTGTTGGTGCCAGGACACATCCTTGCTTCACTCCATTGGTGACAGGAAAGGGTTCAGACAGTTCACCATTTTCCTGTACTCTTGCCTGCATGCTGTCATGAAATAGCCGCACTATTTGGACAAACTTTCGTGGACAGCCATATTTTGCCATAATCTTTCACAGTCCTTCTCTGCTGACTGTATCAAAAGCCTTGGTAAGGTCAATGAAAGTGGAGAACATTTCGCAGTTCTGTTCCTGACATTTCTCTTGCAGCTGCCTTGCAGCGAAAATCATGTCAACAGTTCCAAGTTCTTTTCTGAAGCCACATTGACTCTCAGGAAGAAGACCTTGATCAAGATGGGCTGTGAGGCGATTGAGAAGAATTCTGGGGAGTATCTTCCCTGCAATTGAAAGCAAGGAGATGCCTCGGTGGTTGTCACAGGATTGGCGGTTTCCTTTACGTTTGTAAAGGTGGACTATTGACGCGTCCTTGAAATCTTGTGGCATGGTCTCGTTCATCCATATGTTTGTGAAGACTTGGTGAAGCTGCTCTGTTAGGACCGGCCCACCTGCCTTGTATATCTTTGCTGGGATGGAGTCAGGACCACGTGCCTTGCCGCTGGAGAGTTGCTGGATGGCTTTGTTTACTTCCACTATGGTTGGCAGGTCATCAAGTGTCTCATTGGTGGGAACTTGAGGAAGGCAGTTGATGGTTTCATCATCGAAGAAGGAAGTTGCATTTAAGATTTTGCTGAAATGCTCTGCCCAGCGTTGAAGGATTTCTTTCTTATCGGTGACCAATGTTCCCCCATCTGCACTGAGGAGGGGAACTATGCCTGGTGATGAAGGACCATAGACCGCTTTCAGTGAGTCATAGAAGTTTTTCATATCATGTCTGTCAGCAAAGCCCTGAATTTCATCAGCTTTGCTGCTCAGCCAGGAGTCCCGCATGTGCCGAAGTTTCTGCTGCACTACTCTCTGAATGTTCTTGAAAGCATCTTTTTTTTATGTTGACTTTGGGTCATTCAAATGTGCCTTGAGGAGAAGATGTTTCTCAGCCAGCAATTGGTTGATGTCTTCGGAATTTTCATCAAACCAGTCTTTATGCTTTCGGGGGCTGGACCCAGGATTTCCATAGCAGTGTTGGGAATATACACATGTATATACCAACACAATGACACATGTAGATGACATCAAATGACACATGTGCTTACCTTCACTAGAACAACAAGAGTCTGGTTGATACCAAATTCTTCCTCAGCAACAACATGTAAGACAGCACTGCCAGGAGTGGGGCCTGACCTAAGCTGACCATTGTCCAGCAGTCGAACTACTGCAGTCTCTGAGTTGGTCTCCTTCACTGACAACCTGACTCTAGCAGATTGGTCCCTGTAATAGAACAATTGTAACACCAGATTCAAGAACACACGTGTATCATGCACGCACGTATGCACACACATGTACATCAAACTTGTTGGTTGTGTCAATAGACACACTAATGGAGGTAAACATCAAACCTGTTGGTCATGTCAATGGATTAACTAATGGAGGTAAACATCAAACTTGTTGGTCGTGTCAATGGATTAACTAATGGAGGTAAACATCAAACTTGTTGGTCGTGTCAATGGATTAACTAATGGAGGTAAACATCAAACTTGTTGTTGGTCGAGTCAATGGACACACTAATGGAGGTAAACATCAAACTTGTTGGTCATGTCAATGGATTAACTAATGGAGGTAAACATCAAACTTGTTGGTCATTTCAATGGACACACTAATGGAGGTAAACATCAAACTTGTTGGTTGTGTCAATGGAAACACTAATGGAGGTAAACATCAAACTTGTTGGTTGTGTCAATGGAAACACTAATGGAGGTAAACATCAAACTTGTTGGTCGTGTCAATGGAAACACTAATGGAGGTAAACATCAAACTTGTTGGTCGTGTCAATGGATTAACTAATGGAGGTAAACATCAAACTTGTTGGTCGTGTCAATGGATTAACTAATGGAGGTAAACATCAAACCTGTTGGTCGAGTCAATGGACACACTAATGGAGGTAAACATCAAACTTGTTGGCCGTGTCAATGGATTAACTAATGGAGGTAAACATCAAACTTGTTGGTCGTGTCAATGGATTAACTAATGGAGGTAAACATCAAACTTGTTGTTGGTCGAGTCAATGGACACACTAATGGAGGTAAACATCAAACTTGTTGGTCATGTCAATGGATTAACTAATGGAGGTAAACATCAAACTTGTTGGTCGAGTCAATGGACACACTAATGGACGTAAACATCAAACTTGGTCGTGTCAATGGATTAACTAATGGAGGTAAACATCAAACTTGTTGGTCGTGTCAATGGATTAACTAATGGAGTTAAACATCAAACCTGTTGGTCGAGTCAATGGATTAACTAATGGAGGTAAACATCAAACCTGTTGGTCGTGTCAATGGACACACTAATGGAGGTAAACATCAAACTTGTTGGTCGTGTCAATGGATTAACTAATGGAGGTAAACATCAAACTTGTTGGTCGTGTCAATGGACACACTAATGGAGGTAAACATCAAACCTGTTGGTCTTGAGAACTGTGTCAGTACTGGGTGTCATCAAGATGTGTCCGTGGCAGACTGCAGGCTGCAGAAGAGCCAGCTTCTCAAATACCTGGTGAGTTCAAGGAAATCAATTCAAGAATCTGAATATTACGGACCACCTTGTGTGCCAAACTTACTTTGTACTGGCACCTGGCTGTCTTAACAGATAGTTTGTTACACTGTGATTAAAAAAAAGCATAACTGCAATAGATGGCAGTAGCGATTGGGAAGTAACAGACCAATATGTGTGGTAAATGTTTGTCTACTATGGATGCATGTGAAAAGAAAGCATGGTCATTTCCACCATCATGCACCATTTTTCTAAAACGCTCAGTGTGTGACCTATCTGCAATCATTTTCTACTTTGTCTTCATTCCACTCTTGAACTTTTCTCTCCATGCAACTTGATCAGCACCGACTTGCTCCCAAGGTGCAATATCAATGCCTGTAACATTCATCTTCCGCTTATATACATTTGTGTATCGTAGTGAAGGTAGACACTGAGATCTTTTACCCAGCTGTAATTCACCAAAAAAGTTGTCCTTTTGGTGTTCTACAATTGGCTATCTTCCTAATGTGTCCTATCCATCTAAGTTCACGAATCCTGATCATGGAACAAACCATCACACAACCTGATCTTTCCAATACTTTGATATCAGTGATCTTATCTTGCCACTTAATACCAAGTATTCTTCACAGATACTGCATATGAAAGTTGTTTAAACATTTCTCTTGGTGTGAGTAAGTTGAACAGGTTTCACTGCCATCAGGAAGATGGCAGTCTCTTCTCTGAAAGCCATAAAGACTGTCGCCTTTCAGCCATAATTAACTCTATGCCTTTCAGCCATAATTAACTCTATCTAGATACCTGACACATGGATATGTGTATAAACAGGCTTACACAGATCAGTGTATGAAGAAACTTACATGGATCTGTGTATAAAGAAACTTACATGGATCTGTGTATAAAGAAACTCACATGGATCAGCATTTATACAAACATACATGGATCAGTGTATAAAGAAACTTACTTGGATCTGTGTGTGACGTAATAGACGGTCTCCCCTCTAGTTTTGCTTAATTTACGGTTAAGATTGTATTTTTCATTTTAGATATATCTAGAAAAACGATCTATTCCTATGTTTGTATAAATCCATAGATATTCATGTATATTGGGCAAGGAGTTAAATCTCCTGTAAACCTAGTACACATTCTATGTTTCTTTAACTATATATATATTATACATTATAGTATAGGAACAGTTGTGTATTCGGCCCCAGCGCAGGTTTGGCTGGGTAACATACTCAGTTTGGCCTGTTAACATTGTGGCCACATGAAAATCTGCCTGGCCAGTTGTCGTCAGCCGGCAGATCATTCATTTCACCGAAAACCTGATGGGGCAGGACACAGGAGGGCCATACACTAGCTGTACAATACTTTGTAACTAAAAGGAAAAACACTACCCGGCTGTATTAAGCCATAGGTTCGGGAGAACCAATTTGAGACATATTTGACTACCACAAATATCTAGAAATTAATAAGTTAGTGACCACTGTTCCCCCGTTGATAGGTGTGATCACAAAAATTTTGAAGGTTCGTTGCGTTAATTAGTACGAATTTACATGTATACCGGTAAGTGTGGTGTAGATTCAGTGGTAAAAATATACGATAATTAATAGTAGCAAACAGGAATCGCCAACTACAACCGGAATATATAAATAATGGAGATGCCGCTTATACTAAGACCAAAACAGAGGAATAATGAGACACACAAAATGGCTAAATCTAGCAGGCGGGCACTGGACTAACGAAGAATGGTCAGACAATGAAGCTTGATATTTAACTAGGGACTAATATAATATATACTAGAATAATATATAGCCAGTGAAGAATATAATTATAGAATGAGATGGGTAATTCAGAGGAATAAATGGTGATAGGAAATACTGAAATTTAATTGTGAAATAATAGTTCTTTCACGTAGTCTACTGGAGATCACGCGGGTCAGAGGTCACCCCACGACAGCATGTGACCGGCCTCCCATTCACATCAGTATCCTTGCTTCAACGCAGTCCTTCACTGCCTACCCTCTACATCTATATTAATACTTCAACCTCCTGTAGAATGTAATTTGTGTGCGTCATAATGTATGGTGTTCTTTCGTCGATTGAATGTACTCTTATGATTCATAATCTGTGGTGTACTTCGAATGAAGGGAATTTGTGTTATTCATAATCTATGTTCATACTTCATCGAGTGAATGTAAATCTGATTAATAATATATGTTGATACTTTGTCGAGTGAATATAATCTGTGTAATTTATAATCAATATTTGTGCTTCATAGTTAAATGTAATCTGTGTTATGCATACTTGTTGTGTACACTTCATAGTGTTAAATGTAATTGGTGTGATTTATAATATATGCGAATGCATCACAATAAGAAGTACAATCAGTATGTTGTAGAGTGTGATCAGACTTAGAAATATACATTGATGTGTCAGTAGTCTGTGGAATGGAACATGTGTGCGTATGAATCTGATTAGATTGATAATATGCGGCTAAGGAAACTATTAGTTGTACACTTTAGCCATTTGTCATTGTGGTGTCATAGCGCTAGGGATGTGTCTGTGACAGAGGTAGAGTCTTGTGACGCTAGTCGTGTCTGAATATGAGACAGAGCGAGGTGGGCAATGAGTGTATCCTGAGTGTATGACGAGCATTCACCGGTTCTGTTCTCTCTGAAAACATTCCAGAAGTTCTGTACCTTTCTTGTTGGTACCATTGAGCCATCAACCAGCAGCAACGAATACGTACCTGACTTGAACACCCTGTCTATGGCCGGAGAGTGTGTGAATCAGCAACTTGCCTGTGAACATCATCCGAGTCGACAACCTGGGAGCATAGTCATGAGCTAAGTGACCAGCTCAACGTCTGACACCATAACCCAGCAATTCAGTTTATGATTATCTTTGCATATACCTTAGCTGGACTACACCGACACTTATCCAGCATTTTCATAAATAAATTTATTGTTGTATTTTACATTTCTACATAAGCTAGTCTGTTGTATTCTTCGTTAAGATTAGGATATTGAGAGAACGAAGTAATGAAAGTTGTAACTGCATATTTGTACTATCTCCGTGTTGTGGTAGAGGATCAGTGAAAAGGGGGCTCCTTTAATTTTGCAGGCATTCGTCGCCAGATTCCTTAAGCCTACTGTCTAGAATACTAGTACGGTTGTTCGCTTTACCTATCTGTGCCTGAACACTGTCTGAAGACCTGGTCATTCCTGGGACTGTTCCAAATCATACATCCTAGTTTGAGCCATTTCGGCCTCTTCTTCGACAGTGATTAGTCATTCGGAATTCTGAAAGTCTATTTGTTGCTATTTCTGATCCTTGTCTATCAAAATAGTCAACATACCACGACAGTGTGTATAACGAAACTTACATGGATCAGTGTATAAAGAAGCTTACATGGATCTGTGTATAAAGAAACTTACATGGATTTGTATATAAAGAAACTTACATGGATCACAGTTTCCTCTTGAAGCATGCCTCCTGGAATCTGCAATCGACTTTTTGGCTTGGCCTCAACCTTCAACTTAATAGTCACTTGACCTGACGCTTTAGCCACAGCTTGTTGTGCAAAATTGTTCTCAGCTAACGGTTCAATCCCAGTCTGTAACACACAGTCATGACAATAGACTGACACACACATACAATCATGACAATAGACTGACACACACATACAATCATGACAATAGACTGACACACACAGCCATGACAATATATGACACAGACACAGTTATGACAATAGACTGACACACACAGTCATGACAATAGACTGACACACACACAATCATGACAATAGTTTGACACACATACAGTAATGACAATAGATTGACACACACACAGTTATGACAATAGACTGACACACACACAGTCATGACAATAGACTGACACACACAAACAGCCATGACAATAGACTGACACAGACACAATCATGACAATAGATTGACACACACACAGTCATGACAATAGACTGATACACACAGTCATGACAATAGACTTACACACACACGGTCATGACAATAGACTGACACACACACAGCCATGACAATAGATTGACATACACACAATCATGACAACAGACTGACACACAGTCATGACAACAGACTGACACACACAGCAATGACAATAGACTGACACACACACAATCATGACAATAGATTGACACACACAGTCATGACAATAGACTGACACACACACACAATCATGACAACAGATTGATACACACAGTCATGACAATAGACTGACACACACACAGTCATGACAATAGACTGACACACACAGTCATGACAATAGACACACACACAGTCATGACAATAGACTGACACACACAGTCATGACAATAGACTGACACACACACAATTATGACAATAGATTGACACACACAGTCATGACAATAGACTGAAACACACACAGTCATGACAATAGACTGAAACACACACAGCCATGAAAACAGACTGACACACACACAGCCATGACAACAGACTGACACACACACACAGCCATGACAATCGACTGACACACACAATAGACTGAAACACACACAGCCATGACAATCGACTGACACACACACAGCCATGACAATCGACTGACACACATACAGCCATGACAATCGACTGACACACACACAGCCATGAAAACAGACAGACACACACACAGCCATGACAACAGACTGACACACACACATAATCATGACAATAGACTGCACACACACAGCCATGACAATAGACTCACACACAATCATGACAAACTGTCATGACGATACATTGACACACAGTCATAACAATAGACAGACAGACTGACACACAGAGTTGTTCTCAGCTAGCAGCTCAATCCATCTATAACACACAGTCTTGACTTCAGATAAATATACAGCCAGACATACAGATATATGTTTTTTTAAATAAACACACACACAAACACATCAATGACATACCAATGTATAATATAGCATAATATAACGCATATATATTCCTGAATATAGAAAAGTACAACATACAGTAACATGATGCACATATACCCGTCTTCAACACACAGAACTTGCGACACACAAACACTCTTGGCAAGACCATTCTGTTGTAAACATATCTTAAGACAAACTCTATGCTAAACTAGCATAATGATACACTAGACATGATGAACTAATCTTACAGAAGACTGCATACATCATAAACCCATCTTAAGATTAACTACATGATACACTAGACATGTACGAACTAATCATACAGCTGACTACACACAATATAAAGTTACCCTGTGATAAACTGACTGAAGATGACAGATAAAATTACCCTGTGGTAAACTGACTGAAGATTTTATACAAACTTACCCTGTGGTAGGTAAACCGACTGAAGATGTTATACAAACTTACCCTGTGGCAGGTAAACTTACCCTGTGGTAAACTGACTGAAGATGCAATATCTCTCTGTTGTTCACTGACCAGGTAAATGTCAAAGGTGGAACAGAGTGGCCAAAAGAAAATGGTGTTTGATGCTCAGTCAAACCTACAGCATAGACAGGCATCTGAAATATACAAGTCACATTAAAACTGTAGCCATGGTAACTAGGCTTAAAAAAACAAACCATTTTGAACATAAGAATCACATTTGTCTAATATTTCTGAGCATGACAATCACATGTCTATGCCTACACACTCTGAGAATAACAATCACATATCTACATTTTAAGCATGACAATCACATATCTACACATTTTGAGCAAGACAATCACATATCTACATAGTTTGAGCATGATAATCACATATCTACACACTTAAAACATGACAATCACATGTCTACACACTTTGAACATGATAATCACATATCTATACATCTTGAGCATGAAAATCATGTCTAACCACTTTTAGCATGACAATCCCATATCTATACATCTTGAACATGACAATCATATGTCTAACCACTTTGAGCATGACAATCATATGTCTACACAATTTGAGCATGACAATCACATATCTATACATCTAACAGTGGCAGGTTAAGGCGAAGCAATTTCAGATGAACAAGTAACAAACGTTACTCCAAGGCCGTATCTTCTTTAATTCACTTTAATTGGAGTTACATCGATGCAGCATACAAGCATACGTTGAAACAAACTATAAATATCAGTCCTGATGTTACCCAGCTAATCGAGCGTCCGTCTCAGACGATGGGTTATTCACAACTCCTTTTGCTCCTACGATCCTCGTCATAGGACGCCTAGCCCTAGCTACCCCTTAGTGATGTGCTCCACCGTGCCCCTACTAATCTTCCCATTGCACACCACCTTAAATTTCCCTCTTCTAAGATACTCTGTTATAATACCTTATTCACCCCACGAAGACTTTTCCCCGAAAAGTCTTAAACCCAGAGCCTTAAAACTAAGTAAATTACAACCCCGCATGAAACTTAGCTATCCGCCAATTCAGTATTCCTAAATCATCTTACCCCTTATAGCTAGCCACTACAAAACTCCCCCTCCTATGTATTTACAATTACTTCTTCTTCGTTAACTGAATTTCTCAGCGATTATAAAACTCCCTCTTATGTATTTACAATTACTTCTTCTTCGTTTCCCCAAGCAATCCGCTTAATTCCTCATTAAATTAACATTTTGCCTTTATTGTCATCATGTACATGTATATCTTACTTTATCTCAATCATAAAAAAAAATACCATACTCTTTTGAATACTTCCTCAACCAAGACTTTTCCCCGAAAAGTAATCTCCTTTATAGGAGCTTCGTAATTCGTGATAGCTATCCGCTAATTCACCATTCCTAAATCACCTTACCCCTTATAGTTAGCCACTATAAAACTCCCCCAAGTGAATATAATTACTTCTTCTTCGTTACTTCAATTAAACTATCTTTTCAGCAATTATAAAATTCCCTCCTATGTACACATAAATTTTTCCTTACTGGCATCATAATCGTGTAGATGTATATCTATCATAAAAATATCACATATCATACTCTTCAAAAACAATTAGACACAAGATAGAAAAACAGAGATGGTGCGCACCAAGGAAAGAAAGATAGCAAGAGAAACTATATCATTTATCCTCCCTTTCACACACGAAACTTTATGAAATAAAGTTTCTCAAATACAAATCTAAACATGATATGTTTTTATCTTCAACATTAGTATGTACGATCTGAAAGCTCTAACCATCCCCAAAGTAAAAATATCTTCTAAAATAGCTCATCTAATCTCTGACCAGTACACGTTCTGCTGCTATTCGCAGCTAGCAGAATTACTAACAATGACCTTATGTCTATAACCTCCTCTTTATATCAGGCCACGTATCATGGACAATTACTACCAACCTCTATTTCCTGCTTTCACTTCATGTTTACTGTAACCCCAGTACCCTAAAAAAATAATATTACTGTTCCCTTACCGTGAACATAACTCCTATTCTTAGGCATTCAAGCTATAGTCATCCCGGCCCATGCTGCAACCACAGCACGCAAAATAACATTCATAGTTCATATATTATGAACTTACCTAACTTAATCCACCCCCCATATGGCGCTCAGTCCATGTTTATTCTAGTCATTGCTGACAACCGCAGCGATTTTCAATGCCAACTATGTCCCTTTGTTATGGCCTTACCTGTTATCTACAGGAACCATACCACTACTGACCTCATGTCTGTAAATGTCCCTCTTGTCCAACCCTTTTGTCATAGCTAATTTCTAAAACCCTGCAACAGTATCTATAACGCCATTAACCACAGCAACTGATCTATCCCCAGGGCACTTATAGGATATCTATAACATCATGGCACTCAATCCATGTTCAGTCCAGGTCTGTTAAAAAAAATCAACCCCATCAAGACAATGTCCCAAAGTTGCCCCATATCGTAATTCTGAACGTAATTCTGCATCCAGAACTCCCAAGGACCCTATTAACATGTCTCCTTAATATGGACCAGTTTCTATTTTATAACTCCCTGCAATTAAACACACACAAAAACTATTTACTCAAAACTAATTGTAAATATGGTCAACGCCAACTCAAGTATGAATACCAAAACTCATTACACTTTTTGCAAGTGAAAATAACTAAACAAAGTAATATGCTAATATTTAACCAAGGCAAACTAAATAAAACCACAATTCATGAATAACTGGAGACAACACAAATCAAAACAGAACAATATCATCATTCCCCCCCCCCCCCCCCCCCCCCTTAATTTTCAACCAATATTTTATCCCCAACATTTTTCGAAATAATATACGTAATAAAATGATAATCAATTTTAACTAAGACATAATTATATATAATGACATGTAACATCAAACTAATTGGTCAAAATAATGTACTAATATTTAACAACTACAAGGCCATGGGGACAACAGTCAAAATTAATTGGACACGCTGACATCCTAAAACACGACACTCCCTTTCTCTTATATTTGTCGTTTGTATGGACACAATTATCCCCCAACATTAACCAAAACAACTTATTCAACAAGTTGTATCTGCCCCAAAATAATGGCTAATAAAAACAAAACTGTTAACCACAGCCCAAATATTCGTTATCTACGCTGAGACAATCAGAGAACTATTCTGGAACCTCATCCAATCTTAATACATGGCAGCATACTTATACCACATATATTTATTTCTTCATCCTATTTTGCCATCTTATAAACTATCTCTATGTTTCTTCCCTAATGCTAATTTTCTGAAACATAATTTATTTATTTCTATAAGAGCCATATCCCTATCATCGTCCTCGTTTTCGTGGTGAGAGCTTATAATATCTTCACTCATCCTATTATTTCCATCATCTTCTGATTCTTCATCCATTTCCTGCTCATCTGTATTTTCATTACTGGCCTCTAATTTTTTTCCGTTCGATATCTAATCTAATTTGTTTGTCTTGACTTCTTAATAACCTGTCTAAAACTGGGATATCTTCATTACTGGATGAACCTTCTCTAATTCTTTTCATTCTCTTGATTTCCCTCTCTTTTCACACAACAACTTTCTCAGAGTCAGTTACTTCTTCTTTCTCTACCACTTACTTACTTCATCCCCATCAAGCAACAACTCACATCCTTCAACCATCACCTTCTATAGTTTTTTTTTTTACTCACCTCATCTGGCTATTTTACACAGGCTACACTATTCCTCATCAATCTCCCTCTCCTCATCAACTTCTCATCCCTCATCTAACACATTGGTCTTTTCATATGTCTTTTCGCTCTAACTCACGTTTCTCGGACCACGTTCGGAAACAGCATCCAAATACGCATACGACCAATGACTGGTTCTACATGGACAATCTAACACAGTACTGTCTATCTCCTTTACATACTAACCATCACATTTGTCAGCAGCTCCTCATAACAAACCTCATTCCCACGAGACATACTAATCACGTCCTCGCTATATTCTCTCATTCCTCTGCATCAGGCAATCTCACCTCAGCATACTTCCGCTAACGATACTGGATCTGCTTCATAAAACAACAACCAAAACGTTAATTCAACATCTGACATCCTGTCACAATCCAACTACTCTCTTATTTCTATTTTTCTCAATCATTCACTCCTCTTTCAAAAACTCTCTGAGTTAACCCGGCTTAAACAACACATTAACTCTAACAATCAACATTCATAACCAGCCTACATCTCTGCGTGTCAGCTTTACACTACGTCAATTACTCCCGCACACATCACTCAACGTGAGCATCCCATTCCATTTGGCCACTCAGGACAAGGGACGTTTCAAACTCTAATCACTACAACCAACCACAAGATATGCACAATCAAACACACTCAACGCACCATAAGCGTACCGTCAACTTCTCCTTTTAACACGCATATATTATGCGCTATCATTAAGAACCTGACATCATCCTATCCATGCATTCTACCCACTTCATTCTCTAACCAGCACGATGAACACAAATTTGCCTACACTTTTACGGACTCAAAGACACCCCCTTACGTATTTACCAGATAAATAGACAGATCACTCCGATACTCTCTACGTGTCTACAACATAACCAGACAGATCACTCCGATACTCGACCACTCACTCACTTCTCATCAACTTCCTCCTCACCTCATCCTACACTGTCACGACTTAGATTCCCTCAACGCGTTCCGTCACCTGCAGTCAATTCTCACTCAACCTTTCGGCTCTAATCATAGCAGATTGCCTCATTTTCAATATCTGTAACTGTAAAGTATTCAGGTCTTAAAGCCATGATCTTCCTCCTGTCGTCTTCTGTATAAGTCGGACCAATTCCCATTCTTGCTATCTGCTTATTACTCTTCTTCTTCTTAAGTACTTTCTTTCTATTACCTATATTTGTTGTATGTGTCTTTACCGCTTCAGTCTGTTCAGTATATATCTTATATCTTCCCATTTCATCCTCTGAGTAGTCAGTACCTATATTTGTTATAGCAGCCTGTTTACTATATGCTGTGGAGGAGGAAGCAACGTCCCTGTAATCTGAACCAGCACCTCTAGAATTCTTATTTATACCACCACCTTTCATGCTCCGATTAGGGATAAACTCAATGTCTCCATCTGAGGAATCTGATACACCTGTTGTGTCATCTCCTGTATTTACCAACATACTGTTTGCAGATCTAGCCATAACACTTTTTCTAACTTTCCTCCTGGAATTCTTGGTCTTTGTCTGTCTATCTTTCTTAATTTTAACTGTGTCTCCCTTTACTGATTTCACCTGAGGTTGCTCTGAAATTTCCACTGCGTTGAATCGAGTTTTCTTAGTTGATTGTACTTGAGTTTTCTTTTCTACTTTATCAATCGGTGTCTGGGTACTCTTCTCCACATTACTAACTGTCTGTGTCTCTCTTTCCTGTCTACCCCTAAAAACTGCAAACACCTTCTGACCATCTGAGGTTTTATTGACCTGACCTTCTCTTTTGCTTGACTTTGCAAGTGAATGTCTCAACCATCTGATCTCGAACCACTGATTTTGCAATGTTCTCACCTCTTCATTATTAGATGGCCAGTTCCATCGTTTCTTATAAAAATTCTTTCTCTGATAAGCATTGACTTCTGGTTTATTATGTTGTTTCTCCATATACCTCCGTGTCCTTGCCACGTCAGATTTAATATTTATACAGTTAATATCACTCCTGCGGTACTTTGTCATCGTTATAAAGCGGCCGTCTACTATTTGGACACGGTCTACAAAAGTGTACTTCCTGCCCACAGTTAAAGCAGGTTGCACCAAGATGTGGCCTTAGCGTAGTGGTTTTATATTGGCTATTTGGATTGAAACCCCGACCATGTCGACCTCTATTATGTGTCCTTGTTTCTATATTATTTATCCTATTCCGTCTCCAGCTATTTCCATTTTGCCTCCCATTAACAGGGTTCTGAGTGTTTACCTGAGCGCGTCTGTTGCTGCAATACCTATAACTGTGTCCATTCTGTCCACAATTCCAACAGACCATACCTGTGTTACCCGCTGTCTGTCTTGTGTAATTTCTCATATGTCTTCCTCTGCCTTGAGCACTTTCATTATTTCCCACCAGCGCCTGTATTTCGGCCCTGGTATGATTAACTCCGTGCCTTCTCCATCCATACCTTGCCTGTCCTACTTCCATAGGTTCTTCTATTCTCTGTTCAATATTACTACCTATTTCTCTTCCTACTCGTAGTCTAAATCTTCTCCTTAAACTTTCTTCTTGTATGGCTATATCGACTGCTTGTGACAGTCTCGCAGGATTTTCTCTCATCAACTTAAATTTTAGTCCGCCTGAGCGTAATTCATCCACAAATATGCCCACTAACATCCTTTCTACTTCTTCACCTTGCACATTCTGACCTAGAAATGCTTCTTCTGCCAAATTTATCAATCTATCGCTATATAATTGCACACTCTCCCCATTGTCCTGTTTAGATTGGCTCAACACAGAGAACGTGTGTTGGGGATCTGTGATCTCTGCATATTTATGTGCCAGATCGTCCTTAAACTGTTCCCAAGTTTCATCCACTCCTGCCTCTAATTTACGTCTAATATGATCAGATACCGGTGACAAACTAGCCTGATACGATATTTTCTTTTTCTCTTCATCTGTAGCTCCGACCAAAAATGCATGCTTTTCGATGGCCACCATCCACTTCTTAAAATGCTTGGCTTGTCCATTGAATTTCTCTGTCAGTGCCTACACCTTGTTGTTTTAACGCTGTATCGAGCCTGCATATGGCTCTCCCAACTCCACCCAAAACTTGTGTCAACGAAGCTTCATCTTGTGCCATTTTAGTATATCTATAAATTAGGATAATTCAACCTCTAATCAATAATAGTAATTCATAATATTATAATCACATTTATAATGTTTAAATATTTATACCATAAAGTCTATACTATTCACCATGTATCCATCAGCAGGAGGAGGAAGTCTGCAAAGTTCCAACAACGATAACTCAAGAGTTCATCCAACACGCAGCTCCTGTAAGTTTTTCAATGACGCCGGTGAACATCTTCGAATGTGTTTCACCCCTGGGTGGGTAATCGAGAACATGTTGAAAAGGCTTCACCCCTGGGCGGGTAATTGAGAACATGTTGAAAAGGCTTCACCCATGGGCGGGTAATCGAGAACGTGTTGAAAAGGCTTCACCCCTGGGCGGGTAATTGAGAACGTGTTGAAAAGGCTTCACCCCTGGGCGGGTAATTGAGAACGAGACGTATGGCATGTTTTTCAGAAGTTCGCAACTGTGCGTCAATTATTTCAGCCAGCAAAACTTGATAAGGCTGTGTGACGATAATTCAGCCAGCAAAATTTGATAACGAGTAAGCTGTGTGACAAGGATTCAGCCAGCAAAACTTGGTAACGAGTAGGCTGTGTGACAAGGATTCAGCTGGTGCTAGAACTACAGACAACCACCCCTGGCCAGGCCTCCGGCTGCTGTAACTCTCACAGATGAGGCGGCTGTAGCAATAGAAGCCATCTTTGACAACCATGTTCACCAATGGTTTTTAAACGTAGCTGCGTTTTCTTCAAAACATACTTCGGGAAATTCCTGCCGTGGTTAGTACTTCGCGTATTCTTCGACAACCCAAGACTTGAAATCCTGGTCACGGCACCATTTCGCCTTTTTAACAGTGGCAGGTTAAGGCGAAGCAATTTCAGATGAACAAGTAACAAACGTTACTCCAAGACCGTATCTTCTTTAATTCACTTTAATTGGAGTTACATCAATGCAGCATACAAGCATACGTTGAAACAAACTATAAATATCAGTCCCGATGTTACCCAGCTAATCGAGCGTCCGTCTCAGACGATGGGTTATTCACAACTCCTTTTGTTCCTACGATCCTCGTCATAGGACGCCTAGCCCTAGCTACCCCTTAGTGATGTGCTCCACCGTGCCCCTACTAATCTTCCCATTGCACACCACCTTAAATTTCCCTCTTCTAAGATACTCTGTTATATACATCTTGAGCATGACAATCAAATGTCTACACATTTTAAGCATGACAATCATATGTCTACACACTTTGAGCATGACAATCACGTATCAATACATCTTGAGCATGATAATCAAATGTCTAACCACTCTGAGCATGACAATCATATGTCTAACCACTCTGAGCATGACAATCACATATCTACATTTTGAGCATGACAATCACATATCTACACACTTTAAGCATGACAATCACATATCTACACACTTTAAGCATGACAATCACATATCTACACACTTTAAGCATGACAATCACATATCTACACTTTGAGCATGACAATCACATATCTACACTTTAAGCATGACAATCACATATCTACACACTTTAAGCATGACAATCACATAACTACACACTATAAGCATGACAATCACATATCTACACTTTGAGCATGACAATCACATATCTACACTTTGAGCATGACAATCACATATCTACACTTTGAGCATGACAATCACACATCTACACTTTGAGCATGACAATCACATATCTACACACTCTGAGCATGACAATCACATATCTATACTTTGAGCATGACAATCACATATCTACACACTTTGAGCATGACAATCACATATCTACACTTTGAGCATGACAATCACATATCTACACACTCTGAGCATGATAATCACATATCTACACACCTTGAGCATGACAATCACATGTCTACACAGTCTGTGCATGACAATCACACGTCTAACTACTTGAGCATGACAATCATATGTCTACACACTTTGAGCATGACAATCACATGTTTACACACTTTGAACATGACAATCAAAGGCATTTAAACACTTGCAGCACTTGAGACAAGTTCACAACTACTCAGCCTCTGTCAGCAGCAAATGTGTTGCTTTCTCTGTTATAAGGTGGTTAGTTACTGGAATCTCCACCGTAACAGTTCTATACTAGATTCCCCACTATCACAGTTCTATACTAGATTCCCCACTGTCACAGTTCTATACAATTCCCCACTGTCACCATTCTATACGAGATTCCCCACTGTCACAAATCTATACTAGATTCCTCACTGTCACAATTCTATACTAGATTCGCCACTGTCACAGTTCTATACTAGATTCCCCACTGTCACAGTTTTACTAGATTCTTCAATATCATAGTTCTATACCAGATTCCCCACTGTCAGTTCTACACTAGATTCCCCACTGTCACAGTTTAAAACCAGATTCCCCACTGTCACAGCTCTGCATTAGATTTCTCACTGTCAATGTTTTATACCAGATTCCCCACTGTCACAGTTCTATACCAGATTCCCCACTGTCACAGTTCTAGATTAGATTCCCCACTGTCACAGTTCTAGATTAGATTCCTCACTGTCAGTTTTATACTAGATTCAGCACTGTCACAGTTCTACACTAGATTCCCCACTATCACAGTCCTATACCAGATTCCGCACTGTCACAGTTCTATACAGTTCTGCTGATATATATTTGTCAGGTCTTAGTCAGATATGACTGAGCTACCGTATGACAGTAGACGGTACTACCTGCTTTCTGTCAGCGCCGAATGTTGGGCGGCGCTTACCAAACCTGACACCCCACATTGTGCCAACGGCTTCGGGCGGAAGAGCGCAATTGGGAGGGTACTAGCCTTATCCTGGTGCGAGGAAATGCAACCCAAAGACAAAATAAGTCATGGCAGGGCAGACCAGGCCCTAAGCCTTGGTTGGCAGCTGGTCTAGGATCGAAGCTCGACAGGCGGACAGTTAGAGCATTGCTTTGCTGATCCGGCAGCTTCTGCAGCTTGTCTTGTTCCAGATTATAGGTGTCAACTTTCCTCTGGAGTGAACTAGGCAGGCCGAGAGAGGGATCATGCTGCATGGGCAACACATGGTTTCTTTATTTTAGCCCAGGCTTTGTGCTATGGAGAGGCAATAACTCCATCCCTGGTCTTAACCGGTCTCGGAATCAAAGCGAGAGGCAACTGTTACGGGTTATAAGTCCTTGTCAGTTGGCGTAGACATGGGGCGCCACGCGTTGCCTCTGACGGTGGGAGACACCTACAGGTGTCACTGATCAGCTACCGCCCGCCTCAAGCTGGGCAGCCCCCAGCCAATTGGGGCTGATCCGCCACAGCCTGCCTGCTTCAATGGGTGCTTGGGGCTAGGACAAAATCTGAATCGCAGGCTGTAAAACCAATGCACCAGGTACTAATAAAAAGAATAGAAACCTCAAGCTACGGCTTGCAACCTGGAACGTGAGAACCATGTGTCCAGGATTTTCCACTGACATGACACATATTGACGATGCGAGAAAAACAGCTGTGATTGATGCTGAACTCAATCGTCTTAACATTGATATTGCTGGCCTGCAGGAGACTCGCCTCGCTGAGGAAGGGTCACTCAGGGAAAACAATTACACCTTTTTTTGGAAGGGAAGAGGGCAGGCAGAAAAAAGGCAACATGGTGTGGGCTTTGCAGTGAAGAATTTGCTACTGGGAATGATTGATATCCCAGCTGGAGGTAATGAAAGATTATTATCACTGCGCTTGGCAACCTCTTGTGGATTTGCCACCATTCTCACTGCATATGCACCGACACTCGCTTCCTCTTATGATGTGAAGGATACGTTCTATGAGCAGCTAGACTCTGCGATCAAGGCAGTTCCAAAATCCGACTACATTTATATGCTCGGTGATTTCAATGCTCGTGTGGGCAAGGACTCAAGTTCATGGCCAGTGTGCCTTGGAAAATACAACATCGGTCGCATGAATGATAATGGGCAAAGGCTGCTGGAGCATTGCACTAGAAATGGCCTATGTATTACAAACTCCTTTTTTAAAACAAAAGAGATGCACAAGGTCCCATGGAAACATCCAAGATCCAGCCATTGGCATCAGCTGGACTTCATTATCACACGGAGACAACATCTGAACCATACATCATTAACTCGAAGTTACCACAGTGCTGACTGTGATACAGATCATTCTTTGGTTGTTGCAAGGGTTAGACTGAGACCAAAGAGAATCTACACAGCTAAACACAAGTCTAGCCCCAGGATTAATATTACTAACACTCACGATCCTAGAAAGTGCTTTGAATTTCAACAGCAACTTGAAGACGCTTTCAATGATACATCAGAAAATTGTATAGTAAATGATAAATGGAGTAAACTTAAGGAAACTATTTATAAAACAGCGGTAGGGGTTTACGGCACTGTGGATCATAAGAGGCAGGACTGGTTTGCGGCAAACAGCCAGATACTGCAGCCCTTGATTGATAAAAAGAAGATAGCTCTCTTAAGAAACAAGGAAAGACCAACGCGTAACACTCTGAGTGAGCTGAAGCAAGCGAGGAAGGATGTACAAAAGGCTGCCAGGCAGTGTGCGAATGACTATTGGATCAAGTTATGTGAGTCCATTCAAATCGCAAGTGATAAGGGAAACATCAGAAGCATGTATGAAGGGATAAAGAAAGCCTGTGGTCCAGTGATCAAAAGAAGTGCACCGCTGAAAACCTTGACTGGAGAAATCATCACTGATAAGAAACAGCAGATGGATAGATGGGTCGAGCACTATTTAGAGCTTTACTCAAGTGAGACCAAGCTAGCGGAAGATGCCCTCAACGCCATAGAGGCCCTGCCAACTCTTGACCACCTGGACACACTTCCCACTATAACAGAAGTTAAGTGTGCTATAAATGAGCTTGCATCTGGCAAGGCTCCAGGTAAGGATGGGATTCCAATAGAGGTAATCAGGAGTGGGCAAGACACACTCGCTCTACAGATCCACCAGCTAATAGAGCTATGCTGGCGAGAAGGACAAGTCCCACAGGATTTCAAAGATTCAAACATCATAACGCTGTACAAGAACAAAGGAGATCGGAGCGACTGTAACAACTATAGGGGTATCTCACTTCTGTGTATTCTTGGGCAAGTATTTGCCAGAATTGTCCTGCACAGACTTCAAGTCCTGGGAGATCAAGTCTACCCCGAATCACAGTGCGGCTTCCGTCAGAACCGGTCTACCATTGATATGATATTCTCATTGCGACAGATGCAAGAAAAATGCCGGGAACAAAATCAGCCACTGTTTATTGCCTTCATCGATCTCACAAAGGCATTCGATTTGGTCAGTCGTGAGGGTCTGTTCAAAGCACTAAAGAAGATTGGCTGCCCACCAACTCTTCTGTCCATTGTGGAATCGTTCCACACAGGCATGAAGGGTATAATCAAGTTTGATGGCTCAACTTCAGAAGAGTTTGAAATCAAGAGTGGAGTTAAGCAAGGTTGTGTACTAGCCCCCACCCTCTTTGGGATATACTTTTCACTTCTACTGAAATATGCCTTTTGTGATCAGGATGACGGTATATACATTCACTCACGCTCAAATGGTGGCCTCTATAATGCTCAGAGATTGAAGGCCAAGACCAAAATTAGGAGGGTACTAATCAGAGAGTTGCTTTTTGCGGATGATGCTGCGATTACGACCCACTCTGAGGAAGAATTACAACATCTACTATCTGCATTCTCCAATGCTTGTTCTGAATTTGGTTTAACAATTAACAAAAAGAAGACACAGATTATGTCACAAGGTGCACATGGGGTACCATCAATCTTTATTGACGACGCCGAACTGGAGATAGTAGACCATTTTACATATCTAGGATCAGAGGTAAATAGCAAATTATCCCTCGATCAGGAAATCAACATCAGGATTGGCAAGGCAGCAACAACAATGAACATGTTAGCAAAAAGAGTCTGGGAGAACAGGAAGCTTACTGCCAAAACAAAAGTTCTCGTCTACCAAGCCTGTGTCCTTAGTACTCTTCTTTATGGCAGTGAAACCTGGACAACTTACTCACGCCAAGAGAAACGTTTAAACAGCTTTCATATGCGGTGTCTGCGAAGAATACTTGGTATTAAGTGGCAAGACAAAATCACAAATACTGAAGTATTGGAAAGATCAGGTTGTGTGACGGTGTATTCCATGCTCAGTCTTCGTAGACTTAGATGGATAGGACACGTTAGGAGGATGGATGATGGTAGAATACCAAAGGACATCTTTTTTGGTGAATTACAGACGGGTAGGAGATCTCAGGGTCGGCCTCTACTACGATACAAAGATGTGAGTAAGCGGGACATGATTGATACAGGCATTGATAATGCACACTGGGAGCAAGTTGCCGCTGAACGTGTTGCATGGAGGGCAACTATCAGAAATGGAATAAAGACAAAGGAGAAAATGATTGCAGATAAAGCACACACAGAGCGTGAGAGACGTAAGATGGTGCAAAATGGTGGAAATGACCATGTTTTCACATGCACCTACTGTGGGCAAGTATTTGCAGCAAGAATTGGCCTTACCAGCCACACTCGCCACCGCCATGGATCGTAGTTATTAAGCCTTTTTGAAGCACAATGTACCAAACTATCGTCTGTCAAGACGGAAAGGTGCCAATGAACAGTTCTATACCAGATTCCTCACTATCACAGTCCTATACCAGATTCCCCAGTTTCACAGTTCTACACTAGATTCCCCACTGTCACAGTTCTATACCAGATTCCCCACTGTCACAGTTCTATACCAGATTCCCCACTGTCACAGTCCTATACCAGATTCCCCACTGCCACAGTTCTGTACCAGATTCCCCACTATCACAGTCCTATATCAGATTCCCAAGTCACAGTTCTATACCAGATTCCCCACTATCACAGTCCTATATCAGATTCCCCAGTCACAGTTCTATACCAGATTCCCCACTATCACAGTCCTATACCAGATTCCCCGCCTGATTAGATCAGGTCAAGTCACTCACCTGGGTGCCAGTCTGCAGTCTTGTCAGAGCCACATTGATTCGGATGCCCCTGAGACTGACAACATTGACAACAGCATCATCCTGAAGGTACAAATAGAAAACAGCATATGAACTGAAGCAAGAAAAGCAGGCTTTGAACAACTGACACTGGGATGACTAGCACCAATGACAACCTGACAGTACATGTTTTGTGAATGTGCCAACAAAATGGTGTGTGTGCATGTGTGTGTGTGTGCCTGCATGCGTGCATTAACACTTTCAAGATAGACAACTCTTATGTAAGGAAACAAGTGGAGATAGAAAACTTACATGTCAGTAAACAAGAGGAGATAGACAACTTACATGTCAGTAAACAAGTGGAGATAGACACCTCAAGTGTAAGTAAACAAGTGGAGATACCGTACATGTCAGTAAACAAGTGGACATAGATAACTCACATGTCAGTAAACAAGTGGAGATAGAGAACTCACATGTTGACATATGTCCATGTTTGTTGACTGTATGTTGACATGTGTCCATGTTTGTTGACTTTATGTTGATATTGACATATGTCCATGTTTGTTGACTGTATGTTGACATGTGTCCATGTTTGTTGACTTTATGTTGATATTGACATATGTCCATGTTTGTTGACTGTATGTTGACATGCGTCCATGTTTGTTGGCCATATGTTGACATGTGTTTATGTTTGTTGACTGTGTTGACATGTGTCCATGTTTGTTGACTGTACATGTGTCCATGTTTGTTGACTGTATGTTGACATGTGTCCATGTTTGTTGACTGTATGTTGACATGTGTCCATGTTTGTTGACTGTATGTTGACATATGTTCATATTTGTTGACTGTACATGTGTCCATATTTGTTGACTGTATGTTGACATGTGTCCATGTTTGTTGACTATGTTGACATGTGTCCATGTTTGTTGACTATGTTGACATGTGTCCATGTTTGTTGACTATGTTGGCATGTGTCCATATTTGTTGACTATGTTGACATGTGTGCATGTTTGTTGACTGTATGTTGACATGTGTGCATATTTGTTGACTATATGTTGACATGTGTCCATGTTTGTTGACTGTACATGTGTGCATGCTTGTTGACTCTACATGTGTGCATGTTTGTTGACTGTACATGTGTGCATGTTTGTTGACTGTATGTTGACATGTGTCCATTTGTGTTGATTGTATGTTGACATGTCCATTTATGTTGACTGCATGTTGAAATGTGTCTATGTTTGTTGACGTTATGTTGATATATGTCCATGTTTGTTGACTGTACATGTGTCCATGTCTGTTGACTGTATGTTGACATGTGTCCATGTTTGTTGACTGTACATGTGTTCATGTTTGTTGACAGTATGTTGACATGTGTCCATTTGTGTTGACTGTATGTTGACATGTGTCCATTTGTGTTGACTGTATGTTGACATGTGTCCATGTTTGTTGACTGTATGTTGACATGTGTCCATGTTTGTTGACTATGTTGACATGTGTCCATGTTTGTTGACTGTATGTTGATGTGTGTCCATGTTTGTTGACTATGTTGATATGTGTACATGTTTGGTGGTTTTATGTTGACATGTCTGTTTGTTGACTGTATGTTAACATATGACTGTTTGTTGACTGTATGTTAACATATGTCCATGTTTGCTGACTATGTTGACATGTGTCCATGTTTGTTGACTGTATGTTAACATGTGTCCATGTTTGTTGACTGTATGTTAACATGTGTCTGTTTGTTGACTGTATGTTGATATGTGTCCATGATTGTTGACTATGTTGATATGTGTCCATGTCTGTTGGTTCTATGTTGACATGTTACCATGTTTTTGTGTTTGTATGATATGTTCCTATGTTTTTTGTGCTTTCATCTGAACATGTTTTTGTGCTTTTATTCTGACATATCTCCATGTTTGTTGATTGCTAGTTGTCAAGAGTGTTGGTTGTATCTGGACAAGATACCATGTCTGTTTATTGTATGATGACATGTTCCCATGTTTTTGTGTTTGATGACATGTTTTTGTACTTTTATCCTGATAAGTGTCCATGTTTGATGGTTGCAGGTTGAAGTGATGAAAGAAGTCACAGCAAGTGTCCAAGTATTGGACCTCAAAGGCAAGCCTCTACTTGCCAGTTTTTTCTCTCTCATGGACCTGCGATTGGAGACAGCCTCGGATATTGTCACCATCAGGTAGACACATTTCTCTCTGTTTCTTTTCTCTCTCTGTGTATCTGTTTCTGTCTGTCTGTCTTTGTTTCTGTCTGTCTCTCTCACTATGTCTGTCTCTCACCCACACTGAATCATGTCTGTCACCCAACATTGGGCCCTGTCTGTCTCCTAACACTGAGGCATGCCAGTCACCCAACATTAGGCCATGTCTGTCACCCAACATTGAGCCGTGTCAGTCACCGAGCATTAGGCCATGTCTGTCACCCAACAGTGAACCTCTCTATCATCCAAAATTAGGTCATGTCTGTCACCCAACATTGAGGCATGTCAATCACCCAACATTGATTCATGTCAGTCACCCAACAGTGAACCTCTCTATCATCCAACATTAGGTCATGTCTGTCACCCAACATTAGGTCATGTCTATCACCCAATTTTAGGTCATGTCTGTCACCCAACATTAGGTCATGTCAGTCACCCAACATTAAGTCATGCCTGCCACCTAACATTGATTCATGTCTGTTATCCAACATTGTCATGCCAGTCACCCAACATTAGGTCATGTTTGTCCCCCTAACTTTAGGTCACGTTAGTCACCTAACAATGATTCATGTCTGTTTGTGTTTCTGAGGGTTGCGTGGTCTCGAGGTATGTGTCCACCTCGAGTGCTGGAGGTCCCGGGTTCAAGCCCTGGTGAGAACTGGGATTATTTTTACATGGACTTTTCTAGTAATAAAACTGTGTAGTACAATTTCTAGTAATAAAAACTCACATGTCAGTAAACAAGTGCAGATACCTTACATGTTAGTAAACAAGTGGAGATAGATAACTCACATGTCAGTAAACAAGAGCAGATAGATAACTCACATGTCAGTAAACAAGTGGAGATAGAGAACTTACATGTCTGTAAACAAGTAGAGATAGATAACTCACATGTCAGTAAACAAGTGGAGATAGACAACTCACATGTCAGTAAATAAGTGGAGATACACAACTCACATGTCAGTTAACAAGTGGAGATAGATAACTCACATGTCAGTAAACAAGTGGAGATAGACAACTCACATGTCAGTAAACAAGTGGAGATAGATAACTCACATGTCAGTAAACAAGTGGGGATAGACAACTCACATGTCAGTAAACAAGTGGAGATAGACAACTCACATGTCAGTAAACAAGTGGAGATAGACAACTCACATGTCAGTCAACAAGTGAGATTGTCCACTCTCACGTAAGTAAACAAGTGGAGAAAGACAACCCACCTTAATAAACAGTGCAACAGTAATGAAACAGGCGGACAACTCACCTGTGTGTAGATAACCTTCTCTCCAGTCACGGAATCAATGCCCAGGGCCTTGCCTACCACCCTTGTTGTCCCCACTGTGGCAGCATCCAACACCCCTCCACTGCTGACAGCAGCTACCTGGCTGTTGACGATGGTAAACTCAACGCTGCTCTGTGACTGGGGCCCACCAAATGATAACACCTGATACAAGTAAAAGTAACAACAAATGTTGGAGATGTGAATCTATGACTGGGGCCCACCAAATGATAACACCTTATACAAGTAAAAGTAACAAATATTGGAGATGTGACTATGACTGGAGCCCACCAAATGATAACACCTTATACAAGTAAAAGTAACAAATATTGGAGATGTGACTATGACTGGGGCCCACCAAATGATAACACCTGATACAAGTAAAAGTAACAACAAATGTTGGAAATGTGACTCTATGACTGGGGCCCACCAAATGATAACACCTTATACAAGTAAAAGTAACAAATATTGGAGATGTGACTATGACTGAGGCCCACCAAATGATAACACCTTATACAAGTACAAGTAACAAATATTGGAGATGTGACTATGACTGGGGCCCACCAAATGATAACACCTTATACAAGTAAAAGTAACAAATATTGGAGATGTGACTATGACTGGGGCCCACCAAATGATAACACCTGATACTAGTAAAAGTAACAAATATTGGAGATGTGACTGTGACTGGGGCCCACCAAATGATAACACCTGATACAAGTAAAAGTAACAAATATTGGATATGTTACTCTGTGACTAGGGCCCACCAAATGATAACACCTGATACAAGTAAAAGAAATATTGGAGATGTGACTCTATGACTGGGGCCCACCAAATGATAACACCTGATACAAGTAAAAGTAACAAATATTGGAGATGTGACTCTGTGACTAGGGCCCACCAAATGATAACACCTGATACAAGTAAAAGTAACAACAAATGTTGGAGATGTGACTCTGTGACTAGGGCCCACCAAATGATAACACCTGATACAAGTAAAAGTAACAACAACTGTTGGAGATGTGACTCTGTGACTGGGGCCCACCAAATGATAACACCTGATACAAGTAAAAGTAACAAATGTTGGAGATGTGACTCTGTGACTAGGGCCCACCAAATGATAACACCTGATACAAGTAAAAGTAACAAATATTGGAGATGTGACTCTGTGACTGGGGCCCACCAAATACAAGTAAAAGTAACAAATGTTGGAGATGTGACTCTGTGAATGGGGCCCACCAAATGATAACACCTGATACAAGTAAAAGTAACAACAAATGTTGGAGACGTCACTCTGTGACTGGGGCCCACCAAATGATAACACCTGATACAAGTAAAAGTAACAAATATTGGAGATGTGACTCTGTGACTGGGGCCCACCAAATACAAGTAAAAGTAACAAATATTGGAGATGTGACTCTGTGACTGGGGCCCACCAAATGATAACACCTGATACAAGTAAAAGTAACAACAAATGTTGGAGATGTGACTCTGTGACTAGGGCCCACCAAATGATAACACCTGATACAAGTAAAAGTAACAAATATTGGAGATGTGACTCTGTGACTGGGGCCCACCAAATGATAACACCTAATACAAGTAAAAGTAACAACAAATGTTGGAGACGTGACTCTGTGACTGGGGCCCACCAAATGATAACACCTGATGCAAGTAAAAGTTACAACAAATGTTGGAGATGTGACTCTGTGACTGGGGCCCACCAAATGATAACACCTGATACAAGTAAAAGTTACAACAAATGTTGGAGATGTGACTCTGTGACTGGTTCAGGGTGTGCCGGGCGCAGCTAACAGATTCATCAATTAAAAATGCCAGATACACAGGTATAATCAGACACACCGACATAATTAGATGGACAGAATGAAATTATATTTAACTTTTAAAATGTAACAAACGAAAAAGTTGGTTTACTGGAAATGTCAGACAATTAATTGTGTAAACATCAAGTAATTGTAAGATAAAAGTTGACTCACTGAGAAATCTCAGACCTATCAAATGTGTAAACATCGTGTAATCATAAGATACAAGTTGGTGCACCGGAAATGTCAGACAAGTAAATGTGTGAACATCAAGTAACCTGATGGTAAAAGGAAATGTGTCAAGACAACCCACCTGAAAGATGGCTCCGACGACCAGTGTGATATTCTTGGGGTCCAGGCGAAGTGGTGGGAACACTTCCACAGACTTGGGGCTGCTGTAGACCACCTGACCAGTGGGCAGCCTGATGGTGGCTGTCAGCGTTGTGTGGCCCACTGCTGACCCATACACTGTATAATGTTTTGTCAAACCTTTCTGGACATTCGTATTGACTGGTCTGGGGAATTAACACAGACAGTTTTTTAAGTTTTAGTCGATGGATCAACATCACGGCACATAGGTGTAACCCATAAGTGCTCCGTTCTCGTCCTAACTCAAACCCGGGTCTGGAGAAACTCAGCTCAGTGCACGAACTCCGTAGCACCAGCGAGGATCCTGAAATACTTTGGGTAGATTTTTAACTTGAAATTTTGCCCGGGCAGCGCCATTAGGCTATTCTTTTTCGATTTCCAACTGTCAAGGGATTTTTTTTCGTGCGCAACAATACACACGGGCGTCCGATCTCACTACCCAGAGACCAGAGGAAATTTTATTACTAGAAGTTCACATGAAAATAATCCAGGTAATCACCAGGGCTTGAATCCGGGACCTCCAGCACTCGAGGTAGACACCATACCTCGAGACCACACAGCCCCCCCCCCCCCCTCTCTGAAACACACAGACATGAATCAATGTTATGTGAATAACGTGACCTAAAGTTGGAGGACAAACATGACCTAATGTTGGGTGACTGGCATGACAATGTTGGATAACAGACATGAATCAATGTTAGGTGACAGATATGAGTTAATGTTGGGTGACTGACATGACTCAATACTGGGTGCCAGACATGACCTAATATTGGGTGACAGACATGAGCTAATGCTGGATGAAGAGAGGTTCAATGTTAGGTGACAAACATGGTATGATGTTGGGTGACTGACATGACTCAATGTTGGGTGATTGACATGCCTCAATGTTGGGTGACAGACATGACCTAATGTTGGATGATAGAGAGTTTCACTGTTGGGTGACAGACATGGCCTAATGTTGGATGATGTTGGGTGACTGACACAGCTCAATGTTGGGTAACAGACTTGCCTCAATGTTGGGTGACAGACATGGCCTAATGTTGGGTGAATGACATGACTCAATGTTGGGTGACTGACATGCCTCAATGTTGGGTGACTGGCATGCCTCAGTGTTGGGTGACAGACACGACCTAATGTTGGGTGATAGACACGACCTAATGTTGGGTGACAGACACGACCTAATGTTGGGTGACAGACATGAGCTAATGTTCGGTGACAGAGAGGTTCACTGGTGGGTGACAGACAGGGCTCAATGTTGGGTGACAGACATGATTCAATGTGGGTGAGAGACAGACAGAGAGAGAGAGAGACAGACAGACAGAAACAAAGACAGACAGACAGAAACAGACAGACAGACAGAAACAAAGACAGACAGACAGAAACAAAGAGAAAGACAGACAGAAACAGATACACAGAGAGAGAAACAGAAACAGAGAGAAATGTGTCTACCTGATGGTGACAATATCCGAGGCTGTCTCCAATCGCAGGTCCATGAGAGAGAAAAAACTGGCAAGTAGGGGCTTGCCTTTGAGGTCCAATACTTGGACACTTGCTGTGACTTCTTTCATCACTTCAACCTGCAACCATCAAACATGGACACTTGTCAGGATAAAAGTACAAAAACATGTCATCAAACACAAAAACATGGGAACATGTCATCATACAATAAACAGACATAGTATCTTGTCCAGATACAACCAACACTCTTGACAACTAGCAATCAACAAACATGGAGATATGTCAGAATAAAAGCACAAAAACATAGGAACATGTCATCAACAAACACAAAAACATGGTAACATGTCAACATAGAACCAACAAACATGGAAACATATCAACATAGTCAACAAACATGGACACATGTACAATCAACAAACATGGACACATGTCAATATACAGTAAACAAACATGGGCACATGTCAACAATTATGGACATATGTCAACATAGTCAACAAACATGGACATATATCAACATAAAATCAACAAACATGGATACATGTCAGCATACAACCAGCGAAATAGAAGCATATATGTGAATGTCCACCAGTTGTATACATGCCAATCATGTGTAAAATAGGCCCTGAGAGTGAACTAGGACACCAGGTCACCTTCTGAGTTGTCTGCTTGATCAATTTTATATCAGGAGAGAGGTGTGTCACATGTGAATTGTGTTTACATGGAGACTTAGTGGGTGCTGGATGAGTGAACTGTCCATATAACTGTAGAATACGTGAGTATGTTTAATACTGTCAAACGCTAAGTGGGTTCTTGACTCTTCAATGTTGCATGCTTGGTGTAAGAGTAAGCTTGAAACAGTTCTCTTCACAAATGTTGTTAGAAACCAACAACAAAGGAGGGTGTCAATGTCCATGAGTGCCATACATCTGATATAATCAGTGGATGAGTGAAGATGGCGTCTGCAAACAGCAGCAGATTGTGACTGTCATCTGTTGCCGCATGACCTGGTGAAGCCTGCAGAATGTGACATGAATTGTGACAATATCTCACCCTGTGAGTCAGATATGACTGAGCTATCATATGACAGTAGATAGTACTACCTGCTTTCTATTAGCGCTGAATGTTGCACAGCGCTCACCAAATCCGACACCCCACATTGTGTCAACGACTTCTGGCAGTGCAGCGCAATTGGGGGGGGGGGGGGGGGGGGGGTGTGTGTGTGTGTGTGTTACAAGCCTTATCCTGGTGCAAGGAAATGCAATCTGAAGACAAAATGTCATGGCAGGGCAGACCAGGCGTTAAGCTTTGGTCGACGACTGGTCTAGGATCAAAGCTCTGACAGGCAATGATCACTGCTTTGCTGATCTGGCAGCTTCTGTAGCTTGTCTTGTTCTAGACGTATTGGTGTTATATTTCCTCTGGAGTAAACTAGGAGGCCAAGAGAGGGATCACGCTGCATGGACAACACATGATCTCTACAATTCTGCCCAAGCTTTGTGCTATGGAGAGGTATAACTCCATCCCTGGTTTTACCACGATGGGTTGTTGTTAGTATGTCCTTTTTGAAGCACAATGTAACAAACTATCATCTGTTAAAACGGCAAAGGGTGAATAAACCAAACACTGTGACTAGAACTGTGACACTATCTGACCCTGTCTATATATAACCTGAACAATGTAACTTGAGTTGCAACAATAGTTCACTCTGACTACAATTTGAACAATGTGACTAGAATTGTGACAATAATTCACCTTGTCTGTAACTATAACTTGAACTAGGATAGCAACAATAGCTCACCTTGTCTGAAACTGTAACATGAACTAGGATAGCAATGATAGCTCACCTTGTCTATAACTATAACTTAAATTAGAATGGTAACAATAGCTCACCTTGTCTGTAACTATAACTTGAAATAGAACAGCAACAATAGCTCACCTTGTCTATAACTATAGCCTGAATAGCAACAATAGCTCACCTTGTCTGTAACTATAACTTAAATTAGAATGGTAACAATAGCTCACCTTGTCTGTAACTATAACTTGAAATAGAACAGCAACAATAGCTCACCTTGTCTGTAACTATAGCCTAAATAGCAACAATAGCTCACCTTGTCTGTAACTATAACTTAAATTAGAATGGTAACAATAGCTCACCTTGTCTGTAACTATAACTTGAAATAGAACAGCAACAATAGCTCACCTTGTCTATAACTATAGCCTAAATAACAACAATAGCTCACCTTGTCTGTAACTATAACTTGAACACTGCTAACCCCAGAAACTGAAACCGTGGCCACTGGATCAGAAGGCACATCAATGCACAGGTCATAGACAGTGAATGTTTGGGTTCCATCCTTCAGTGGGGTCACCTATTCAAGGACAGAACAGAAATACAAAAACTGCAGATATTACGTCACCTGGACATGAACTGTTGAAGATCCATTGTTGCACCTCTAACTCTACACAGCCTGCTGGATGATCCCTGCACTGCCGGTCCAAAGTGATTATAACCCGGCAGAGGTGGGACTTTTCTGGCATTCAGACCCGCTCCTCTCCTCTCATCAGCCTGTGGCCTTTAACAATGTCCAGGGCTCCATACAGTTGGGCGTACCTTATCTGTGGCCACTCGGAGATATGCCTGTAGCACCTTGAACCTGTCCGCAATCATTAGCAAAGCTAGGATTATCGCTAACACACTGCCGACAAGTCCGTTACAACTAGATAAACATGTATTCATGACATTGTCTCTCTGCTAACTTCTGGTTAGTGCTGTATTGACTTTCACTAGCAATACTTAAGTCATAATGTACATTACTGTTGCCAGTAATCAACAAGGTGCTGCAGACTAGGCTATACTAAGGAAACAGACAAGCCCAGGAAGACAATTCACCAATCTGCAGCTCATCACATCACTGTCCAGGCTATGAACATACAACTGAACTCAACTCACCTCCACGGTCCTAGACTTGTAATTGTACTTGGCTGTCAACACCTGAGACTGGATGTCCTCCAGCTGAAAATAGCCGGACCCATGCAGGACTTCGATGCCAACCTGGTCATTAGGACGTAACTCAAGTTCAATACAATGAACATTTTCTCAAGTATTATAAATCTGTCAAAATCACACACATCAACATTATCTGTACCAGCCACAGATTAAAATACTGATAATTGAATACCAAAATTACCCTCTTTGATAGATGACTGAATATATAGGTCATGTTGTTAGAAAGATTGACTGAATATATGTTACCATGTGACTGAATATAGAAGTTACCTTGTTTGATAGATGGCCGAATATAGAAGTTACCTTGTTATATAGGTGACTGAATACATAAATTACCTATTCTGATAGATGGCTTACTACAGAAGTTACCTTGTTTGAAAGATGACTGAACATATAAGTTATCTAGTTAGATGGGTGGTTGAATATAGAAGTTACCTTGTTAGATATTGCTGAATATAATCGTAAGAACTCTGACGCAGAGCAAACAAGTATTTCGGACCTTTAATTTCTTGATACTTTCTGGGGGCGGCCCTGTCCGGGTCATAACTTTGGGCGTCTTATCCCTGCCGTGCAGACGTTCGGTCACAACTGTTATCCCTGGTATTACGCTTGTCCATTCGCTGTTACCTTGTCCACTCTTAAGCCCTCCCTCTCTCGGTGGGGAGAGCCCATACAACCTGTACTTGCCCCTTTGAACATGTGGTCGTGGGATGCCAGCTTCATCCCCTGCCATGGCCTTTGTCGCCTCCACATGTCTCCGTTGCCGCGTTCCTTCTCCGTGTCCCGTTCACGGCACCGCATCCTACTAGGAAGCCGATTCTTCCTTTCTTTCCAGACCCACCTCTTGGTCTCTCTGCAGCTGATTGGGTGCGACCTACGGTCGATTATCGCTATGTTACAGAGGTTGGACTTTGGCCAACATTTGCATGATTGACTGCACTCAGACTCACCACCCACGTTCGGAGGAAAGGCTAAAGAGCTGACATGAGACGTTGTAAAGTTCGGTCTTGGTTGAGAAATTGTTGGTACTGCAGTTACCACTTCTAACCATATTAGTTTCGAGACTCATTCCACTCTAGGTTTCGGCAAATCCATAGCCAGCACGAGGCCTTTTCGGCTGTCTCAGACAGTTGTTTCTGAGCCCGAGCTCTTGCTTGTCCTTTCATGCCCATTCGCTTCAGCACATCAAACACAGAGTGGGAGACCAGATCTCTGGCGCCCACCTCGATGGCAAACAGCCTGACGGTGTACTCCTCCCGCCTGAGACTTGCGACCATGTCACTGTACTCTATTTTGTACAGGTGTTGCGCCTCAATATTCGATTCATACGTGGCAGTCAGCTCAATCAGCGTTAGCTGCTTGACTGACGAGGAGCTAAGTACTATGTCAGGTCACAAGCAAAACCTTAGAACTACCTCAGGGTATCTGCCATGGCCCTTTGGGTCAGTTCCCAGTCCTTCACACCATCGAAAATGGTAGCAAGTGGTAGGTCGTCAGCTTTGCCTTTTTTGTGCCCTTCTCGGGCGAAGGAAATCTCCATTGGTCTCGGCCTGTAGCCCTCTCTGTTGGCTTTTATCCTTGCCATGTCCACTATGGCGACCAACTCAGTAAGGACTTTATTATGCCGCCACGTAAAACGGCCTTGGGTCAGGGTGACCTTACAAACAGACAGCACGTGTTCCGCTGTCTGGACTATTTGGATTTTCATACAGAGGGGACAGAGCGGGTCGGTGACTTTCCCCCACTTGACCAAGTTGGCAGCTGATGGCAGGTCATCGTAGAGGGATCAGATGACGAAACTTAGATGCAGTGGTGCCATGCGCCAGATTAGCTGAATATAGAAGTTACCTTGTTAGATGGGTGGCTGAATATAGATGTTACCTTGTTATATAGTTGACTGAATATAAAAGTTACTGTGTTAGATTGTGGGAAAAGGGGGGGGAGGGGGGGTCGAATATAGAAGATTCCATGTTAGATGGGTGGCTGAATATAGATGTTACCTCGTTATATGGTTGACTGAATATAAAAGTTACCTTGTTAGGTGGAGGGGGAATGTCTCGAATATAGAAGATTCCTTGTTAGATGGGTGGCTGAGTATAGAAGTTACCTTGTTAGATGGGTGGTTGAATATAGAAGTTACCTTATTAGATGGGTGGGTGGGTGAATATAGAAGTTACCTTGTTAGATGGGTGGTTAAACACAGAAGTCACCTTGCTATATAGATGACTGAATATAGAAGTAACCTTGTTAGATGGGTGACTGAATATAGGCGTTACCTTGCTATATAGATGACTCAGAAAGCATGCTGAGTAGGGTGAGGACTGGGAAGCTTCGTGTCGAGTGGCTTGCTTCGCTTCGGAAGTCACGGGTGGCAAGCATCGCCTGGATATTTTCTCCGGGGCATGCTGGTGTGTTGGGGAATGAACAGGCAGACAGATTGGCTGGCTCTGCAAAACTTGGTGGAGTATTGATGCATGATAAGGCAGACATGGTTGCGGCCTTGTGGGAGCACGTGTACGCCTTGGAGGAGCAAATGGATCACTGTGGTCTGGAAAGAATGCGACAGCGTGGAGTGACGAGGGGATCTGGCCGATGCTCGACGCTTAGAGGAAAGGCGAGACGCACATATAATCAGATTGCTACTGGTACTATTGGGGTTGGAACTCTTCGCTGGCTTCTGAGGATGGGGACGGAGCGCTTATGGGAATGCCCCGAATGCTGTGATGTAGGTTCCTAAATCAATCAATCTATAGATGACTGTATATAGAAGTTACCTTGTTAGATGGGTGGCTGAATATAGAAGTTACCATGTTAGAATGGGTGGTTGAACACAGAAGATACCTTGTTATATAGATAACTGAATACAGAAGTTACCTTGTTTGATGTGTGGTTGAATATAGAAGTTACCTTGTTAGATAGGTGATTAAAAACAGAAGTTACCTTGTTAGATGGGTGGTTAAACACAGAAATTACCTTGTTATACAGATGACTGAACACAGAAGTTACCTTGTTTGATGGGTGGGTGAATATAGAAGTTACTTTGTTAGATGGGTGGTTAATCACATAAATTATCTTGTTATATAGATGACAAAATACAGAAGTTACCTTGTTAGATGGGTGGTTAAACACAGAAATTACCTTGTTAGATGGGTGGTTAAACACAGAAATTACCTTGTTAGGTGGGTGACTGAATATAGAAATTACCTTGTTAGATGGGTGGTTGAATATAGAAGTTATCTTGTTATATAGATGACTGAATATACGAGTTACCTTGTTAGAAGGGTGACTGAATATAGAAGTTACCTTGTTGGATGGATGGTTAAACACAGACACTGAAGAAGGGGACAGAACTGCTTCCTGTACTAACAGCAACTCCAGTGATCTGCTAATAGCTGGCGCAATCTTGTCCTATAGAAGAAACCAAATGCAAACACCAATAATAACTTCTCTAGTAACTGTGTGCAAGGGTACGCTAGCCTGCCACCTTGGATCCCTGGTCACAGAATAGCCAGGCAATCACCTGACCATCAGCCTGGTCATGTCCTGACAAGCATCAACATCTTTCATTCTGGTTATTTTCATAGTTTCCATCTTTATACAGCACCCACATTTCTTTCATGTTCTTATTTCATTCTCTAGTTTAACCAACGATTCTTATTGTACTCATCTCTCTGCTCTATTTATTTCATCCTCTAGTTTAACCAACAATTCTTGTTATACCCACCTCTGTGTTCCTTTTACTTCATCCTCAAGTTTAAGCAACAATTTTTGTTGTACCCACATGTGTCCAACAACTACTGGTATCTGAACAGGGCTGGGAATATGCCCAACAACTGCTGGTATTTCAGCATGGAGCTGGGAATATGTCCAACAACTGCTGGTATTTCAGCACGGGGCTGGGAATATGTCCAACAACTGCTGGTATTTCAGCATGGGGCTGGGAATATGTCCAACAACTGCTGGTATTTCAGCATGGGGCTGGGAATGTGTCCAACAACTGCTGGTATTTCAGCATGGGGCTGGGAATGTGTCCAACAACTGCTGGTATTTCAGCATGGGGCTGGGAATATGTCCAACAACTGCTGGTATTTCAGCATAGGGCTGGGAGTGTGTCCAACAACTGCTGGTATCTCAGCATAGGGCTGGGAGTGTGTCCAACAACTGCTGGTATCTCAGCATAGGGCTGGGAGTGTGTCCAACAACTGCTGGTATCTCAACATAGGGTAGGGAATGTGTCCAACAACTGCTGGAATCTAGTAATGTCCCCCTGATCTCTTCAATAGTGAGACCAGATACAAAGATGTTTGGTTATGGGATGGAAATTGTCTAGAGGGAGCACAGCTGATACAAACTGCTTGCTGAGTGTGATACACTGACCTCTGAGGTGCACACAAACTGCATGCTGAGTGCGATACACTGACCTCTGAGGTACACAATTAGGTATGCTGCTTTCCACTCGAAAGAATGAAGAAGATGGATGTTGTACTAACCTTAGTTATGTCTACCTTATCCTCCCTCTATATAACTAGTACTGGAACCGTCTAAGCTCCTCTGTATAATTATTGCTGGTTCTGTGCAAGCCCTGGTGTATAGATGGTACTGTTTCTGTGCAAGGCCTGGTGTATAGATGATGCTGTTTCTGTGCAAGCCCTAGTGTATAGATGGTACTGTTTCTGTGCAAGCCCTAGTGTATAGATGGTGTTGGTTCTGTGCAAGCCCTGGTGTATAGATGGTACTGTTTCTGTGCAAGCCCTGGTGTATAGATGGTACTGTTTCTGTGCAAGCCCTGGTGTATAGATGGTACTGTTTCTGTGCAAGCCCTGGTGTATAGATGGTACTGTTTCTGTGCAAGCCCTGGTGTATAGATGGTACTGTTTCTGTGCAAGCCCTAGTGTATAGATGGTACTGTTTCTGTGCAAGCCCTGGTGTATAAATGGTACTGTTTCTGTGCAAGCCCTGGTGTATAGATGGTACTGTTTCTGTGCAAGCCCTGGTGTATAGATGATACTGTTTCTGTGCAAGCCCTGGTGTATAGATGGTACTGTTTCTGTGCAAGCCCTGGTGTATAGATGGTACTGTTTCTGTGCAAGCCCTAGTGTATAGATGGTACTGTTTCTGTGCAAGCCCTGGTGTATAGATGGTACTGTTTCTGTGCAAGCCCTGGTGTATAGATGTTGGTTCTGTGCAAGCACTAGTGTATAGATGGTGTTGGTTCTGTGCAAGCCCTGGTGTATAGATGGTGTTGGTTCTGTGCAAGCCCTGGTGTATAGATGGTGTTGGTTCTGTGCAAGCCCTGGTGTATAGATGGTGTTGGTTCTGTGCAAGCCATGGTGTATAGATGATGCTGTTTCTGTGCAAGCCCTGGTGTATAGATGGTGTTGGTTCTGTGCAAGCCATGGTGTATAGATGGTGTTGGTTCTGTGCAAGCCATGGTGTATAGATGGTGTTGGTTCTGTGCAAGCCCTGGTGTATAGATGGTGTTGGTTCTGTGCAAGCCATGGTGTATAGATGGTGTTGGTTCTGTGCAAGCCCTGGTGTATAGATGGTGTTGGTTCTGTGCAAGCCCTAGTGTATAGATGGTGTTGGTTCTGTGCAAGACCTAGTGTATAGATGGTACTGTTTCTGTGCAAGCCCTGGTGTATAGATGTTGTTGGTTCTGTGCAAGCACTAGTGTATAGATGGTGTTGGTTCTGTGCAAGCCCTGGTGTATAGATGGTGTTGGTTCTGTGCAAGCCCTGGTGTATAGATGGTGTTGGTTCTGTGCAAGCCCTAGTGTATAGATGGTGTTGGTTCTGTGCAAGCCCTGGTGTATAGATGGTGTTGGTTCTGTGCAAGCCCTGGTGTATAGATGGTGTTGGTTCTGTGCAAGCCCTGGTGTATAGATGGTGTTGGTTCTGTGCAAGCCCTGGTGTATAGATGGTGTTGGTTCTGTGCAAGCCCTGGTGTATAGATGGTGTTGGTTCTGTGCAAGCCCTAGTGTATAGATGGTGTTGGTTCTGTGCAAGCCCTAGTGTATAGATGGTGTTGGTTCTGTGCAAGCCCTGGTGTATAGATGGTGTTGGTTCTGTGCAAGCCCTAGTGTATAGATGGTGTTGGTTTTGTGCAAGCCCTGGTGTATAGATGGTGTTGGTTCTGTGCAAGCCCTGGTGTATAGATGGTGTTGGTTCTGTGCAAGCCCTGGTGTATAGATGGTGTTGGTTCTGTGCAAGCCCTGGTGTATAGATGGTGTTGGTTCTGTGCAAGCCCTGGTGTATAGATGGTGTTGGTTCTGTGCAAGCCCTGGTGTATAGATGGTGTTGGTTCTGTGCAAGCCCTAGTGTATAGATGGTGTTGATTCTGTGCAAGCCATGGTGTATAGATGGTGTTGGTTCTGTGCAAGCCCTGGTGTATAGATGGTGTTGGTTCTGTGCAAGCCCTGGTGTATAGATGGTGTTGGTTCTGTGCAAGCCATGGTGTATAGATGGTGTTGGTTAAACCGCATCCACTTCACACATGGCAAAACATACTGTGACATTAATGCATTTTCATTTTTGCCCAAGGCACATTAAAATTCCTTGCTGAATTGCTAGCAGACTTAACCTCGTGTTCTCTCCTTTTAGTCCCGACCGTATGACTAGCCTCGTGAGCAGCTAATTGGCTCTAACATCTCTGCCATCCTCATATCTATTATCTCAAACATCTTATCTAGACCTAATGATATGTAATCTAGACCTTAATGATATGTAATCTAGACCTAATATGTAATCTAGACATGATATGTAATCAAGACATAATGATATGTAATCTAGACCTAATGATATGTAATCTGGTCCTAACGATATGTAATCTAGACTGTGGAAAGGTGCACCATGTTATGCTGACACACATGTGTGGTTAATGCTATGCAAGTGTTTGGAGGGACACTCCTAGCTGTGAGAGAGAGACAGAATGTCATAGACTGATCAAATACAACGCAAAACACAATGACCATTATAAAATACAATGCAACACAATGACCATTATAAAATCACCGATACCATTTTTCTAGCGATGACTTTAGACACCCATGGCTTATAGTGGTCGATGGAAGCTGTTATTACCACACTGCCAGTCTTCCCATGTGGCCGTACAGTTTGAAGTACTGTGAGATAGGGATAAAAATACATGTATTGAAAAAATGTGTGGCTGTAGTCTGACGCATTACATGTATTGAACATATGTGTGACTGTAGTTTGACACAATACTTATATTGAACAAATGTATGACTGTGTGGTGTCAGGTCTTAGTCAGATATGACTGAGCTACTGTATAACAGTAGACGGATACTACCTGCTTTCTTTTAGCGCCGAACGTTGGGCGGCACTTACCAAACCCGACACTCCACATTGTGCCAACGGCTTCGGGCGGAAGCGCGCAATTGGGAGGGTACAAGCCTTACCCTGGTGCGAGGAAATGCAACCTAAAGACAAAATGTCATGGCAGGGCAGACCAGGCCCTAAGCCTTGGTTGGGGGCTGGTCTAGGATCGAAGCTCCGATAGGCGGACAGTTAGAGCATTGCTTTGCTGATCTGGCAGCTTCTGCAGCCTGTCTTGTTCTAGATGTAGAGGTGTTACCTTTCCTCTGGAGTGAACTAGGCAGGCCGAGAGAGGGATCATGCTGCATGGGCAACACATCATCTCTATATTTTAGCCCAGGCTTTGTGCTATGGAGAGGCAATAACTCCATCCCTGGTAAAAGTTATTATGCCTTTTTAAAGCACAAACTATCGTCTGTCAAGATGGCAAGGTGCCAATGAATGAATGACTGTAGTTTGATGCAATACATGTAATAAACATATGTGTGACTGTAGTTTGATGCAATACATGTACTGAACAAATGTACAGTCTGATACAGTACAATGGTGAACATACTGTACAGTCTGACAAAGTCTTCTTCTTCAGCTTTCCGAGCCATTGAGGTTCTTTGCTGCAAATACAATCCGTCTCCATTCGTCTCTCTGGTGGACCTTCTCTTGCCAGTCATTGATTCCAAGTGCTTGTAGGTCTGTACATGTATTATCTCTCCACCATCTTCTTGGTCTACCTCGGGGTCTACGGTCATTTATTTCCTGAGTGTAAGCGAGTTTTGTTTCCCTATTATCTTCCATTCTTTCTATATGCCCCAGCCATTGTAGTCTATTAGCCTTCATGATACCAGTGATTAGCGGGGACTTAAACAGATCATAAATGTCTTTGTTACTTCTTCTTTTCCACTCTCCACTTTGTGTATCCCTAATGGGTCCAAAGATGCGTCTTAAAATTTTGTTCTCAAAGGTTTGTAACAAGGCTTCGTCTCCTTTCGTTGTACTCCAGGTTTCAGAGCCTGACACAGAGTCTGACACAGTACAATGGTGAAAATACTGTACAGTCTGACACAGTACAAAGGTGAACATACTGTACAGTCTGATGCAGCACAATGGTGAACATGCTGTACAGTCTGACACATTACAATTGTGAACATGCTGTACAGTCTGACACAGTACAATGGTGAACATGCTGTTCAGTCTGACACAGTACAATGGTGAACATACTGTATAGTCTGACACAGTAAAATTGTGAACATGCTGTAGTCTGACACGGTACAATAGTGAACATACTGTACAGTCTGACACAGTACAATGGTGAACATACTGTACAGTCTGACAGTGTCAGGTGCCAATTTTAATCTGAGCGCAGGGCTGGACATGTTCCCAGGAACTCTTGGTGTCTAATGTCACATGTCCTCGTGGGTCATGAGATCAGATATCTAGCCCTCTCAGATCAAGTGGTGTTTAGTTATTTGTTACAATCATATACACGAACCTTAGCTACCCTTCATTTTGGAGTTCCTATTTGTTAACTGTCCCCTTAACAAATTCTTGCCGCTGATTTAGATTGACATGGCCTTGCAATATGAATCTACTGTCCAATGACTAACCCGTTTGCTGGACATTTGATTAAACTCCTTGACCCCACACCTGCAATCTTGCACTGTACTTTGACCTTTTCTCAGTCTTTTCCCACACAGTTATATCAGTCACCAGTATTTCACATGATAAACATATCACCTGATCAGTACACTGTGCGCTCAAACAAGGAGATCTCACCTGAAACAGTGTTCCTGTCAGGACCGCTAGGCTCAGTTTTCAGATCCTTCTGGTGAAGCAGCTGTAGCAAATCAGGGGCGGACACTGCCCAGTCTATGGCTAGGGAGGAGAAGTTGTCAAACTGACGGCCAAATGAGTCAGTTATTGTCACCACAACATCTAGGTCTGTCCCAAAATGTGCAGGCATCTACAGGAATCAACAGTTACAGGAATCAACAAATGTAACATCATATGTGCACATTTACTACAACAGATACACTAACAACATCACTTGTATATATCATTACAATGGTTCCTCTCAGCTACTATAGCCATCCATCAACTTCTACATCCATGCTGTCATCATCTACATCCCTACTGTCATCATCTACATCCCTACTGTCATCTTCTACACCCCACCTGTCATTATCTACACCCCATCTGTCATCTTTTACATCCCTCATGTCATTATCTACATTCCTCCTGTCGTCTTCTACATCCCACCTGTAATCTTTTAATCCCTCCTGTCATCATCTACATCCCTCCTGCCATCATCTACATCCCTCCTGATATCATCTACATCCCTCCTACAATCATCTACATCCCTCCTGCAATCATCTACATCCCTACTGCCATCATCTACATCCCTCCTGCAATCATCTACATCCCTCCTGCCATCATCTACATCCCTCCTGCCATCATCTACATCCCTCCTGCCATCATTTATATCCCTCCTGCCATCATCTACATCCCTCCTGCCATCATCTACATCCCTCCTGCCATCATCTACATCCCTCCTGCCATCATCTACATCCCTCCTGTCATCATCTATATCCCTCCTGCCTTCATCTACATCCATCCTGCAATCATCTACATCCCACCTGCTATCATCTACATCCCACCTGCCATCATCTACATCCCTCCTGCCATTATCTACATTCCTACTGTCATCATCTACATCCCTCCTGTCATCATCTACATCCCTCCTGTCATCATCTATATCCCTCCTGCCTTCATCTACATCCATCCTGCAATCATCTACATCCCTCCTGCCATCATCTACATCCCTCCTGCTATCATCTACATCCCTCCTGCCATCATCTACATCCCTACTGTCATTATCTACATCCCTACTGTCATTATCTACATTCCTCCTGTCATCATCTACATCCCTCCAGCCATCATCTAATCCCTCCTGTCATCATCTACATTCCTCCTGTCATCTTCTACATCCCACCTGTAATCTTTTAATCCCTCCTGCCATCTTCTTCATCCCTCCTGTCATTATCTACATTCCTCCTGTCATCATCTACATCCCTCCTGTCATCATCTACATCCCTCCTGTCATCATCTATATCCCTCCTGCCTTCATCTACATCCATCCTGCAATCATCTACATCCCACCTGCTATAATCTACATCCCACCTGCCATCATCTACATCCCTCCTGCCATCATCTACATCCCTCCTGCCATTATCTACATTCCTACTGTCATCATCTACATCCCTCCTGTCATCATCTACATCCCTACTTCCATCTTCTACACCCCACCTGTCATTATCTACACCCCGTCTGTCATCTTTTACATCCCTCCTGTCATTATCTACATCCCTCCTGTAATCATCTACATTCCTCCTGTCATTATCTACATCCCTGATGTCATCTTCTACATCCCGCCTGTCATCTACATTCCTCATGTCACCTTCTACATCCCTACTGTCATTATCTACATCCCTCCTGCCATCTTCTACATCCCTACTGTCATTATCTACATCCCTCCTGCCATCTTCTACATTCCTACTGTCATCATCTACATTCCTCCTGTCATAATCTACATTCCTCCTGTCATCATCTACATCCCTCCTGTCATCTTTGACATCCCTGATGTTATCTTCTACATCCCTCCTGTCATCATCTACATCCCTCCTGCCATCATCTACATCCCTCCTGCCATCATCTACATCCCTCCTGTCATCATCTACACCCCTCCTGCCATCATCTACATCCCTCCTGACATCATCTACATCCCTCCTGCAATCATCTACATTCCTACTGTCATCATCTACATCCCTCCTGCCATCATCTACATCCCTCCTGCCATCTTCTACATCCCTCCTGCCATCATCTACATCCCTCGCCATCATCTACATCCCTCCTGTCATCATCTACATCCCTCCTGCCATCATCTACATCCCTCCTGCCATCATCTACATTAGGTGGAGCTATTCAAACTGTATGCAAATTAACATCACTAAAACAAAAGCAATGTTATTAACAACCAGACAAAGACTTCAAACTCTAAGCTCACACACATCACTTCAACTTCACATCGATAACATGCCAGTAGAAAGTGTAATTGAGCACAAAACATTAGGCATAATCATTGATAGAAACCTAACCTTTAATTCCCACGTTCAAGCGCTCATTAAACAAACAGCGAAAAAAGTCTACCATCTCGCCAAAATTAAAAACTTCCTTGATGAGGACACAAGGAAACTATTCTATACTTCTCATATACAGACACACTTTGACTACTGCTCCACAATCTGGGACGGTTGTTCTAATTCAAACACCAAGCGACTTTACTCACTCCAGAAACGGGCCATGAGTCTAATTTATAGCAAATATTTATCTGACAATACTAGCCTGTATAAACGCCTTCAGTTACTACCATTCCGCAAACGCCTGCTTTTCAATAAAGCTAAACTAATTCACAAAATCCTGCATCGGAATGCCCCAAATTACCTTTGGCCATTGTTTAAATATAATGCTAGACACAGTAAATGTTTAAATATACTACACATTCCGAAGCCTAGGATTGACTTATACAAAACAAGCTTAATGTACTCTGCAGCTCAGCTGTGGAACAATCTTCCACAAGAAATCAAAGACATCACCAATCCCTATTCATATAATCGCAAATTATTCGAACACTATCTCAATACGGATTACCTTACCCCTTAATAATAGAGATAATAATAATAATAACAAAACCCTAGTATAACAGCCAGTCCCCTTTTTGTAGGCCAGTATATTCCACATGGCTAATAACAAGCGTCAGACCATTATCTAATATTACTGTGTCGTGTAGTTTTAATGTTCGCATTTTGCCCATGCCTTTATAATGCATATCTTTTATATTGTTGCTGTTCTTTGTTAGCCTTGAATGATGTGTGAATGAAATAATGTATGAAAGAGAGTGATAGAAGGGCAGAATGTTAGACGGGCCTGCGTGCCCAATTCTTAACCCTTTGAAAATAAAGTTTGTTCGTTCGTTCGTTCCTGCCATCATCTACATCCCTCCTGCCATCATCTACATCCCTCCTGCCATCATCTACATCCCTCCTGTCATCATCTACATCCCTCCTGTCATTATCTACATTCCTCCTGTCATCATCTACATCCCTCCTGTCATCATCTAATCCCTCCTGTCATCATCTAATCCCTCCTGTCATCATCTACATCCCACCTGTAATCTTCTACATCCCACCTGTTATCTTTTAATCCCTCCTGCCATCAACTACATCCCTCCTGCCATCATCTACATCCCTCCTGCCATCATCTACATCGCACCTGTCATCATCTACATTCCTCCTGTCATCATCTACATCCCTCCTGTCATCATCTACATCCCTCCTGCCATCATCTACATCCCACCTGCCATCATCTAAATCGCACCTGCCATCATCTACATCCCACCTGTCATCTTCTACATCACTCCTGTTATTATCTACATCCCTCCTGCCATCATCTACATCCCTCCTGTCATCATCTACATCCCTCCTGTCATCATCTAATCCCTCCTGTCATCATCTACATCCCTCCTGTCATCATCTACATCCCTCCTGTCATCATCTAATCCCTCCTGTCATCATCTAATCCCTCCTGCCATCATCTACATCCCTCCTGTCATCATCTACATCCCTCCTGTCATCATCTAATCCCTCCTGCCATCATCTACATCCCTCCTGTCATCATCTACATCCCTCCTGTCATCATCTAATCCCTCCTGTCATCATCTACATCCCTCCTGCCATCATCTACATCCCTCCTGTCATCATCTACATACCTCCTGCCATCATCTACATCCCTCCTGCCATTATCTACATCCCTCCTGTCATCATCTACATCCCTCCTGCCATCATCTACATACCTCCTGCCATCATCTACACCCCTCCTGTCATCATCTACATCCCTCCTGTCATCATCTACATCCCTCCTGTCATCATCTACATCCCTCCTGCCATCATCTACATCCCTCCTACCATCATCTACATCCCTCCTTTCATCATCTACATCCCTCCTTTCATCATCTACATCCCTCCTACCATCATCTACATCCCTCCTGTCATCATCTACATCTCTCCTGCAATCATCAACATCCCTCTTGTCATTTTCTACATTTATCCTGCCATCTTCTACACCTATCCTGTCATCTACCAGAGCTGCCCTGCCATCTTCTACATCCATCTTGTCATATTCTGGAGCTTTTGTACTGCAATACTGTTCACATGAGGGATGGGACATGCTAGAAGGTGATGTTAATACTTACTGCAATACTGTTCTTTTGGGGAACAGACGATAAGGTTAATACTTACTGCAATACTGTTCTTTAGGGGAACAGAAGATAAGGTTAATACTTACTGCAATACTGTTGTTCTTTTGGGGTATAGAAGATGAGGGTAATACTTACTTCAATACTGTTCTTTTGGGGAACAGAAGACAAGGTTAATACTTACCGCAATACTGTTCTTTTGGGGAACAAAAGGCAAGGGTAATACTTACTGCAATATTGTTCTCATGTGGGATGGGACAGGGTGGGAGATGAGGTCGATTTGTGAGGATTGGTACAAGATGCAGCTTCACTGGTTCAGCACAAACAAACCTGAGGAGATCATTGGTCATAGTTCCATGGTGGCATCTGTCAATCATCAGGCGTGTATGTGTGTTTCATGGTGGCATCTGTCAATCGTCAGGTGTGTCTTTGTGTGTATATACATAATTGGACATAGTTCCATGGCGGCATCTGTCAATCATCAGGTATGTCTGTGTGTGTGCATATACATCATTGGTCATAGATCAATGGTGGAATCTGTGGATTGTCAGGTGTGTCTGTGTGTGTGTATATATACATCACTGGTCATAGTTCCATGGTGGCATCTGTCAATCATCAGATATGTCTGTGTGTGTGCATATACATCATTGGTCATAGATCAATGGTGGAATCTGTGGATTGTCAGATATGTCTGTGTGTGTGTATATATACATCAATGGTCATAGTTCCATGGTGGCATCTGTCAATCATCAGATATGTCTGTGTGTGTGTATATATAATGGTCATAGTTCCATGGTGGCATCTGTCAATCATCAGGTATGTCTGTGTGTATATATACATCAATGGTCATAGTTCCATGGTGGCATCTACCAATCATCAGGTATGTCTGTGTGTGTATATACATCAATGGTCATAGTTCCATGGTGGCATCTACCAATCATCAGGTATGTCTGTGTGTATATATACATCAATGGTCATAGTTCCATGGTGGCATCTACCAATCATCAGGTATGTCTGTGTGTGTATATACATCAATGGTCATAGTTCCATGGTGGCATCTACCAATCATCAGGTATGTTTTTTGTGTGTGTGTGTGTGTGCGTGCGCGCGCGCGCACGTGCACACAACACACATCATTGGTCATAGTTCCATGGTGATAGATCCATTGAGCTAACATCTAAGTGTGAAGTCCGTAAGTTAAATCTTCAATGGCTATTGTGTATGCCAACATATAACTGGAAATTCTGTACGTCAGCATATAACTGTGAACACTGTATGGCAACATATAAATGTGAACATTGCATGTCAACATATAACTGTGAACACTGCATGACAGCATATAACTGTGAACATTGAATGACAACATAACTGTGAACACTTTATGTCAACATATAACTGTGGACACTGTATGTCAACATATAAATGTGAATATTGAATGACATCATAACTGTGAACATTGTACGACAGCAAAACTGTGAACACTATGCCAACATATAACTGTGAACACTTTATGACAACATATGACTGTGAACACTGTAGGACAACATACAACTGTGAACACTCTATGACAACATATAACTGTGAAATTGAATGACAACATATAACTGTGAACACTGTATGCCAAAATATAACTGTGAACACTGTTTGACAACATATAAGTGTGAACACTGTATGTCAACATATAACTGTGGACACTGATTGTCAACATATAACTGTGAACACTGGATGACAACATATAACTGTGAACATTGTATGACAACATAACTGTGAACATTGTATGATAACATATAACTGAATACTGTATGCTAACATCAACATCCAGTGCCCCAAAGTGCACTTGCCCCAAAATAACGTCTTGTACTTTAATTGCACATTTAGGCACAATATGTTTTTTTTTTAAATGTCACCATCACTTCTGTCTTTTTATTATTCAAACTAAGGCCCATTTTTTCACTTTCTAAAACCACTGTATCTATAATTTCCTGTAGATCCTTCTGACTTGTCGCTATAAAGACGGTGTCATTAGCATAACGTAAGTTATTTATATTATGTCAACCAATCAGGATCCCTGGCATATTTTCTGTAGATCTCATTATATATTCACTGTACAATGAGAACAAATCAGGACACAATACACAACCTTGTCTGACGCCCTTCTTTATACAAAGTTGTTGATTCTTATGGCTGCTGTTTGGTGACAATATATATTCTTTATTATTCACTGATCTTTGCCCTCAATGTTCAGTTGCTTTAGCAATGTTATTATTTCATCATGCTTCGCATTGTCAAATGCTTGTGTATAGTCTATGACAGTGGTTCCCCAGGGGGGAATTTTAGGGTTTCCAGGGGGGGAATTAAGATTATTTCTAGACAGCGTGAATATAAGAACCGATTGCTTGATATTGTTTGTCCCTTCATACTTTACGTTCTGTACATATCACCCTTCTTAAATTCATTTTATAACGTTAAGTAGATCCGCAAATCACGTTTTATGTAGATGTCTAGACTTGCTTTAGTATGTGCTATTAAATTTAGCTTCAATTATTACGTATACTGTGTAGGGGCAGGGGGAAATTGTTAGGGAGGAAATACGAAAGGGGGGAAATGACGATCTAAAAATATGGTGGGGGGGGGGGGGGGTGGGAATGACATCCTAAAAATATGGTGAAGGGGGGCACGGGCCAAAAAAGGTTGAGAACCACTGGTCTATGAAGCATAACATATCACCATTCAAACTGTATCTTCCTTTTCTGCCTTTATCTCCCATGGGGCTAGGCCCTCAATTACCCCTCCATGCCCTCCCAATATTATTTGTCTGTCTGTAATTCACTTCTCCAAGTGTTTTTAGCTCTCCCGCTATTTTGTTTGCCTCGTGGGTTCCACAGAAGAGACTGCCTGGTTATATTATCCTCAGGTGTTCTCTGTCTGTGCCGTATCCAGCACCAATATCTGTTCCTGACCTCTTCATTGACTGGCATGTGCTTAGCTTTCTCCATGAGCTCAACATGGGCAATTCTGTCATACCACTTCCACTATTCTGGACAGTCACCAATTAGTGAATGCTTGTAGTTTATTAGTCGTTCTTTTGAACGGTGTATGACAACATATTAACTCTGACATTCTGTAACATGTGTATGACAACATATTAACTCTGGACATTCTGTAACATGTGTATGACAACATATTAACTCTGACATTATGTAACATGTGTATGACAACATATTAACTCTGACATTCTGTAACATGTGTTTGACAACATATTAACTCTGGACATTCTGTAACATGTGTATGACAACATATTAACTCTGGACATTCTGTAACATGTGTATGACAACATATTAACTCTGACATTCTGTAACATGTGTATGACAACATATTAACTCTGGACATTATGTAACATGTGTATGACAACATATTAACTCTGGACATTATGTAACATGTGTATGACAACATATTAACTCTGACATTCTGTAACATGTGTATGACAACATATTAACTCTGGACATTCTGTAACATGTGTATGACAACATATTAACTCTGGACATTCTGTAACATGTGTATGACAACATATTAACTCTGGACATTCTGTAACATGTGTATGACAACATATTAACTCTGACATTCTGTAACATGTGTATGACAACATATTAACTCTGGACATTATGTAACATGTGTATGACAACATATTAACTCTGACATTCTGTAACATGTGTATGACAACATATTAACTCTGACATTCTGTAACATGTGTATGACAACATATTAACTCTGACATTCTGTAACATGTGTATGACAACATATTAACTCTGACATTCTGTAACATGTGTATGACAACACATTAACTCTGACATTCTGTAACATGTGTATGACAACATATTAACTCTGGACATTCTGTAACATGTGTATGACAACATGTTAACTTTGACATTCTGTAACATGTGTATGACAACATGTTAACTCTGACATTCTGTAACATGTGTATGACAACATATTAACTCTGACATTCTGTAACATGTGTATGACAACACATTAACTCTGACATTCTGTAACATGTGTATGACAACATATTAACTCTGGACATTCTGTAACATGTGTATGACAACATATTAACTCTGGACATTCTGTAACATGTGTATGACAACATATTAACTCTGACATTATGTAACATGTGTATGACAACATATTAACTCTGGACATTCTGTAACATGTGTATGACAACATATTAACTCTGGACATTCTGTAACATGTGTATGACAACATATTAACTCTGGACATTCTGTAACATGTGTATGACAACATATTAACTCTGGACATTCTGTAACATGTGTATGACAACATATTAACTCTGGACATTCTGTAACATGTGTATGACAACATATTAACTCTGACATTCTGTAACATGTGTATGACAACATATTAACTCTGGACATTCTGTAACATGTGTATGACAACATATTAACTCTGGACATTCTGTAACATGTGTATGACAACATATTAACTCTGGACATTCTGTAACATGTGTATGACAACATATTAACTCTGGACATTCTGTAACATGTGTATGACAACATATTAACTCTGGACATTTGTAACAGAGGAAGGGGTTTTGGTAGTGTTTAGGTGGGAAATACTACAGCACGATTGAGCATCGGGGTCGAATGAGAGGAGAGATGCTCAATTCGTGACGTGGTTTGTTGTCAAAGGGCAGTTACCATCAAGATACCGAGCAGAAAGGTTGACACACTAATTCCAGCGGTCATCAACATGAATAAAGTATATTTGTAAAGATCATCCACCAGACTCCACTCATGTTATGAGTTATCAGTTGAGTTGACTTCGTTACAGAAGCGAAATGGTGCCTACGACACAGGATTCGAGCCTGGAGTAACGAGAAGTCATGCCGTATAACATCGCGGAGGCCAAAAACTAAGACGATGATCCGTGCTCCGTTTATCTCAGTCGTCAGAAATAATTTCGGCACGCTTTTGAACAACCATTGAATGTAACAAGGCGCAGTAAAAAAATGGCCAATAACGTATCAGCGAAAAATACAGCGGCCAAAAGCCCGCCCAGGGGTGGTCGTCTGTAAGTCTTTTTCAAGACTGCTGCTGGCTGTCAAAATTTTGCTGGCGTCAGGAGAAAAGTTTCACTGGCCATAACGAATTGCGACACCTGAGATCGTTATCAAACCGGCGAGCGTCAACTGTGGACACCATACTTGGCGATTCCTCTTATCCGTTCATCTAACGGACGTGTCAGAAGTTGTCCTGAAGGTCAAGCCGTCTAACCGATATCTCGAGCGAGCAGGAGTTCAGCCTCAATCTTAATAGGTTTCGTTCTGAACGCTAACAACTGAAAAAAAAGAAGATCGAGACAGCAAGTAAATAAGGCATTACTTCATGGATTGCCTAATGTTTTGTTGACGAGTCAGACTATCTCGGGGCTCTACTGCAGTTGAGAGCCGCTCGCTATCTCAAGACATCGATGAGGTACCCCACCCGGGGCGAAGTCAGAAGCCAGAAGACTGGTCGGGACCCTACCAGGGGTTGAAATTTGTCCAGGCATCCCAAGAGACGAAGTTACCTGAGAGAAGAGACAGACTACCTGAACTCCGCTACCTGAACTCCGTGACTGAATTTCAGCTGACGCAGAATCCTAGTGTTTGAGTAACCTGAGAAGAGCGAACGAACTGTCTGAGGCGTGATTGGGTTCAACTACTACAGCGTTGAGTGTAATCTGACGGCGAGTCTAGGAAAATACCTCGTGCTGGGATCGAGAAACAGAAGTACGTAAATTTATAAACCTGGTAACTGATTGAACTGTTCATAAGTGATTTGATTTGTGTTTCTTAAATTAGGAAATTACGATTGTGAAGTTGTTTGCTTGCTCTGTTTAAGTATATTTCAGCATAACAGATTCATCACGGCACAGTAGAGAATTATTCCAGCTGAGTTTTTTTTTCCAGCTATTAAGAAGCACATAGAAGAAGATATTGTTTTTAGGCTGAGATAGCATAAAGAGTGAAAATGCACCTGAGCAGAGACTTAGGACGCGTGACTGCATGGTTAGGAGAGTTAAAGGTGGCAGTCAGCGAGGTAGAATGTTTCGTACACTGGTTACAGAGAAAAACAAATAATGTAGGAAGTAATGAGATAAAAAGGAACAACAAGAATAGCCGAGGACAGCCACTACTTAATGAAAATAGAGGACAGTATAGAAACATTTACGTTAGTCCAAGGAAGACTAGGGTTAGGAGCTGGTATAATGATCAGGGATACAGAAATGGACATGAGAGAGACTGTTCTAGGAGTTGGCCATCCTATACTGTAAGCGCTAGAAAAAGACGTGACGAATGGTTTGAAAAAAGACAAAGACAGTATCTAAACTCAGGTGTAAGAGAGAGAGTTGAACCTGTAAATAAAATACAAACTAGTCCTAAAATGGTTGCGAATGTGACTAGTGGACAGGAAAAGAAAACGATGGTATTAGTGAAAAAAATAAACCGAGAGACACAGACGCAGGCAGGTAATACGATAGAAAATAGTACACAGACTCAGGTAGATATTGTAGAGAAAAATACCCAAGTGCAACCAACTAAGAAAATAGTAAGGAGAACGCAGAATATTAAGACGGTGGAAATGGCGGAAACACCTCAGGTGAAATTAGAAAAAGGAGTCAAGGTTGAAGTTAAGAAAGATAGACAGACGAAAACCAAGGATGAAAGAAAGCCAAAGAGGAGAGGTATTGAAAGAGGAAATAGCAGTATGATAGTTAATAGAGGTACTGACGTCTCAAGTTCCTCAAGTATAGACATGAAACTAATTCCCAAATGGTGTAGGAATATTAGCTGTCGGAGTTCAGATTACGAGGAAGATATTTCCACATGTTATAGTGATTCTGAAACAGATATAAATACTGGTGGGTCGAAGAGTGAGAGAGTTACACTACGAACAGATCCTGACTTGAAGCGTAATGTTCCCTCGTACGGTGTAGTTGCTGGTGGACAGACGGACAGAGTTTTAGTTAGTGACTCTAGAGAACTAGATACTAGTTTACATGACAAGAAAGTAGGGAAAACTAAGAGATGAATACCGAGAAAGAGAAAGATAGACAGAGGTTCTAAAGGTGACTATGGGAATAGGGTCGACGTATCTGCAGTAAATCGTTATGAGAATTATTATGAGTCTGATGAAGGAACTGTTATCAGTGTGTCATCTGAAGACGAGATGGGGAGATATAAACGTTATATAAGGTTGACAGGAAACAGTGAGCAGACCAACGCAAATGAAAGAAATAAAGGAAAGAATTCATTTAAGAAGAAGAATAATAGTAGACAGATAGCGGGAATTTATTCAACGACAGAAAGCGACTTAAGAAAAATAGAAGACCTTATGACCTTAAGACCAGAGTACTTTAATAACAGGTTAACAACAGATAGTGATGATGGTATAGTTGAAACGAGACGAACATCAGTACTAAGAGACGACGAAATATTTGGTTTCGATGCGCTCTATGGGTGTTAACATTATTTGGGTGAGGAAGGAAAATGGAATTGTTTTGAAAGAATTGCGGTTTGAGCACATAGATATATGAGCTGTCTAAAATAGACATGAAATTGTTTGGTGTGGCGTCGCATGGTACAGGGGTGGCGATGGTGTTGTTGAGAGTTACGGCAAATGAGATTTTACGTGGATACGTAATACAGAATTAGGATATATTGTGTTCAGTGACGATGTAGGAAGAGTAGAAATTAAAATAGTCCTTTGTCCAAAATGAATAGATACAGAGAGTTAGTCACGTTGAGTGATGTATAAATGGAGTAATTAAAGTAGAGTAGATTCAGCATATAATTAGTAGAGAGAGGGAAAAAATAAGAATGGATGGTTCGACTCAGAGCTGTGACATGAAGTCTGAGATAGTTTTGTTTGGTAGATTGAGAAGTAGGTGTGGTGTTGTTTACGGCTGGGCCGAGAGTGTCTAGTGAAGAGATACAGATTGAGGAGGAATTGGATATCATGTGTGAAATAGCCAGTTGAACGCGAGAATATTAAGAGTAAAAGACTGTAGAAGTTGATGATTGAAGAATACGAGTTCTTGGTGAGAGGGATGAAGTAATTACGTCATGCTTGCGGAGAAGGAAGAGCTGATTAAATATGAGAAACTTGTTGTGTGGAGAAGTATAGAATGATAGTTACGAGGTCAGTGGTTCAGCGGAATGAGGTTTGTTTTGAAGAGATAGTAGATAGTGCTGTGAAAGCGATATAAGTTGCGAGGGATAATGTATAGGGTCTGACCTTCGTATAGGAGTGAGTGATTGAGTAAAGTAGAAATAAGAAAGTAGTGAAGTGTGAAAGTCCTGTGGAATAATTCGTCTGGTTATACGTGAGTATAAATGTAGACAAACAGGTGTTCGTCGCGATGAGTGAAGTAAGATTGAGGTGTGGTGACGTCGCCTAAGTGAAATACATAGATAAAATGTAAGAGTGGCGCTGATATATCTTGTGTCAATGTGTGTAGAGGAGGTCGATACGCTTAGATTGTGGTGAGTGATTGCTAGAATGTTGAATTGGCGTCTAAAGTAATTTTTTTTTGAAGTAATAGTATGGACACGTTAGGTTGTCGTGATGCGAGAGTAGTAGTAAGATGAGAGAGAGGTTGTGTATCATTGTCCGTGTGAATATACGAAGACTGGTTGATAAATGAAAATAGGGTATGCGAGAGATAGAAAGAACGTGATTAGAGAATTGTGATGTCGTTTCGTTAAAATATCTGACGTTGGAAAGAAATTAGGGAAGTTGTGTGACTGGTTGACGGAAACAGTGTTAACATTCTGAATGATGTTTCATAAAATATGTTTAGTATTGTTGACAGGGATGCATCGAAGCAAGAATGCCTAACACGGAGAAATGAGAAAAGTGAGCTCTGCTGTCAGTTATAAGTGGAGTGGGTTGCTGTTCTGGAAGAGTCCCGATAAATAGGAAAAGGAGTGAAAGGTACAGAGGTAAACAAGGTTGGTTAAATGAATGTTGGAGAATGTGTTCCGATAAGGGTGACCAGTTTGATTATCGTCACGATACAAGAATGCTAGGAGAGACCTGAGGATAGCTTAGAGTAGTCGTGGTGAGATTTTGGAAGATAATGATGTGTTTAGTAAATTGCGTCGGATAGACGAGAAACTTAAAAAGTAGAGTTGGTTGTGTTGGTGAGAGACAAAGTTTTATTGGACGTAAGAGGCTGGAGATACCGTAGTTAACGGTAATAATAATAGTTAGTTGTAGAAATACTTGGAATAAATCCAAGGGAAACAATTGGTGTGCCAGGTCACAGGATATTACTGGATAGATGACCACTGGTACTTTGAGATAACATTGAGATAATAATAGGTGAAATGAGTTGACCTGTAGTTTACAGTGATTGAATTCCAAATAATGTGATGTGTAAGGAGTTAGTTTTGTAAAATATTGTGAGGGGAGATAATCAATGTTTGACTTCCAGAAAATGGAACGGTCAATTGTGGAGTGGTGATTGTGGTTGAGGAGAACAAATATTGTTCTAAATTAAAGAAGTTAGTCTGTAGTTAACAGATATACATACGTAGCAGTGAGGCGTTTTGTTTTCTCGGTTATGGGAGGCCAAGCTTGATGGGCCACTGTACGTAGTAATTTGAAGGGAGTTGTATTTTTTTGAAAACCTTCTCTTTAGAGAGAAGACAGTTGTTTTGTGGTGAGTTTTAATGCCTCATATATAATATGTTTTTTTTGCTTGATTTGGTCCTGTAAAATGATTGTTATTATTTTAGAATAGGATTATTGTGTTCGTAGACTTTTGAATACAAACTACTGGTCCATAAAAGAGACCGGTGGTATTAGGTAACAATAGATTAGGATGTATGTTGTATTATTTTAACCATCTTCATCACCATCATCATCACCATCTTCATCACCATCACCTTTAATTGACATGAGGGGAAACATAAATGATGTTATAAAAATGTGGGGGGGTATGATGTTCTGTTGTGATTTTATTTCGCTGTTTTGTATGTTAAATAGTAGTTAGTTAAGTTATGTTTAAATTACAGGGTTTTGTCTAGAATAAAGACAATACAGGGGGCTTTAATTAGGACCCTTCGTTCAGAAAAGAGTTAATAAAACTACTGAGAGCTAATAGAGAGACACATTCTCTTTGTGAAGAATAAGTTCATGGGTATTTTGTTGCTGTGATAATCAGCGTAGAGAGGTTAATATGGCTATGAAGTGTTGGAAACAGAAGACGAGCTTACTACACAAGTAAAGTGGTTATGGGAAAGTTTAGAGATACACTAAAGTCAGCATTAATTAGAAAAATATGGGATTAGAAGCCACATGGGAGAAGAAAAGATTAATGAATATATTCAAGGGGGTAAAGCTGAGAAAAGTTTTGAACATAGTTTCCGTGGGGTCAGAAGAGCCATGATATATAAGAATAAGAAAATTACCCCAGACGAAGAGTAAACATGAATTGGATCCATGTTTGATTAGACACTGTGGATAACAGTACAATAATAAAGGGGTGTAAGTGTGTAGTCGAGACATAATGACATGGGGTGTTTGAGAGTCCGTAATATATGGACTGGGATAAAGTTAAAGGCAGGGGTAGGATATTGTTGCTGTTAGTAACGGCATGAAGGGAGATTTGAGTAGTTGTGCCCATAATAAATGGACAGTAAGGGGGCAAGAGAGGTATATTATGTGAGGTGATCTGTATTGGAACAGGTCTTGATTTTTAATTGAGTCCTCGGGACGTGTTTTGTGGTTAACATTACATTGAGGTAAGGTTCAGACTTATAAAATTGGTAGTGTCTGTAATATATAGACAATTGTTTTTTGATGCTGTAGATAGCAGCGTAAACGTTTACCATAATGAGTGGTATTGTAGGAGATATAATTATTTTAGACTTTATTACATAAAGTCTCAAATGACATAGGAGGGTAAAGGAGTATGGTTTGGTAAAAGGAGTGTGATTTAGCTGAGTGTGGTCTTTGTGTGGAAGAGTTGTACTGCTTCTTTTAAATACCGGTGGCCACCGATTCTTTGTCTTTCTATCGTGTGCGAGTTTTTTCTTCAGGTCGATTGAAAGTAGAGAGTTGGTAGTGTTCTTGAAGACAAATGGGAGTTGGTACCAGAAAGGTACAGTGTTTGAGTTTTTAAGCAGATTTCTTATGAAGAGGAGGAGGGGTTATTTCAACCATATGTGTTATGACGTATTGTATATACTTGTTAAGTTGAGTTTTCAATGTTATTATGTAGTTGATATGAGTTATTATGTTATGAAGAGGAAATAGTTTATAGTAGGGTACTAGATTGAAAATACGACAGGGAGAAGGGTTAAATGATATAAAATATACTCAAATTTGAGTTGGTTTGGGGAAGATTAGTGGAAATGTGGGAGTTAAGGATAAAGAGGGAATAGAGTAAGAGAGTTGGGAATAAAGAATTTTTCCTTTAGAGGAAAAATTCTTTAGAAAACATAGGGAGGTGTAACAGAGGAAGGGGTTTTGGTAGTGTTTAGGTGGGAAATACTACAGCACGATTGAGCATCGGGGTCGAATGAGAGGAGAGATGCTCAATTCGTGACGTGGTTTGTTGTCAAAGGGCAGTTACCATCAAGATACCGAGCAGAAAGGTTGACACACTAATTCCAGCGGTCATCAACATGAATAAAGTATATTTGTAAAGATCATCCACCAGACTCCACTCATGTTATGAGTTATCAGTTGAGTTGACTTCGTTACACATTCTGTAACATGTGTATGACAACATATTAACTCTGGACATTCTGTAACATGTGTATGACAACATATTAACTCTGGACATTCTGTAACATGTGTATGACAACATATTAACTCTGGACATTCTGTAACAAGTGTATGACAACATATTAACTCTGACATTCTGTAACATGTGTATGACAACATATTAACTCTGGACATTCTGTAACATGTGTATGACAACATATTAACTCTGGACATTCTGTAACATGTGTATGACAACATATTAACTCTGACATTCTGTAACATGTGTTTGACAACATATTAACTCTGGACATTCTGTAACATGTGTATGACAACATATTAACTCTGGACATTCTGTAACATGTGTATGACAACATATTAACTCTGGACATTCTGTAACATGTGTATGACAACATATTAACTCTGACATTCTGTAACGTGTGTTTGACAACATATTAACTCTGGACATTCTGTAACATGTGTATGACAACATATTAACTCTGGACATTCTGTAACATGTGTATGACAACATATTAACTCTGACATTCTGTAACATGTGTATGACAACATATTAACTCTGGACATTCTGTAACATGTGTATGACAACATACTAACTCTGACATTCTGTAACATGTGTATGACAACATATTAACTCTGGACATTCTGTAACATGTGTATGACAACATATTAACTCTGACATTCTGTAACATGTGTATGACAACATATTAACTCTGGACATTCTGTAACATGTGTATGACAACATATTAACTCTGGACATTCTGTAACATGTGTATGACAACATATTAACTCTGACATTCTGTAACATGTGTATGACAACATATTAACTCTGACATTCTGTAACATGTGTATGACAACATATTAACTCTGACATTCTGTAACATGTGTATGACAACATATTAACTCTGACATTCTGTAACATGTGTATGACAACATATTGACTCTGACATTCTGTAACATGTGTATGACAACATATTAACTCTGGACATTCTGTAACATGTGTATGACAACATATTAACTCTGACGTTCTGTAACATGTGTATGACAACATATTAACTCTGACATTCTGTAACATGTGTATAACAACATATTAACTCTGGACATTCTGTAACATGTGTATGACAACATATTAACTCTGACATTCTGTAACATGTGTATGACAACATATTAACTCTGACATTCTGTAACATGTGTATGACAACATATTAACTCTGACATTCTGTAACATGTGTATGACAACATATTAACTCTGACATTCTGTAACATGTGTATGACAACATATTAACTCTGACATTCTGTAACATGTGTATGACAACATATTAACTCTGGACATTCTGTAACATGTGTATGACAACATATTAACTCTGGACATTCTGTAACATGTGTATGACAACATATTAACTCTGGACATTATGTAACATGTGTATGACAACATATTAACTCTGACATTCTGTAACATGCAGACATAATTACTGACTAAATATTGAATGGGAAACATCTCGTGCCCACAATGGAAAGACTACACAGATTCAGTACCTGACAGAGGCTGTCTGTGAGACAGGGAACAGATTTTTGGCTGTTTTCCTATTGCCAACAGAGAGAAGCATTTCCTGAAATACAAATGTCAGTGATGATGCTATCTTGGGCGTGTTTCACAGTAATAATTGTTAAATACCTCATATTTCAACTTTGTTACAGACGTACATGCAGCCATACCTCATCTTTCAACTGTGTTACAGAAATATATGCAGCCATACCTCATCTTTAAATTTTGTAACAGAAATACACGTAGCCATATCGATCTTTCAACTCTGTTACAGAAATGCATGCAGCCATACCTCATCTTTCAACTGTGTTACAGAGATAAATTCAGCAATACTTCATCTTTAAACTTTGTTACAGAAATTCATGCAGTCATACCTCATCTTTCAACTGTGTTACAGAGATACATGCAGCCATACCTCATATTGAAACTTTATTACAGAGATACATGCAGCCATACCTCATCTTTCAACTTTTTTACAGAAATACATGTAGCCATACCTCATCTTTCAGCTTTGTTACAGAAATACATGCAGCGATATCTCATCTTTCAACTAAGTTACAGAAACACATGTAGCCATAGATAGATACAACCAATCATAGTATAAATTAGATCATATAACACACTCAAACAAACAGACATATGTAACACACAGCTATAGAAAGATATAATGGCACACATGTAACACACTGCTGATAGTACATTATATAACAGACAATACAAACACATATAACATATATTACATTATATAACAGACAATACAGACACATGTAACTTATATAACATATATTACATTATATAACACACAATACAGACACATATAACTTATATAACATATATTACATTATATAACACACAATACAGACACATATAACATATATTACATTATATAACATACAATACAGACACATATAACTTATATAACATATATTACATTATAACACACAATACAGACACATATAACTTATATAAAATATAAATTACTCCACATGTAAATAGAGACGTGTCAACATGCTCACACACACAAATTACCACAAGAAGACAGAAGTGTAAACATGTTCACACACAAATTACTCCACACATAAACAGAGACAAGCCTACCAGAACGTCGTAAATATGGAAAATTATGAACCCGACCCAGCTAAACAAAACAATGCATGCTGAGTCTGACTGATTCAGTAGCATCGTGTTCTTTTCAAAGATGTGGAAGTGACTCTTTTATTGCAAGTAAAATAAAACCAGAAGCCAATTTAAAAGAGATACTTATGAATATACGACCTCCTCTAGCAGGAAGTATGACTCTGTTGATGATAACATATACCAAAAGCTGGAAAACAGAGCAGTAGTTGATTGTTCAGAAATGGATAAAATCTTCAAAACGTTATGTTGTCCAGTATGTAAAAATACTAGTTTTAATTTTAAAACTGACAGCAAGAAAGCCAAAGGATTAGCTGTGCATGCAGAGGTTTTCTGCTCTTGTTGTGAAGAAGTAGTTTGTGGAAGATACCTATCTGCAAGAAGTAATTATGGGGATATATCTTTTGCCATCAACAGCCAATCTGTACATTCTGCATTAGTTTGTGGGATGGGTGCAACAGCATTCAATAATTTGTGTGCAAATATGAACCTGCAAGGTCTTCATCACAAAACATTTCACAACAAAGTGAATAAACTATATTCACAGTTAGAAGATCAGGAGGAGACTGTTTTCACTCAAACCGTAAAGTATGTTCGGGAGGCTCAGGCACAGCAGTCAGGCATCACTCTACATGACAAGATGTTACACACATGGCTCAACAGTGACAAGCTTGAGAAATATCTTTTGCTAATTTATGATAGGCTGTCTAACACTAAACTACTGTATATACTGTGTGTCAGGACATACTCAGAATTCAAATGAGTGTTTACACAGCTTGATATGGGCTTGTTGTACTAAAGACAACTTTGCCTCACGCAAGCGCATTCAGTTCGCAGTTGTAACTGCAGCAAGAGAGTTCAACTTTGGAGCTGCTGCTGCCCAAGACACTGCCCAGTGTTTTTGGATTTTCTACAGGCCTGCATATGCAGAGACTAGGAGCATCTAGGATGCAGAAGAGAGTTAGAACTACAAGAAGGTCAAGCAAACTAAGAGAGACGACAGTGTACAAAGCAGCCAAACTGAAGAGACAAGGGGAGCTGCATGCCCTGGAGGGAGGTCCTGCATAAGCAGCAGGATTGTTCTAGTTGTCACGTACTGTTGTAAACTGTTTTTCTGTGTAAAAGAACCCCATTAAAATAACTTTATTAGTATTTTTTTTTAAACATAAAAACAATTAGTTTTTCCCTGCTTTCTCATTTTCCCACTTTTCTACTTTGGTTCAATTTTTTTTTTCAAAAGCTGTTTATCATATTACAATGAAACTTGGTACACATATTGTTCATTGTATTATTTACTTTTTGACAAGAGAATTTGTGAAACTAAGATTTAGTTTTTGCGCAGCAGTAAAAAAAACCACAAAAATTGTCAATGAAAACGTTGAACATTTTTTTTTATTATGAAGAAAAAAATGCCAAGGTATATCATTAAAAGCTTCTGTCAGAATATATGGGTTCTATTGATGTCACATATACAAAAAATGAAGCCTGTAAATTTTAAAAATAACTGTTTTAGATCATACTTAAGAAATCCAATATTGCCGCTGTTTATCTTGGTTTCCATGGCACCATTAAGTATAAAGTCAATTTGACAGTATTTTATCAATCAGCAGTCTTCAGTCTCAAACCCTATACCATATCAGAACATAGACATTAAATATTATAGAATTTAATTTTTTAGGGTTAGCATCACCTTAAGACATGTCAACATGATACAGATGCTTGCAGATCTACAAATTGATGTGAAAGACCTTAGACTTTTAAAAAACATATTAGAAACAACAAGCTGCCATAGATTGATAATGAAGTAGGTCCATATCAGCCTATTAAGAGAGATGTGGGACAGGGATGTGTAATGTCTGCAGATCTTTTTTTTTCCCAAGACAGTGAAAATATTAAAAAGAAATTTAGAAGATTTAAATTGAAAGAAGTAACTAGGAAGTACAATATCATCAAATGGCAAATCAGAAGACGAGATCGAAAATAGATGCAATAAGGCAAACCAACTCATTAGACAAATGGCACCAATACTAAAGAAAACACATGTATCAATAACTACTAAGAAAGCACTTTACAACACAATCTTCCTACCAACTCTATGTTACCAATGCCAAACCTGGACAATGACAGAAAAAGAGAAAAGAAAAATCACAACAACAGAAATGAGATTCCTGAGAGGCCGGGAAGGTTAACCCGGTCAACAAATGCCCGCAGAAGTCGGATGTGTCGGCCTAACGGTGCAAGAACGCAGCTCTGTTGTAAACAGGCACAACGCAATCACATCCGGAAAAAAAACTCTGGATGAACGAAGAAGAAGAAGAAGAAGATTCCTGAGAAGAATACTCAATGTATCAAGAAGAGATAAGATCAGAAATGAAGAAATCAGGACTAAAGTGGGAGTTATAGCTGAACTAGATTTTATTAGAAGGCAGCAAGTCAAATGACTTGGCCATGCAAGTAAGTAGGCTACCAACTAACAGTATGCCACAACAAGCAATGATATACAGACCAGAGGGAAGCAGAGGAAGAGGCCGACCACGTAAACGATGGACGCAGGGAATAACAGAGTCCCTGGGAATATCGATACATGAAGTCCATAAGCGGGCACTCTCCCGCTGTTTATACTTCATCTCCACACCGCAGGTACAAGAGGAACATGATGAGATGAGATGAGAAATTGGAAGAAGACACAGAATATGGTCATCACTAGGAAGAAATACCACAATGTAATATACAGGTTCTCATATTTTAAAACAAGTGAATCGGTACAACTACTTCAGGACAGTCATAATATCTGATGGGAAATGCCTGGAAGAGATTAGAACAACAATTGCTATGACAAAAGTAGCCTGTTGCTACATGTAAAACATACTGACCAATAAAAAGATGTTAATTGCAACCAGAAAAAGTGTTGAATGCTACAAAGAACCTGTACTTTTGTATGGAAGTGATACATTGACAATGAGCAGACAAGCTGAAAACATCTAATGGCTGTGGAAATGTGGTTTCTGAGGTAAATGCAAAGAATACCATGAACCAATGAGCAAGTCTTACAAGAAACAAATTAAAACCAACTGTAAATTGATTCAAGAAATTAGACGTAGACAGTCACAATTTTTTGGGCATGTTATGATATAAAATAAACTAGAAAACTTGGTGACAACTGGCAAGATTGAGGAGAAAAGAACGAAGGGAAGGCAAAGAAGTAAATATCTAGATGGCTTGATCACATGGCATGGTCGAGACTAGAACACAGAGCTGATCCACAACTCAGGTGATCGTATGAGATGGCAAAACATGACCACCCACTCATATCAACATGGCAAATGATAATGATGATGATGATGAAACAGAGACATGTCAACATGTTCACAGATACGAGTTACCCCACATAAAGACAACATGTCAACATGATAATATCCACACAACTTACCCCACACATATAGACAATGACATGTCCACAGAAATTACCCCACTTGTAGACAATGACATGGCAACATGATAACGTAGACACAAATTATCCCACATGTCAACACGTTCACAGACACAATTTATGCAAACATACCTGGCTGAAGAGATTATTGCAGGTGATGATCACTGCATGGGAACCACCTAAATATAGAAATTGGTGTATGAACAGTTACAACATAGAAGTGGGTGTATGGACAGTTACAACATAGAAATGGGTGTATGGACAGTTACAACATAGAAATGGGTGTATGGACAGTTACAACATAGAATTGGGTGTACAGACAGTTTAAACATAGAAGTGGGTGTCTGGGCAGTTACAACATAGAAGTGGGTGTACAGACAGTTTAAACATAAAAGTGGGTGTATGGACAGTTTAAACATAGAAGTGGGTGTATGGACAGTTTAAACATAGATTGATTGATTGATTTAGGAACCGACATCACAGCATTCGGGGCATTCCCATATGCGCTCCGTCCCCACCCTCAGAAGCCAGCGAAGAGTTCCAACCCCAATAGTACCAGTAGCAATCTGATTATATGTGCGTCTCACCTTTCCTCTAAGCGTCGAGCATCGTCCAGATCCCCTTGTCACGCCTCGCTATCGCAATCTTGCCAGACCATGGTGATCCATTTGCTCCTCCGAGGTGTACACGTGCTCCCACAAGGCCGCAACCACGTCTGCCTTATCATGCATCAATACTCGACCAAGTTTTGCAGAGCCAGCCAATCTGTCTGCCTGTTCATTCCCCAGCACACCAGCATGCCCTGGAGAAAAGATCCAGACGATGCTTGCCACCCGTGACTACCGAAGCGAAGCAAGCCACTCTGCTCGAAGCTTGCCTGTCCTCACCCTACTCAGCATGCTTTCTGAGTCAGTTACAATCACAATGTGTCTGTGTATCGTATTCTCCATCCAGCGGAAAGCTGCACTGACTGCCTCCACCTCCATTCTCAAGCTAGATGTAGTATCATATGCCAGGCTCTCCTACACCAAATGTCGACCATTAGCATTTGCCAAGAACCCCCAGGCACTTCTACTACCTCTCAACACCGAACCATCTGTGTAGATAATCACATCACCCGGGCAAGCATTATCCTGAATTAGCTGCTGGATTTCCACTTCCGTGGCGCCTGCTGGCCACTCCCAGCACAATGTGATTATAACTCTGCACAAGTCTAACTGCTCCCTGGCACTCTGACCCACTCCTCTCCTCGCCTAATGTTCTCCATGATGCACACCTGTCTGATCGTATCCTCCGCCTGAGCCATCCATGATTTCCCTCTTATCAGTTGCTGGCCCTTAACTGCGTCCAGTGCCTCATGCAACGGGTGATCTGTGTCAGCAGCTACTCTGAGGTATGCCTTCGCCTGCATCACCTTGAGCCAATCAGCAACAAGGATGTAACATATACACACTACTGGGGTGTATCTGGTGCATCCCAGAATGACCCGCATAGCTTCGTTCTGTATGCGCTCTAATTTCACCAGCTGACTCTTTGAGACAGTGAGCAGCCCTAGTCCATAATCAATCACTGAGAGGATCAAGTGCTGGTATAGTCTGAAGAGCATTCTCTGCTCTATGTCCATTGCAGCCATAGTTTTAAGTGCGTTCAGTCCCTTTTGAGATCTTGTCACAACCGTCTCCACATGATCCTTGAAGGACAGGCTCCTGTCAAATGTGATTCCCAGATACTTCAGTTTGTTCTCTCAGTTTACGCTTCCACCATCTATCGTGAGGCTTGGAACATCAGCTCTCACAATCTTGTTGTCCAAAGAGCACCACAAAACAGCTGCCTTTTCCGGGTGGATGACAGCATCCATTTCAGTGCACCAGTCAATACCTTTGTCTACTGTCACCTGTAGCTCTTGGGCTGTTTGCTCCCTATCTCTCCCCTGCCTATATGCAAGAATATCATCTGCAAATGTTAGTATCCTTTCAACCCCTGGTGCTTCTAGGTTTGCAATTTTGCTCATATACACGTTAAAGAGCACCAGTGAGATTGCGGATCCCTGTGGCAGTCTCGGGGTTAAAATATATGGCTCTGAGGTCCATGCACCCAGACGGAGAGCAATCCGATGAGAATGCAGGACGGCCGCTATCCAGTTCACCAAACATGGATTGGCCCCCTTCTCCATCAGTGCGGTCATCAAAATATCATATCGAACTCGACTGTACGCATCCTCGAGATCAAGCGCTGCCGCCATCATTTCCTGTCTACTCTGCCTCATAAACGTCAAAGGCAAAAGTGGCTGCATTTGACCAGATATCTTTTCCTGGCCTGTATCTCCCCAGGCCTCTTGTAAGAAGCTTCCCCCTTTCAAAAACTCTTGCAGCTTAACAGCGACTATCTTCTCTAAAACCTTCCCAAATGTATTTTGAAGGGTCATGATCCTAAAGCTGCCAAGCTTACAGTTACAACACAGAAGTGGGTGTATGGACAGTTACAACACAGAAGTGGGTGTATGGACAGTTACAACATAGAAGTGGGTGTACAGACAGTTTAAAAATAGAAGTGGGTGTATGGACAGTTACAACATAGAAGTAGGTGTATGGACAGTTTAAACATAGAAGTGGGTGTACGGACAGTTTAAACATAGAAGTGGGTGTACGGACAGTTTAAACATAGAAGTGGGTGTATGGACAGTTTAAACATAGAAGTGGGTGTACGGACAGTTTAAACATAGAAGTGGGTGTATGGACCGTTACACCATAGAAGTGGGTGTATGGACAGTTACAACATAGAAGTTGGTTATGGACAGTTACAACATAGAAGTGGGTGTATGGACAGTTACAACATAGAAGTGGGTGTATGGACAGTTACAACATAGAAGTGGGTGTATGGACAGTTACAACATAGAAGTGGGTGTATGGACAGTTACAACATAGAAGTGGGTGTATGGACAGTTACAACATAGAAGTTGGTTATGGACAGTTACAACATAGAAGTGGGTGTATGGACAGTTACAACATAGAAGTGGGTGTATGGACAGTTACAACATAGAAGTGGGTGTATGGACAGTTACAACATAGAAGTGGGTGTATGGACAGTTACAACATAGAAGTGTGTGGACAGACAGTTACAACATAGAAGTGGGTGTATGGACAGCTACAACATAGAAGTGGGTGGACAAACAGTTACAACATAGAAATGGCTGTATGGACAGTTACAACATAAAAGTAGTGTATGGACAGTTTAGCCATAGAAGTGGGTTATGGGCAGTTTAAATACAGAAGTGAGTGTATGGAAAGTTATGACACAGAAGTGGGTGTATGGACAGTTACAACATAGAAGTTGGTTATGGACAGTTACAACATAGAAGTGGGTGGACAGATAGTATAGAAGTGGGTGTATGGACAGTTTACACACAGAAGTGGGTGTAAGGACAGTTACAACATAGAAGTGTGTGTACGGACAGAACTATAAAATAATTATGAAATCAACAGAACTAGTAAACTAATGATGAAATCAACAGATCTGGTAAAACAATCAATGCAACAAATATGTGCTACTAATAATAACATTAGCATGTAACAACTTACGCATGGCTGGAGATTGCCATTCTATTCTGATTGCATCCACTTTGGTGGTGTTACCCACTGAAACAGGTCAACAATGTAAAACAAGATAACTCATGACAATTATGTTATTCACAAGTTCCATGTAAGATAACAGCTATTCAGAGTTAACATAATAACTGAAGTCATAGAAAAGACCCCATCAGATATGTTAGTAAAGAAGATACAACCAGAGACAGAGAAACAGAAGCAGGTCCATACAAACCTGGAGATCAGAGAAATAGACAAACCTGGAGATCAAAGAGAAAACCAGGAAGAGTTATCTGGTCTCATACTGAGCACACGCCTTCAGGTTTACTGAGAATTGAATTGAACTTTATTTTAAAAGGGTTAAAAATTGGGCACGTAGGCCCGTCTTACATTCGACCCTTCCAATAACTCATCTTTCGTTCACCAACAGTGCATGATACATTCACATTGGGGAAAAAAACATTGTCAAATGAATGTTTTAAGCATAAGCAATGCATATCATCATGTTATGTGGCACATTCCCCCTCCAACACAGACATCCCACACCCACAACCCACCCATACCCACAACCCCACCCACCACACATCCCTCCATCCACTCACACATCCCCTCACCAACCCAGACATCTTGAACCCACCCACACAAACATCCCTCATACACATCCCACCCACATACAACTCCCCATTCACACATACCCCAACCCACACAAACTCGCCCACCCACCCATACCCCTCACACACACACATCCCTCACCCACCACCCACCCATACCCACACATCTTCCCATCCACACACACATTTTCCCACCCACCCACACATTTCACATCCACCTACATGCCCCACTAACCACACATACATCCCCACCCACACACACATCCCCCACTCTCCCTACACACGCCCCAACACACACATACCCCACCTACCAACACTGACACATCCCCCACCTGCCAACACCCACACAAACACACATCCCTCACTAAACCACATATTCCCCACCCACACACATGCAGAGAGAGAGAAAGGGAGAAAGAGGGAGATAGATAGGGGGAGAGAGAGAGGGACAGAGAGATGGGGGACAGACCGACAGACAGGGAGACAGACAGACAGACAGACAAAAGGCTTCCACTCAGTCTTGAAAGAACCTAGAAGAATTCAGTAAGACAGAGACAAGGGGTGTGCACCCATGCATGCATGCACCCACAGAGAGTGAGGGAGAAAGAGGGAGAGGGAGAAAGGGAGAGAGAGACAGACAGACAGACAGACAGACAAAATGCTTCCACTCAGTCATGAAAGAACCTAGAAGAATCCAGTAAGACATAGACATGGGGCGTGCACCCACGCATGCATGCACCCACAGAGAGAGAGAGAGGGGGAGAAAGAGAAAGAGGGAGACAGACAGACTGACAGACAGACAAAAGGCTTCTACTCAGTCATGAAAGAACCCAGAAGAAACCAGTAAGATAGAGACAACAAAGGGCATGCACCCATGCACCCACAGAGAGAGGAAGAGGTAGGAAGAAGAGAAGGAGGGAGAGAGACAGACAAATAGACAGACATTAGGCTTCCACTCACAGTCGTGAAAGAACCTGGAAGAGTCCAGCACCCAAGGTTGTGGACCGCCAACAAATACAACTTCCCTTGATGATCCAACTGCAACAACTGCTTCAATTTCAGGGTCAACTGCCTGTGTAAGTAAGACACATGAAACTTGTAAGATCCCCCAGTTAGCTACAACAATATGTCATCTAATGATTCTATCTATCCATCGACTGCATGAAACCTGTATGATCCCCCAGTTAGCTACAACAATATGTCATCTAATGATTCTATCTATCCACCAACTTTATGAAACCTGTATGATCCCCCAGTTAGCTACAACAATGTGTTATCTAATGATTCTATCTATCCATCGACTGCATGAAACCTGTATGATCCCCCAGTTAGCTACAACAATATGTCATCTAATGATTCTATCTATCCACCAACTTTATGAAACCTGTATGATCCCCCAGTTAGCTACAACAATATGTCATCTAATGATTCTATCTATCCACCGACTTCATGAAACCTGTATGAACCCCCAGTTAGCTACAACAATATGTCATCTAATGATTCTATCTATCCATCGACTGCATGAAACCTGTATGAACCCCCAGTTAGCTACAACAATATGTCATCTAATGATTCTATCTATCCATCGACTGCATGAAACCTGTATGATCCCCCAGTTAGCTACAACAATATGTCATCTAATGATTCTATCTATCCACCAACTTCATGAAACCTGTATGATCCCCCAGTTAGCTACAACAATATGTCATCTAATGATTCTATCTATCCATCGACTGCATGAAACCTATATGATCCCCCAGTTAGCTACAACAATGTGTTATCTAATGATTCTATCTATCCACCAACTTCATGAAACCTGTATGATCCCCCAGTTAGCTACAACAATATGTCATCTAATGATTCTATCTATCCACCGACTTCATGAAACCTGTATGAACCCCCAGTTAGCTACAACAATATGTCATCTAATGATTCTATCTATCCATCGACTGCATGAAACCTGTATGAACCCCCAGTTAGCTACAACAATATGTCATCTAATGATTCTATCTATCCATCGACTGCATGAAACCTGTATGATCCCCCAGTTAGCTACAACAATATGTCATCTAATGATTCTATCTATCCACCAACTTCATGAAACCTGTATGATCCCCCAGTTAGCTACAACAATATGTCATCTAATGATTCTATCTATCCACCGACTTCATGAAACCTGTATGATCCCCCAGTTAGCTACAACAATGTGTTATCTAATGATTCTATCTATCCACCGACTTCATGAAACCTGTATGATTCCCCAGTTAGCTACAACAATGTGTCATCTAATGATTCTATCTATCCATCGACTGCATGAAACCTGTATGATCCCCCAGTTAGCTACAACAATGTGTTATCTAATGATTCTATCTATCCACCGACTTCATGAAACCTGTATGATCCCCCAGTTAGCTACAACAATATGTCATCTAATGATTCTATCTATCCATCGACTTCATGAAACCTGTATGATCCCCCAGTTAGCTACAACAATATGTCATCTAATGATTCTATCTATCCACCAACTTCATGAAACCTGTATGATCCCCCAGTTAGCTACAACAATGTGTCATCTAATTATTTCATCTATCCACCGACTGCATAAAACCTGTATGATATTGTCAGGTGACATGTGAATGTGGTGAAGTGGCATGTATGTGGTGTAAAGTGATAGATGCTGAAAATCCTCTAATCTAACTACAGACAGCGGGAAACTGCACAAACTGTGGCACACACATGTCAGACAGTTGACACTGATGATCTTCACAACTGACTGCCAACAGGCAGAAACAACGCAAGCTTACTTTCAATGCATTAAAGGCTGCAATGGTCACTGCAGTTCGCAGCATAATATTCTTGCTTCTGTAAGTGGCAATGACCTCTGTGTGGCCTTGGTGTCTGGCAATAAAGGACAGGAACTTGCATCCATTCTCTGGTAAGTCACGGGGAGAGTGCTCATCTGCAGCATATATAATCACAACTGAAAATCATTGTTTTTTATCCAGCTATTACCTAAACAAGTGCAACTACAAGTGTTCACATGACCCAACAAGTGCAACTACAAGTGTTCACATGGCCCAACAAATGCAACTACAAGTGTTCACATGACCCAACAAGTGCAACTACAAGTGTTCACATGTCACAACAACTGCATATACAAGTGTTCACATGACCCAACAAGTGCAACTACAAGTGTTCACATGACCCAACAAGTGCAACTATAAGTGTTCACATGACCCAACAAGTTCAACCACAAGTGTTCACATGACCCAACAAGTGCAACTACATGTGTTCCCATGTCACAACTACATATACAAGTGTTCATATAACCCAACAAGTGCAAATACAAGTGTCACATGACCCAACAACTACATATACAAGTGTTCACATGACCCAACAAGTGCAACTACAAGTGTTCACATGACCAAACAAGTGCAACTACAAGTATTCACATGACCCAACAAGTGCAACTAGAAGTGTTCACATGGCCCAACAAGTGCAACTACAAATGTTCACACGACCCAACAAGTGCAATTACAAGTGTTCACAAGACTCAACAACTACAACTACAAGTGTTCACATGACCCAACAAGTACAACTACAAGTGTTCACATGACCCAACAACTGTAACTGCTCACATCCCAAGATCCATCCAACAACTGCAACTACAAGTGTTCACATTCCAATATTCACCCAACAATTACAACAAGATCCCAAGATTCACACAACTGCAACTGCTCACATCCCAACATTCACCTAACAACTGAAACAAGTGTTCATATCCCAACATTCACCCAACAACTGCAACTACAAATGTTCACATCCCAACATTCACCCAAAAACTGCAACAAGTGTTCACATCCCAACATTCATTAAGATTAATACAACAGGCTGCTTCTATTTCAAGAAGTGACATTACATATTTTTCTTTTTTTGTATCCTTTTCACAGGACATCACAGTAAACACCAGCAATTCTGCTGCTGTGATCTCTTGGCAAGTTTATTTTCAGTAGTTTGCCATTGCTTTCTGAGAGACCGGCACTGATACCAACGCAAAACCAATGCAACGTGGTCTGCTGCCAAATCATACGCAGCTGTGTTTCGAAAGCGGGTATACGGGATTACGAACCGAGTCCATAACCCCTTTGCCACAGAGTCCGGCAACATTACATATAACAAGATTAAAACAACAGGCTGCTTCAATATCAAGAAGTGACTTTACATATAAACAAGATTAACACAACAGGCTGCTTCTATATCAAGAAGTGACTTTACATATAAACAAGATTAAAACAACAGGCTGCTTCAATATCAGGAAGTGACTTTACATATAAACAAGATTAACACAACAGGCTGCTTCAATATAAAGAAGTGACTTTACATATAAACAAGATTAACACAACAGGCTGCTTCTATATCAGGAAGTGACTTTACATATAAACAAGATTAACACAACAGGCTGCTTCTATATCAAGAAGTGACTTTACATATAAACAAGATTAACACAACAGGCTGCTTCAATATCAGGAAGTGACTTTACATATACACAAGATTAACACAATAGGCTGCTTCCATATCAAGAAATGACATTACATATACACAAGATTAACACAAAAGGCTACTTCTGTATCAAGAAGTGACTTTACATATAAACAAGATTAACACAGCAGGCTGCTTCTATATCAAGAAGTGACTTTGCATATTAACAAGAACAATGCAAGTGCATTCCATGCACTAAAATAAAGGCATATAATCCTACCTTGAGGGATATACTCAAACACTGACATGTCAGTCAGGGTAACATTTATACTCAGCTGATGACAGTCTGTAAATGTTGTCATCACTCCTGCAATATTTAAAACACAACTGATACATGCAATTACAAACTAACGTATGCTGTCTGCTTCAGAGCTCAGACTAGGCATACAATAGTACACATATACATTTATCTCAGAGAATCACTTCATAGTATGTTAACATGATAGTTTCAGAGAATCACTTCATACAATGTCAACATGTTCCAGTCTCAGAGAATCACTTCATACAATGTCAACATATTCCAGTCTCAGACAATCACTTCATACAATGTCAACATGATAGCTTCAGAGAATCAGTTCATACAATGTCAACATATTCCAGTCTCAGAGAATCACTTCGTACAATGTCAACATGATAGCCTCAGAGAATCACTTCATACAATGTCAACATGTTCCAGTCTCAGAGAATCACTTCATACAATGTCAACATATTCCAGTCTCAGAGAATCACTTCATACAATGTCAACATATTCCAGTCTCAGAGAATCACTTCATACAATGTCAACATATTCCAGTCTCAGAGAATCACTTCATACAATGTCAACATGATAGCCTCAGAGAATCACTTCATACAATGTCAACATGTTCCAGTCTCAGAGAATCACTTCATACAATGTCAACATGTTCCAGTCTCAGAGAATCAGATCATACAATGTCAACATGACAGTCTCAGAGAATCACTTCATACAATGTCAACATGATAGCCTCAGAGAATCACTTCATACAATGTCAACATGTTCCAGTCTCAGAGAATCAGATCATACAATGTGAACATGACAGTCTCAGAGAATCAGCTCATACTATGTCAACAGTCTCAGAGAATCAGTTCATTCTACGTCAACATGCCTGTCTCAGAGAATAAGCTCATACTATGTCACCAGTCTCAGAGAATCATTTCATACTATCTCAACAGTCTTAGTTCATACTATGTCAACATATTTCAGTCTCAGAGAATCAGTTCATACGAGAGTAAGTTAATAAGTAAGTTACAAATGGCTGTAGAAAAATAACTAAAGCTGATAAGAACTTGAAACCAGGTTATTTTTATAGATACACTGTCCCTTTATTTCTCAACATAATTTCCACCAACATTGATGCACTTATTCCATCGTTTTATCAGTCCTCCCAAACCGGCTGCACTGGTTTTCTAAACCATGTTTTCACTTTACATTCAACTTCGGCGTCATTCGCGAAATGTCTCCCGCCAAGGTGGGTTTCCTGTTTATGCTGACAAATGTTTGTCTCATAAAGCGGTGCATAGCTTGGTAGACAACGTTATGAGGGTGAGTCAATAAGAAAGTCACACAGTTCTGGGGATGGTAGGTCAATGAAAACAAAGCATGCAGTTCTATGCAGCCCATATGGAAGGACTGATAAAACAATGGGATAAGTGCTTCAATGTTGGTGGAAATTATGTTGAGAAATAAAGATACAATGTATATATAAAACTAAACTGGTTTCAAGTTGTTATCATCTTTATTTATTTTTCTACAGCCATTTGTGACTTACTTATTAACTTACATGTCAATATGATAGTCTCAGAGAATCATTTCATATTATGTCAACAGTCTCAGAGAATCAATTCATACTATGTCAACATATGACAGTCTCAGATAATTAGTTCATGCCATGTCAACATATGCAAATCTTATATGATTAATTTTTAACAATATCAGCATATGGATGTCAGGTCTTGGTCAGATATGACAGTAGACGGTACTACCTTCTTCTGTTAGTGGCACTTACCAAACCTGACATATCAGCACATACAAGTCCCAGATTAGTACAAACACTAGCAGAGTAATCTTGTTATATTATTGAACACTACTCACAGAGATGTCACATGAACTGTTGTGTGGTCAAATATCCAACCTGTAGCTTGGGCTAATATCTACATACATGACTGATGCCACAGGGTGACACTTACCACATCTACTGACACACATGACTGATGCCACAGGGTGACGCTTACCACATCTACTGACATACATGACTGATGCCACAGGGTGACACTTACTACCACATCTACTGACATACATGACTGATGCCACAGGGTGACACTTACCACATCTACTGACACACATGACTGATGCCACAGGGTGACACTTACCACATCTACTGACATACATGACTGATGCCACAGGGTGACACTTACTACCACATCTACTGACACACATGACTGATGCTCAGGGTGACACTTACCACATCTACTGACATACATGACTGATGCCACAGGGTGACACTTACCACATCTACTGACATACATGACTGATGCCACAGGGTGACACTTACTACCACATCTACTGACATACATGACTGATGCCACAGGGTGACACTTACCACATCTACTGACACACATGACTGATGCTCAGGGTGACACTTACCACATCTACTGACATACATGACTGATGCCACAGGGTGACACTTACTACCACATCTACTGACATACATGACTGATGCCACAGGGTGACACTTACCACATCTACTGACATACATGACTGATGCCACAGGGTGAAACTTACATCTACTGACATACATGACTGATGCCACAGGGTGACACATCTACTGACATACATGACTGATGCCACAGGGTGACATTTACTACCACATCTACTGACATACATGACTGATGCCACAGGGTGACACTTACCACATCTACTGACATTCATGACTGATGCCACAGGGTGACATTTACTACATCTACTGACAGACATGACTGATACCACAGGGTGACATTTACTATCACATCTACTGACATACATGACTGATGCCATAGGGTGACACCACATCTACTGACATACATGACTGATGCCACAGGGTGACATTTACTACCACATCTACTGACATACATGACTGATGCCACAGGGTGACACTTACCACATCTACTGACATACATGACTGATGCCACAGGGTGACATTTACCACATCTACTGACATACTGACTGATGCCACAGGGTGACACTTACCACATCTACTGACATACATGACTGATGCCACAGGGTGACATTTACTACATCTACTGACAGACATGACTGATGCCACAGGGTGACACTTACCACATCTACTGACATACATGACTGATGCCACAGGGTGACATTTACTACCACATCTACTGACATACATGACTGATGCCACAGGATGACACTTACCACATCTACCGACATACATGACTGATGCCACAGGGTGACATTTACTACCACATCTACTGACATACATGACTGATGCCACTGGGTGACACTTACCACATCTACTGACATACATGACTGATGCCACAGGGTGACACTTACCACATCTACTGACATACATGACTGATGCCACAGGGTGACACTTACTACCACATCTACTGACATACATGACTGATGCCACAGGGTGACACTTATCACATCTACTGACATACATGACTAATGGCACAGGGTGACATTTACCACATCTACTGACATACATGACTGATGCCACAGGGTGACACTTACCACATCTAGTGACATACATGACTGATGCCACAGGGTGACATTTACTACATCTACTGACAGACATGACTGATGCCACAGGGTAACACTTACCACATCTACTGACATACATGACTGATGCCACAGGGTGACATTTACTACCACATCTACTGACATACATGACTGATGCCACTGTGTGACACTTACCACATCTACTGACATACATGACTGATGCCACAGGGTGACACTTATCACATCTACTGACATACATGACTGATGCCACAGGGTGACGCTTACCACATCTACTGACATACATGACTGATGCCACAGGGTGACACTTATCACATCTACTGACATACATGACTGATGGCACAGGGTGACACTTACCACATCTACTGACAGACATGACTGATACCACAGGGTGACACTTACCACATCTACTGACATACATGACTGATGCCACAGGGTGACATTTACTACCACATCTACTGACATACATGACTGATGCCACTGGGTGACACTTACATCTACTGACATACATGACTGATGCCACAGGGTGACACTTACCACATCTACTGACATACATGACTGATGGCACAGGGTGACACTTACCACATCTACTGACATACATGACTGATGCCACAGGGAGACACTTACCACATCTACTGACATACATGACTGATGCCACAGGGTGACACTTACCACATCTACTGACATACATGACTGATGCCACAGGGTGACATTTACCACATCTACTGACATACTGACTGATGCCACAGGGTGACACTTACCACATCTACTGACATACATGACTGATGCCACAGGGTGACATTTGCTACATCTACTGACAGACATGACTGATGCCACAGGGTGACACTTACCACATCTACTGACATACATGACTGATGCCACAGGGTGACATTTACTACCACATCTACTGACATACATGACTGATGCCACAGGGTGACACTTACCACATCTAGTGACATACATGACTGATGCCACAGGGTGACATTTACTACATCTACTGACAGACATGACTGATGCCACAGGGTGACATTTACTATCACATCTACTGACATACATGACTGATGCCACTGGGTGACACTTACCACATCTACTGACATACATGACTGATGCCACAGGGTGACACTTACCACATCTACTGACATACATGACTGATGCCACAGGGTGACACTTACTACCACATCTACTGACATACATGACTGATGCCACAGGGTGACACTTATCACATCTACTGACATACATGACTAATGGCACAGGGTGACATTTGCCACATCTACTGACATACATGACTGATGCCACAGGGTGACACTTACCACATCTACTGACATACATGACTGATGCCACAGGGTGACATTTACTACATCTACTGACAGACATGACTGATGCCACAGGGTGACATTTACTACCACATCTACTGACATACATGACTGATGCCACAGGGTGACACTTACCACATCTAGTGACATACATGACTGATACCACAGGGTGACATTTACTACATCTACTGACAGACATGACTGATGCCACAGGGTGACACTTACCACATCTACTGACATACATGACTGATGCCACAGGGTGACATTTACTACCACATCTACTGACATACATGACTGATGCCACTGTGTGACACTTACCACATCTACTGACATACATGACTGATGCCACAGGGTGACACTTATCACATCTACTGACATACATGACTGATGCCACAGGGTGACGCTTACCACATCTACTGACATACATGACTGATGCCACAGGGTGACACTTATCACATCTACTGACATACATGACTGATGGCACAGGGTGACACTTACCACATCTACTGACATACATGACTGATGGCACAGGGTGACACTTACCACATCTACTGACATACATGACTGATGCCACAGGGAGACACTTACCACATCTACTGACATACATGACTGATGCCACAGGGTGACACTTACCACCAATGTTTGCGGCAACTGACAGGGGAAGATGAAGTTTGCTACCCACAACAGCTTCCACCACAGATGGAGGGAAACTGAGCTCGGCAGGGGGAAGCACATAGACCTGGATCAGTAGATACTTGAGTCAGTCTAATGTACATCACTCACAAAACCTACACTGATAGACATGGACTGAGAGAGAGAGAGAGAGAGAGAGAGAGAGAGAGAGAGAGAGAGAGAGAGAGAGAGAGAGAGAGAGAGAGAGAGAGAGAGGGAGAGGGAGAGGGGGAGAGAGAGAGAGAGAGAGAGAGAGAGCAAGAGAGAGAGAGAGAAAGAGCGAGAGAGAGAGGGGTAAGGTGGGAGGGCGAGACGATACATAGACCTGGATCAGTAGATACTTGAGTCAGTCTGATGTACAAAATCACACACACGATAGACATGGACTAAGAGAGAGAGAGAGAGAGAGAGAGAGAGAGAGAGAGAGAGAGAGAGAGAGAGAGAGAGAGAGAGAGAGAGAGCGAGCGAGAGAGAGAGGAAGAGCGAGAGAGAGGGGGGTAAGGTGGGAGGGCGAGACGATACATAGACCTGGATCAGTAGATACTTGAGTCAGTCTGATGTACAAAATCACACACACGATAGACATGGACTGTGTGTGTGTGTGTGTGAGAGAGAGAGAGAGAGAGAGAGAGAGAGAGAGAGAGAGAGAGAGAGAGAGAGAGAGAGAGAGAGAGAGAGAGAGAGGCAGTAAACAGACCTAAATCAATAGATACCTGAGTCAGTCAGACAGACACCATTCACAAAACTATATATATATATATATATATATATATATATATATATATATATATATATATATATATATATATATATATATATATATAGCAATTGTCAGAAATCAGAAGACTTACAGTAGACAGTCCAAAAATGGCTACATTTTTCACATCAGCAGCTGTGATATTTGACTGTCCAGGCCCTACAGTTGTAATCTGACCTCTGGCGTTCACTTTAGCAACATCAGTCTCTCTGACACTCCAGATGTAGTCTCCACTACCACCTGTTGCCTAGAAGATAAGAGAAGGAAAACATGACAATATCATATCATATATAGTCTCCACTACCACCGGTTGTCTAGATGATAAGAGAAGGAAAACATGACAATATCATATCATATATAGTCTCCACTACCACCGGTTGTCTAGATGATAAGAGAAGGAAAACATGACAATATCATATCATATATAGTCTCCACTATCACCTGTTGCCTAGAAGATAAGAGAAGGAAAACATGACAATATCATATCATATATAGTCTCCACTACCACCTGTTGCCTAGAAGATAAGAGAAGGAAAACATGACAATATCATATCATATATAGTCTCCACTATCACCGGTTGTCTAGATGATAAGAAGCAGGGAAATCATGACGATATCATATCATATATAGTCTCCATTATCACCCATTGTCTACAAGATAAGACTGGGAAAACCTGAAATAATATATCTTATACAGTCTCCACAATTACCTGTTGTCTAGAAGATAAGAGAAGTAAAACATGACAGTCTCATATCATATATAGTCTCCACCACTTCCTGTTGTCTAGAAGATAAGACAGGGAAAACATGACAATATAATATCATATACAGTCTCCACCACCACCTGTTGTCTAGATGATACGAACAAGGGAAAATATGACATATTTCGATTGAAGGAAATCATGAATGAGTACAGAACATTTGGACTGGCTGGGATGAAGCCAGAGTTGGTCATGTTTCCTCCACAGGTTTCAGATATCTCACTCTCAATAGACTCCAACCAAATCATTTCGGGGAAAGCCACAGTGCAAGGTTAAACACCCCCTCCCATAAACTCACAGTTCAAGGTTAAACACCCCCCTCCCATAAACCCACAGTTCAAGGTTTCATTTTCATCTCATAAACTATAGTTCAAGGTTAAATTTTCACTCATAAACTATAGTTCAAGGTTTTTAATTTCACCCATAAGCAACAAGTCAAACATTTCTCAAAGACTAATCCAGAGTTGAACATTTTATATTTTTTCAATAAATGCAGTTTACAGCTGAACATTTCTTCCATAACCCCACAGATTATGGTGAATTAGTTCTACTTTCAACAGTATATGGTAAAACATTTCTTCCATAATGCCAAAGATTATGGTGAATTAGTTCTACCTTCAACACAGTTTATGATAAAACATTTCTCCCATAACCCCACAGATTATGGTGAATTATTCTACCTTTAACAGTATATGGTGAAACATTTCTCCCATAACCCCACATGACAGTGAATTCTACCTTCAACAGTTTATGGTAAAACATTTCTTCCATAATCCCACAGATTAATAGTGAATTAGTTCTACCTTCAACAGTTTATGGTAAAACATTTCTCCCATAACCCCACAGATAACGGTGAATTAGTTCTACCTTCAAAACAGTTTATGGTAAACATTTCTCCCATAACTCCACAGATCACGGTGAATTAATTCTACCTTCAACATAGTTTATGGTAAAACATTTCTACCATAACCCAACAGGTTAAGGTGAATTGGTGCTACCTTCAACAGTATATGATAAAACATTTCTCCCATAACCCCACATTACAGTGAATTCTACCTTCAACACAGTTTATGGTAAAACAATTCTCCCATAACCCCATAGATTATAGTGAATTAGTTCTACCTTCAACACAGTTTATAGTAAAACATTTCTCCCATAACCCCACAGATCACGGTGAATTAGTTCTACCTTCAAAACAGTTTATGGTAAACATTTCTCCCATAACCCCACATATCACGGTGAATTAATTCTACCTTCAACAGTATATTGTACAACATTTCCCCTATAACCCCACAAATCATGGTGAATTAGTTCTACCTGCAACACAGTTTATCGTAAAACATTTCTCCCATAACCCCACAGATAACGGTGAATTAGTTCTACCTTCAACAGTATATGGTAAAACATTTCTCCCATAACCCAAAATATTACGGTGAATTATTTCTACCTTCAACACAGTTTATGGTAAAACATTTCTCCCACAACCCCACAGATCACGGTGAATTAGTTCTACCTTCAAAACAGTTTATGGTAAAATATTTCTCCCATAACCCCACAGATCACTGTGAATTAGTTCTACTTTCAACAGATCATGGTAAAACATTTCTCCCATAACCCCACAGATTAGGGCAACATTTCTCCCATAACCCCACAGATCATGGTAAATTAGTTCTACATTCAACACAGTTTATGATAGAACATTTCTAAAGTAACCAAACAGATTACGGTGAATTAGTTCTACATTCAACACAGTTTATGGTAGAACATATCTCCCGTAACCCCTGATTCATGTGAAACCTTCGCCTACAAGAGACACACATCAAAAATTCAGCAGACATGGTTACGATGCAGTGGACTGGAGAAGGAAAATCAGGACTCACTCGTGCTACAAGTGTGTGTACACATCTGCTGGCTGGATCCCAGGGAAAGATCACCTGGGCTGGACTGACTATGATAGGGTCAAATATCTCAACATCCTGGCTGTGCTTCACCTCAGGTGTGACTGTATGCTCCACTCCAGCCTACACGGCAATCAGAGGATGCAGAACATAATTATATCATTGTAATCATACAACAATCATCAAGGGATATAGAGTACAATCATACAACAATCATCAAGGGATATAAAACACAATCGTACAACAATCATCTGGGGATGTAGAACACAATCATACAACAATCATCAAGGGATATAGAACGCAATCATACAACAATCATCAAGGGATATAGAACACAATCATACAAGAATCATCAAGAGATATAGAACACAATCATACAATAATCATCAAGAGATATAGAACAAAATCCTGCAATAATCGTCAGGGGATACAGAACATAATAATACAACAATCATCCAGGAATATAGAACACAATCATCAAGGGACAGAGATCACACATACAACAATCTTTAAGGGATATAGAACACACAATCATACAACAATCATCTGCACTGGCAGATGAACAGACAGGCCATGCCTGATACACATGGTACCGTTTATGATGATAAAAACCGACCTATGACAATTGGCCAGGACAGAGGGCATGCTTTTCTTGCACGATGTTTAAAATAGACGGATCAGCAGAATAGGACTGGGCTATTAGGGATATGGTCAGAGAAGCCTTGTCGCAGGTCACTAGGAAGGACTGTGAGAACATGATACAGGTAGCGGATATTAGACGTGTGCTGAAGAGAGCTAATGACACCGCACCAGGCCCAGATGGGGTTAGGAACACCCATATGAGTAACATGAATGATGGGGACCTGGAGGAGATGGCTCTTTGTTTCAACTTAAACATGAAAACGGCGGAAATACCTCAGGATTGGTTGCACAGCTACCTAGTCCCACTCCCAAAGCCAATTAAGCATCACTCAAAACTTAATGGATACCAAATCATAACTCCAAAAATACATTTGGCAAAGTTCTCAAGAAGACAGTAACATGCAGGCTCCAGCAACATTTAGAAAGTCATAATCTGCTCCCCAGGGGGCTTGGGAGTTCCTGGCCTGGGAAGGACACCAGGGCCACCGCGGCTACTTTTGTATTTTATGTCCATGAGGGCTTCCAGGATAAACAAGAGACAGTGGCGGTAGCACTTGACCTGGAGGATGCACATAACAGGGTCAGGTATGATCGGTTGATATACACTCTGTTGGACATGGAGGTCTGCCCTTGCCTTGTCAGATGGGTTGCAGCAGTCCTTTATGAGCGTAAGGTTGCACTGCGCATGGGTTCCTGGACTTCTGATCCCTGTATGATTACACCTGGGTTACCACAGAGATCTACCTTGTCCCCAGTGCTCATTAATGTCTACATCACCAAAGTCACAGCTATTGAAACACCAGGTGTTGGTAAAATCGTGGCATTTGCAGATGATGTGCTGGTGTATAGACAGGGCAGAGATAGGGAATGTTCGGCTGCAGATTTACAGGTGGCATTAAACAGGGTGACAGAGTGGTGAAGGGACGCAGGGACCGTTATTAATCCAGACAAGGCATTGGTTGTGTGGTGCTCCCTGGGTGGCCAGATCATGGGGAAAGATGTCCCATGTATTGTATTGAGAGGATGACCTCATGGCGGAGAGAGTAAATTGAAGTGCTTGGGTATCACCTTTGACAGGTGTTTGTCTTTTAAGGATCATGTGGAGGTGTTGGTGATGAAGGCTGGTAGGGGACTTAATGCAATGAGGGTGAAGGCAGCGGCCGGGGTGGGGCAGGGGATGCTGTACAGGCTCTTTCAGCAGTTTATAATTTCTGTCATTGAGTATGGTTTGGGGCTGCTGACACTGTCAAAAAGCCAGCTTGGGAGGTTGGAGCGCATGCGGAGTGCTGCTGTGCAGGTGGTTCTGGGGTGCACGCGCGCCCGGGAGGGGAGGGGTTTACAACTGTATGCATGAGGCATGTCCTGGGGCTGCCGGCGATGGCAGATGGGCATGGGGTGGTGCCTGGAGGTTGCTGCAGATGGGGATCACTCCCTGCATGAGGCCATGGATGTGGTCGGGGGTCATGGACTGGGACAGGGCGGGTTCTAGGTGGCACGGGCAGAGATATCTGTATGTTGGGTGTGTGGTCTGGGGACCGACGGTCGTGGAGAGGAGTAAGTTATGGTGCTGGGGGACGTGACAGACTGGCACAGTGTGGTAATGGCACTGGGTCGTGGGTGCAGAGGGGGGATGGCTTAAGGTGCGGCGGTGGAGTGGTTGTCTGCACCGATGGGTCGGTGGTAGGTGGTGTGCCGTGGTGGTTGCGGTTTCAGTGGGGGGGGGGGGGGGGGGGGGGGGGCTGGCAGGCGACTCTTTGAGAAGGAGTCTGGCATGTGGGATTGTGGCCTCTGGGGATGAGGGTGGAGGCGGGTGACGGCAGGGTTTCGTTAGTTGGAGGGGACCACTGCGGCACATATTGTATTCACTGCAGACTCGGGGAGAGTGCTAGGTGAGGTGGAAAGGAGAATGTTTTGTATGGAGTGGCTCACTCGCTTCGGAGGTCACAGATTGTGAGTTGTGTGGATTTTTTTGCCCTGGCTATGCAGGAGTGCAGGGGAGTGAACAGCTGATAGGCTGGCAGGGAATGCACCTCTTGGTGGTAGATTACCTATGGACAAGGGAGAGGTGGCCGTGCACCTTTGGGGCCAGGTGGGGAGGGGAGGGGGGGGGGGATGGAATGAAGGCCTGTGCATGGAGGGAATGAGGTTGTGGGGGAATTGGTGGGGGTTCTGGAGGAAGGGTCTCAGGACTGACAGGGGGGACCGGGAGAGCTTTCGGTCAGATAGCGGTGGGAACAATTGGTAGTGTGACTCTTCGATGGCTGTTGAATGAGGGGATGGAGCCTGTATGGGAATGTCCTGAGTGCAGTGATGTCAGTTCTTAGCTCAACTCAACATATATAAATATGTTAACAAACATCACATATAAATCACCCAAGAAACAGAACATATATAAATCAGTTCACAAACAGAACAAATATCAGTTCACAAACACTGGCAGTTCACTGACATCACCGATAATGCTGGCAAGAACCCCATCAATGGCTGTCTCTCCCTTTAGCAATGCCCTCACTCGGTGATGTGTCCCGTTAATGCTGGAATACAACACATGGAAGTACCGTCCAGGAAAATCTGCAACAACTCTCACATTCTGAAAGTAAATACCAGATATATGTGTCATAATTTTACAGATAGACTTTCTCTCTCCAGACAGACTTTCTCCCTCCTTGCCAACAAAATCTGCAACAACTCACAGATGCTGTAAGCAGAAACCAAGTGATGTGTGTGATAGTTTTACAGACTTTCTCTCTCCCTGCTTTGTGCCAACAAAATCTGCAACAATTCACACATTCTGTAAGCTAAACTAGATAATAAGTGTAATAATTTTACAGACAGACTTTCTCCCTCCCTGTCTCCTGCCAACAAAATTTGGAACAACTTGCACATGCTACAAGCAGAAACCAGATATAGTATCTTCTTGCTATCTGTAAGAGGTATCTTCTATGAAACTAGCACAAATGGTAACAATGAGAAGCATTGTTCCTATGTAGAACTTAAGATTTCTGTCAGATGTTGGTTATCAACCAATCAATCAACAAATTGACACATTGTGCTACTGTCTGTGACAGACGTCAGTACTGGCACTGACAGGCCACCAGATAGTCAGGCATGTTGTCAGGGAGCCAGTGGTACACACAATCTCTGAGTCACATAAACACAGTTAGTCAGGCATGTTGGCAGGGAGCATGTGGTACATACAATCTCTGAGTCATATAAACACACAGTTAGTCAGGCATGTTGGCAGGGAGCATGTGGTACATACAATCTCTGAGTCATATAAACACACAGTTAGTCAGGCATGTTGGCAGGGAGACGGTGGTACATACAATCTCTGAGTCATATAAACACATAGTTAGTCAGGCATGTTGGCAGGGAGCATGTGGTACATACAATCTCTGAGTCATATAAACACACAGTTAGTCAGGCATGTTGGCAGGGAGACGGTGGTACATACAATCTCTGAATCACATAAACACACAGCCAGGCATGTTGGCAGGGAGACAGTGGTACATACAATCTCTGAGTCACATAAACAGTTGGTCAGGCATGTTGGCAGGGAGTCAGTCCATGGTACATACAATTTCTGAGTCACATAAACACAGCCAGGCATGTTGGCAGGGAGTCCATGGTAAATACAATCTCTGAGTCACATAAACACACAATTAGTCAGGCATGTTGGCAGGGAGTCCATGGTACACACAATCTCTGAGTCATATAAACATAGTCAGGCATGTTGGCAGGGAGACAGTGGTACACAATCTCTGAGTCATATAAACACAGCAGAATCACGTCCCAACAGTGCCAGGCAGCCAGTTCTGTCCAATGATACTAGAAATATGCACAGAAAACATAAGTGGATTGTAAATCTGTGGACTCGCTTCGCCACCTTAGTACACATAATCACACTCAAACATAATCACACATTGTTGTCCTCTGTCTCTCTTTCTTTCTACTACATCTACAAATCTTGTATTCACATCTGATGGACACAACCTGGGACTGTCTATATCATCAATCTATATGTGGATGTCATCTCTTCTCCCCCCCCCCCCCCCCATCTATAAACCCTATACTCACATCTGATGGATACAGCCTGTGACTGTCCTTATCGTAAATCTCAATGTAGATGTCGTATTCCTTGCCTGACTCCAGGACCCACTTCTTGTCAGGAAGTACCACAAACACTGTTTAAATACAACATCAAATGCATTAAAACATGCAACATCACATGAGCATAGAAGCAGACACACATTGACAACATCACATGAGCAAAGAGGCAGACACATATTGACAACATCACATGAGTATAGAGACATACACATATTGACAACATCACATGAGTATAGAAGCAGACACATATTGACAACATCACATAAGCAAAGAGGCAGACACATATTGACAACATCACATGAGCAAAGAAGCAGACACATATTGACAACATCACATGAGCAAAGAGGCAGACACATATTGACATATTCACATGAGCAAAGAAGCAGACACATATTGACAACATCACATGAGCAAAGAGGCAGACACATATTGACAACATCACATGAGCAAAGAGGCAGACACATATTGACAACATCACATGAGCAAAGAGGCAGACACATATTGACAACATCACATGAGCAAAGAGGCAGACACATATTGACAACATCACATGAGCAAAGAGGCAGACACATATTGACAACATCACATGAGCAAAGAGGCTGATACATATTGACAACATCACATGAGCAAAGAGGCAGACACATATTGACAACATCACATGAGCAAAGAGGCAGATACATATTGACAACATCACATGAGTATAGAGACATACACATATTGACAACATCACATGAGCAAAGAGGCAGACACATATTGACAACATCACATGAGCAAAGAGGCAGACACATATTGACAACATCACATGAGCAAAGAGGCAGATACATATTGACAACATCACATGAGCAAAGAGGTAGACACATATTGACAACATCACATGAGCAAAGAAGCAGACACATATTGACAACATCACATGAGCAAAGAGGCAGATACATATTGACAACATCACATGAGTATAGAGACATACACATATTGACAACATCACATGAGCAAAGAGGCAGACACATATTGACAACATCACATGAGCAAAGAAGCAGACACATATTGACAACATCACATGAGCAAAGAGGCAGACACATATTGACAACATCACATGAGCAAAGAGGCAGATACATATTGACAACATCACATGAGCAAAGAGGCAGACACATATTGACAACATCACATGAGCAAAGAGGCGGATACATATTGACAACATCACATGAGCAAAGAGGCAGACACATATTGACAACATCACATGAGCAAAGAGGCAGACACATATTGACAACATCACATGAGCAAAAAGGCAGACACATATTGACAACATCACATGAGCAAAGAGGCAGACACATATTGACAACATCACATGAGCAAAGAGGCAGACACATATTGACAACATCACATGAGCAAAGAGGCAGACACATATTGACAACATCACATGAGCAAAGAGGCAGACACATATTGACAACATGAAATCATATAGCTGATTGCAAGAGCTTATTCTGTATGTACAGAGACATCTGGCTCATTCAGTCAGTGACAGAAACGAAATGTTCAGACATAAAGTCCTATCATCTGAGCCAGGTTTTGAGCTCAAATCATACAGCTCCTGGCTGACTACGCTGGAGGTACACTATGCTTGATTATACTTAGTACGTTTTGCATCCTACCGACTCACTGACAGCAATCGTCGGTCAAGCTGTTTAAATGAGCTGCTGCTGCAGCAGTATTCTAGACAGTTGCCTGGCAGTGACTACATGGAAGTGAAGAGGACAAGAACTGGACACCGCAGGCAGACACAAATAGACAGTGAGTACATGGTAGTGAAGAGTACAAGAACTGGACACCGCAGGCAGACACTAATAGACAGTGAGTACATGGAAGTGAAGAGTACAAGAACTGGACACTGCAGGCAGACACAAATAGACAGTGAGTACATGGTAGTGAAGAGTACAAGAACTGGACACCGCAGGCAGACACTAATAGACAGTGAGTACATGGAAGTGAAAAGTACAAGAACTGGACACTGCAGGCAGACACAAATAGACAGGGAGTACATGGTAGTGAAGAGTACAAGAACTGGACACCGCAGGCAGACACTAATAGACAGTGAGTACATGGAAGTGAAAAGTACAAGAACTGGACACTGCAGGCAGACACAAATAGACAGTGAGTACATGGTAGTGAAGAGTACAAGAACTGGACACCGCAGGCAGACACTAATAGACAGTGAGTACATGGAAGTGAAAAGTACAAGAACTGGACACTGCAGGCAGACACAAATAGACAGGGAGTACATGGAAGGGTACATGGTGCTAGATCTACAGTTGTATAGGTCAACAGGCAGTAGGTCAGGAGGTCAGTATCAGGCTTGTACTTGTAAGGATCCGCTCTGATACAGATTTGAACTCGTGACTACCTGGCCCACAGGAAAGTATCTAGCCCAGCTCCGAGTAAGTACATCCATCCATCATGTGCCATGCCGATAAGCGTGGGCGGTCATGTTTTGCCATCTCACTCGATCACCAGGGTCATGGATCAGCTCTGTGTTTCTGTCGCAACCATGCCACGTGGCCAAGCCATCCAGGTATTTAATTCTTGGTCTTCCCTTTGGTCTCCTCCCTTCGATCTTGCCAGTTGTCACTAAGTTCTCCATTTCTTCTCATAACATGACCAAAATATTTTGACTGTCTACGTCAAATGTCTCTAATCAGTTTACGATCTTCATTTGTTTCTTGTAGGACTTGTTCATTGGTTTTTCTGTCTGTCTATGGTATTCTTTGCATTTTCCTCAGAAACCATATTTCCACAGCCATCATATGTTTTTCAGCTTGTCTGCTCATTGTCCACGCTTCACATCCATATAAAAGTATAGGTTCTATGTAGCACTTCAACTAAAGTCAGGTCTTAGTCAGATATGACTGAGCTACCGTATAACAGTAGACGGTACTACCTGGTTTCTGTTAGCGCCGAACGTTGGGCGGCGCTTACCAAACCCGACACCCCACATTGTGCCTACGGCTTCGGGCGGAAGAGCGCAATTGGGAGGGTACAAGCCTTACCCTGGTGCGAGGAAATGCAAGCTAAAGACAAAATTGTCATGGCAGGGCAGACCAGGCCCTAAGCCTTGGTTGGCGACTGGTCTAGGATCGAAGCTCCGACAGGCGGACAGTTAGAGCATTGCTTTGCTGATCTGGCAGCTTCTGCAGCTTGTCTTGTTCCAGATGTAGGGGTGTTACCTTTCCTCTGGAGTGAACTAGGCAGGCCGAGAGAGGGATCATGCTGCATGGGCAACACATGATCTCTATATTTTAGCCCAGGCTTTGTGCTATGGAGAGGCAATAACTCCATCCCTGGTCTTAACTGGTCTCGGAATCAAAGCGAGAGGCAACTGTTACGGGTTATAAGTCCTTGTCAGTTGGCGTAGACATGGGGCGCCACGCGTTGCCTCTGACGGTGGGAGACACCTATAGGTGTCACTGATCAGCTACCGCCCGCCTCAAGCTGGGCAGCCCCCAGCCAATTGGGTGCTGATCCGCCACAGCCTGCCTGCTTCAATGGGTGCTTGGGGCTAGGACAAAATCTGAATCGCAGGCTGTAAAACCAATGCACCAGGTACAAACAAAAATATAAATAGAAACCTCAAGCTACGGCTTGCAACCTGGAACGTGAGAACCATGTGTCCAGGATTTTCCACTGACTTGACCAATATTGACGATGTGAGAAAAACGGCTGTGATTGATGCCGAACTCAATCGTCTTAACATTGATATTGCTGGCCTGCAGGAGACTCGCCTCGCTGAGGAAGGGTCACTCAGGGAAAACAACTACACCTTTTTCTGGAAGGGTAAAGGGCAGGCAGAAAAAAGGCAACACGGTGTGGGCTTTGCAGTAAAGAATTCGCTACTGGGAATGATTGAAATTCCAGCAGGAGGAAATGAAAGACTATTATCCCTGCGCTTGGCAACCTCTTGTGGGTTTGCCACCATTATTACTGCATATGCACCGACACTCGATTCCTCTGATGATGTGAAGGATTTGTTCTATGAGGAGTTAGACTCTGTGATCAAGGCAGTTCCAAAATCCGACTACATTTATATGCTCGGTGATTTCAATGCTCGTGTGGGCAAGGACTCGAGTTCATGGCCAGTGTGCCTTGGAAAATACAACATCGGTCGCATGAATGAAAATGGGCAAAGGCTGCTGGAGCATTGCACCAGTAATGACCTATGTATTACAAACTCTTTTTTTAAAACAAAAGAGATGCATAAGGTCACATGGAAACATCCAAGATCCGGCCATTGGCACCAGCTGGACTTCATCATCACACGGAGACAACATCTGAACCATATATCATTGACTCGTAGTTACCACAGTGCTGACTGTGATACGGATCATTCTTTGGTTGTTGCAAGGGTTAGACTGAGACCAAAGAGAATCTACACAGCTAAACACAAATCTAGCCCCAGGATTAATATTATTAACACTCATGATCCTGAAAAGTGCTTTCAGTTTCAACAGCAACTTGAAGACGCTTTCACTGATACACCAGAATATTGTACAGTAAATGATAAATGGAATAAACTTAAGGAAACTCTTTGTAAAACTGCCGTAAAGGTTTACGGCACTGTGGATCATAAGAGGCAGGACTGGTTTGCGGCCAACAGCGAGACTCTGCAGCCCTTGATTGATAAGAAGAAGAAAGCTCTCTTAAGAAACAAGGAAAGACCAACGCGTAACACTCTGAGTGAGCTAAGGCAAGCTAGGAAGGATGTGCAAAAGGCTGCCAGGCAGTGTGCAAATGATTATTGGATCAAGTTATGTGAGTCCATTCAAATCGCAAGTGATAAGGGAGACATAAGAAGCATGTATGAAGGAATAAAGAAAGCCTGTGGTCCAGTGATCAAAAGAAGTGCACCATTGAAAACCTTGACTGGAGAAGTCATCACTGATAAGAAACAGCAGATGGACAGATGGGTAGAGCACTATTTGGAGCTTTACTCAAGTGAGACCAAACTAGCGGATAATGCCCTCAACGCCATAGAGGCTCTACCAACTCTTGACCACCTGGACACACTTCCCACCATAACAGAAGTTAAGTGTGCTATAAATGAACTTGCATCTGGCAAGGCTCCAGGTAAGGATGGGATTCCAATAGAGGTTATCAGGAGTGGGCAAGACACACTCACTATACAGATCCACCAGCTAATAGAGCTATGCTGGCGTGAAGGACAAGTCCCACAGGATTTCAAAGATTCAAGCATCATAACACTGTACAAGAACAAGGGCGATCGGAGCGACTGCAACAACTATAGGGGTATCTCACTTCTGTGTATTGTTGGAAAAGTATTTGCCAGAATTGTTCTGCGCAGACTTCAAGTCCTAGGAGATCAAGTCTACCCCGAATCACAGTGTGGCTTTCGACAGAACCGGTCTACCACTGATATGATATTCTCATTGCGACAAATGCAAGAAAAATGCTGTGAACAGAATCAACCACTGTTTATTGCCTTCATCGACCTCACAAAGGCATTTGATTTGGTCAGTCGTGAGGGTCTGTTCAAGGCACTAAAGAAGATTGGCTGCCCACCAACTCTTCTGTCTATTGTGGAATCGTTCCACACAGGCATGAAGGGTATAATCAAGTTTGATGGTGCAACTTCTGAAGAATTTGAAATCAAGAGTGGAGTTAAGCAAGGTTGTGTACTAGCTCCCACCCTCTTTGGAATATACTTTTCACTTCTACTGAAATATGCATTTCGTGATCAGGATGGTGGTATATACATTCACTCACGCTCAGATGGCGGCCTCTACAATGCTCAGAGATTGAAGGCTAAGACCAAAATTAGGAGGGTACTGATCAGAGAGTTGCTTTTTGCAGATGATGCTGCAGTTACGACCCACTCTGAGGAAGAATTGCAATGTCTACTATCTGCATTCTCCAATGCTTGTTCTGAATTTGGTTTAACAATTAGCAAAAAGAAGACACAGATTATGTCACAAGGTGCACATGGGGTACCATCAATCTTTATTGACGACGCCGAACTAGAGATAGTAGATCATTTTACATATCTAGGATCGGTGGTAAATAGCAAATTATCCCTAGATCAGGAAATCAACATCCGGATTGGTAAGGCAGCAACAACAATGAACAGGTTAAGAAAAAGAGTCTGGGAGAACAGGAAGCTTACTGCCAAAACAAAAGTCCTTGTCTATCAAGCCTGTGTCCTTAGTACTCTTCTCTATGGCAGTGAAACCTGGACAACTTACTCACACCAAGAGAACAATTTAAACAGCTTTCATATGCGGTGTCTGCGAAGAATTCTTGGTATTAAGTGGCAAGACAAAATCACAAATACTGAAGTATTGGAAAGATCAGGTTGTGTGACAGTTTATTCCATGCTCAGTCTTCGTAGACTTAGATGGATAGGACATCTTAGGCGGATGGATGATGGTAGAATACCAAAGGATATCTTTTTTGGTGAATTACAGATGGGTAAGAGATCTCAGGGTCGGCCTCTACTACGATACAAAGATGTGTGTAAGCGGGACATGATTGATACAGGCATTGATAATGCACATTGGGAGCAAGTCGCCACTGAACGTGTTGCATGGAGGGCAAATATCAGAAATGGAATAAAGTCAAAGGAGAAAATTATTGCAGAAAAGTCACACACCAAGCGTTTGAGACGTAAGATGGTGCATGATGGTGGAAATGACCACGTGTTCACATGCACCCACTGTGAACGGACATTTACAGCGCAAATTGGCCTTATCAGTCACACTCGCTACCGCCATAGTTAAAAGTTATTATGCCTTTTTAAAGCACAAACTATCGTCTGTCAAGACGGCAAGGTGCCAATGTGATGTGAGCACTTCAACACTTTTTCTCATTTCAATTGATATCTTTTTATTGGTCTGCATGTTTTTCATCTTCCAAAAGGCTACCTTCGCCATGGCAATTCTTGTTCTAATCTCTTCAAAGCATCTCCCATCAGATGTTATGACTGTTCCAAGATAGCTGTACCGATTAACTTGTTTAAGAATATGCCCATTTACTTGTATATTACATTGTGGTATTTCTTCCTTCCTAGTGACGACCATAATCTGTGTCTTCTTACAATTCAATTCTAACCCTAGTTGTTCACTGTGTGCAACAACCGCATCTACTAAATTTTGCAGGTCCTGTTCATTGTCTGCAATCAAGACTGTATCATCTGCATATCTAATGTTATTGATGTATCGTCCCCAATGTTGATTCCTTCCATATCTTCTATGTTTCTGAAAATATTTTCATTGTAGGCCCTACTGGGAAAAAAGATCTGGAGACATTACACATTCCTGTCTCATACCTCTCTTAATAGGCTGATATTGACCTACTTCATTATCAATTCTTATGGCAGCTTGTTGTTTCCAATATGTTTTTTACAAGTCTAAGGTCTTTTCCATCAATTTGTAGATCTTCAAGCATCCTTATCATGTCGACACGTCTCACTTTATCAAAAGCCTTTGTGTAGTCAATAAAGCAGAGGTGTAGATCTTTGTTTACTTCTATAGAACGTTCAATTACTTTTCTCAGTATGTACACAACATTTACTGTACCCTTGCCTTCTACAAACGCACATTGTTCCTCTCCTATTTCTGGTTGTATTTTCTTCCTAACTCTTTGCATGATAATTCTAAATAAAATCTTCGTGATGTGACTCATTATACTAATTGTTCGATGTTGATCACATTCCAAGGCTCCTGATTTCTTTGGGATTGCAATAAATACAGAATTACATAATTCATGAGGTATATCTCCAGTATCATATATTGTATTCAGGAGTCTGGTAACTTTATTCCGTATTCTTCTAAAGCATTAATCATTTCTGTTGTTATGCTGTCTGAACCGGGGTCTTGCCAGATTTCATATGGTTAAGAGCATTCTGAACCTCCATCTTCAAAATTGATGGTCCTTCATTCAGTAAGTACATATATAACACTAATTCAGACATACACAATGGAATACAAAACACCCAAACACACAACAAAAACAACAAACTGACCCAAGAACGCTGGCGAGACCACATGAATGACTGCTGATGGCTGAGGAAAGAACTCGCTGACAGCAATATCTGGTGACTGGTTAAGGTGGGACAGCTTCCAATCAACAACAAGTATTTCCATTCTACACACAATGTGGGCACACAAGCATGTGGCTTGCACCAGTCAACAACAAGTACTTCCATTCTACACACAATGTGGGCACACATGCACGTGGCTTGCACCAGTCAACGTGTACTTCCATTCTACACACAATGTGGGCACACATGCACGTGGCTTGCACCAGTCAACGTGTACTTCCATTCTACACACAATGTGGGTACACAAGCATGTGGCTTGCACCAGTCAACGTGTACTTCCATTCTACACACAATGTGGGCACACAAGCATGTGGCTTGCACCAGTCAACGTGTACTTCCATTCTACACACAATGTGGGCACACATGCACGTGGCTTGCACCAGTCAACGTGTACTTCCATTCTACACACAATGTGGGCACACAAGCATGTGGCTTGCACCAGTCAACGTGTACTTCCATTCTACACACAATGTGGGCACACAAGCATGTGGCTTGCACCAGTCAACGAGTACTTCCATTCTACACACAATGTAGGCACACATGCACGTGGCTTGCACCAGTCAACGTGTACTTCCATTCTACACACAATGTGGGCACACATGCATGTGGCTTGCACTGCCAGTCAACAACGAGTACTTCCATTCTACACACAATGTGGGCACACATGCATATGGCTTGCACCAGTCAACGAGTACTTCCATTCTACACACAATGTGGGCACACATGCATATGGCTTGCACCAGTCAACGAGTACTTCCATTCTACACACAATGTGGGCACACATGCACGTGGCTTGCACCAGTCAACGTGTACTTCCATTCTACACACAATGTGGGCACACATGTATGTGGCTTGCACCAGTCAACAACAAGTACTTCCATTCTACACACAATGTGGGCACATATGCACATGGCTTGCACCAGTCAACAACAAGTACTTCCATTCTACAAACAATGTGGGCACACATGCACGTGGCTTGCACCAGTCAACGTGTACTTCCATTCTACACACAATGTGGGCACATATGCACATGGCTTGCACCAGTCAACAACAAGTACTTCCATTCAACACACAATGTGGGCACACATGCACGTGGCTTGCACCAGTCAACAAGTACTTCCATTCTACAAACAATGTGGGCACACATGCACGTGGCTTGCACTGCCAGTCAACCATCATCAGCTACATCATACATCCATCACAACTTTCCAGGAGTCTATCTCAGATAATACATGACTTATCCTTGCAGTTATTTAGCTATTTATTCCTTCTCAGATTACATCTATTACAACACCGCACAATTCTATTCCATGAGATTACATCTCTCTCTCCCTTCCTTACAACTTGACACATTTCTATTCCCTGAGATTAAGTTTCTCTCTCCCCTTCCTTACAACCTGACACATTTCTATTCCCTGAGATTACATCTCTCTCTCTGTCCCTTTCCTTACAACCTGACACATTTCTATTCCCTGACATTACATCTCTTTCTCTCCCCCCTTACAACCTGACACATTTCTATCCCCTGAGATTACATCTCTCTCTCCCCCCTTACAACTTCACACATTTCTATTCCCTGAGATTACACCTCTCTCTCCCCCCCCCCCCCCCCCCTACAACCTGACACATTTCTATTCCCTGAGATTACATCTCTCTCTCTCTCTCTGTCCCTTTCCTTACAACCTGACACATTTCTATTCCCTGACATTACATCTCTCTCTCTCTCTCTTTCATTACAACTGACACATTTCTATTCCCTGAGATTACATATCTCTCTCTCTCTCTTTCAGTTCACAGATGCAGTCTCACACATATACAACCACAACCAGTATTACAACATGTCAGAGAGAACAGTTCACAGATTATATATCACACACATTGTTTCCAACATTACATACCACACACAAGGTTTCCTACATTACATACCTGTTTCCCCACATTACATATCACATTTCCCACATTACATACCTGTTTTTCCCACATTACATATCACACATGTTTTCCACATTGCATACCAGTGTTTTCCACATTACATATCACACATGTTTTCCACATTACATACCACACACATCTCCCACATTACATACTGTTTCCCCACATTACATATCACACAGAGTAATTCTCATAGAACATATCACACAAAGTGCTTCTGGCAGTATATATCATACACAGTGTTTCCACACAACACATCGCACAGAAGACAGAACACACAATGCTTCCAAATTACTTATCACGAGAAATATCAAATGTTGGAGGTCACTGAAAGGGCAAGGATACTTCTATCATGTAATACAACTTCTGTAGAACCGAGAGCCAGAGCTGTGGCCATGGATGTCTGTGCATCAAGTCTGCAAACACTTGTGTCTTTGACTGACAGATAGTACTGCTTGGATGGCATCTTGATTTCTGCAAGTCAAAGATCAGACAATATGATTCTGCAGCAAGAAACAATACATGGGAATATAAACATATGCTGTCATGTTATGATCACATAACTGTACTGTCATATTACTGTCACAGAGCAATACTGTCATGTTACTGTCACAGAACATTACATTGCATAACATTACATAACTGCTATGTTACTGTATCATCATGTTACTGTCACAGAACTATACCATCATATTATTGTAACAACATTACTGTCACAGAGCAATACTCCCATGTTATTGTCACAGAGCAATAATGTCATGTTACTGTCATAGAACTGTATAACCATGTTACTGTCATAGAACTGTACCATCATGTTACTGTCACAGACCTATACCATTATATTATTGTAAAAACATTACTGTCATAGAGCAATACTCCCATGTTATTGTTACAGAGCAATAATGTCATGTTACTGTCATAGAACTGTACCATCATGTTACTGTCATAGAACTGTACCATCATGTTACTGTCATAGAACTGTACCATCATGTTACTGTCATAGAACTGTACCATCATGTTACTGCAATAGAACTGTAAAATCATGTTACTGTCATAAAACTGTACCATCATGTTACTGTCATAAAACTGTACCATCATGTTACTGTCATAGAACTGTACCATCATGTTACTGTCATAGAACTGTACCATCATGTTACTGTCATAGAACTGTACCATCATGTTACTGCAATAGAACTGTAAAATCATGTTACTGTCATAAAACTGTACCATCATGTTACTGTCATAGAAATGTACCATCATGTTACTGTCATAGAACTGTACCAGCATGTTACTGTCATAAAACTGTACCATCATGTTAGTGTCATAAAACTGTACCATCATGTTACTGTCATAAAACTGTACCATCATGTTACTGTCATAAAACTGTACCATCATGTTACTGTCATGGAAATGTACCATCATGTTACTGTCATAGAACTGTACCATCATGTTACTGTCACAGAATTGTAAAATCATGTTACTGTCATAAAACTGTACCATCATGTTACTGTCATAGAGCTATACCATCATGTTTCTGTCACAGAACTGCACATAAAGTTTCTGTCATAGAACTGTACCATGTTACTGTTATAGAACTGTACCATCATGTTACTGTCAAGGAACTGTACCGTCATGTTGCTGTCATAGAAAGATACAATCATGTTACTGTCATAAAACTGTACCATGATGTTACTGTCATAGAAATGTACCATCATGTTACTGTCATAAAACTGTACCATCATGTTACTGTCATAGAAATGTACCATCATGTTACAGTCATAGAACTGTACCATCATGTTACTGCAATAGAACTGTAGAATCATGTTACTGCAATAGAACTGTAAAATCATGTAACTGTCATAGAAATGTACCATCATGTTACTGTCATAAAACTGTACCATCATGTTATTGTCATAAAACTGTACCATCATGTTACTGTCATAGAACTGTACCATCATGTTACTGTCATAAAACTGTACCATCGTGTTACTGTCATAAAACTGTACCATTATGTTACTGTCATAGAACTGTACCATCATGTTACTGTCATAAAACTGTACCATCATGTTACTGTCATAAAACTGTACCAGCATGTTACTGTCATAAAACTGTACCAGCATGTTACTGTCATAAAACTGTACCATCATGTTACTGTCATAAAACTGTACCATCATGTTACTGTCATAAAACTGTACCATCATGTTACTGTCATAAAACTGTACCATCATGTTACTGTCATAGAACTGTACCATCATGTTACTGTCATAAAACTGTACCAGCATGTTACTGTCATAAAACTGTACCATCATGTTACTGTCATAGAAATGTACCATCATGTTACAGTCATAGAAATGTACCATCATGTTACTGTCATAAAACTGTACCATCATGTTACTGTCATAAAACTGTACCATCATGTTACTGTCATAGAACTGTACCATCATGTTACTGTCATAAAATTGTACCATCATGTTACTGTCATAAAACTGTACCATCATGTTACTGTCACAGAACTGTACCATCATGTTACTGTCATAAAACTACCATCATGTTACTGTCATAAAAATGTACCATCATGTTACTGTCATAGAAATGTACCATCATGTTACTGCAATAGAACTGTACCATCATGTTACTGCAATAGAACTGTACCATCATGTTACTGTCACAGAAATGTACCATCATGTTACAGTCATAGAAATGTACCATCATGTTACTGTCATAAAACTGTACCATCATGTTACTGTCATAAAACTGTACCATCATGTTACTGTCATAAAACTGTAAAATCATATTACTGTCATAAAACTGTACTGTCATGTTACTGTCATAAAAATGTACCATCATGTTACTGTCATAGAAATGTACCATCATGTTACTGTCATAGAACTGTACCATCATGTTACTGTCATAGAAATGTACCATCATGTTACTGTCATAGAACTGTACCATCATGTTACTGCAATAGAACTGTACCATCATGTTACTGTCATAGAAATGTACCATAATGTTACAGTCATAGAAATGTACCATCATGTTACTGTCATAAAACTGTACCATCATGTTACTGTCATAGAACTGTACCATCATGTTACTGTCATAGAAATGTACCATCATGTTACTGTCATAGAAATGTAACATCATTTTTCTGTCATAGAACTGTACCATTATGTTACTGCAATAGAGCTATACCATCATGTTTCTGTCACAGAACTGCACATTATGTTTGTCACAGAACTGCACCAGCATGTTACTGTCAAGGAACTGTACCGTCATGTTGCTGTCATAGAAAGATACCATCATGTTACTGTCATAGAACTGTACTATCATGTTACTGTCACAGAACTGTACCGTTATGTTACTGCTATATATCATGTTCTGTGATGTATACAACAGGACTTTCGTGTGAGGGCGTTCTGTCATGTACAATACAGGATTTTCGTGTGAGGGTGTTTGTCATGTCATGTATACAATAGGACTTACGTGTGAGGGTGTTCTGTCATGTCATGTATAAAACAGGACTTACATGTGAGGGCGTTCTGTCATGTCATGTATAAAACAGGACTTACGTGTGAGGGCGTTCTGTCATGTCATGTATAAAACAGGACTTACATGTGAGGGCATTCTGTCATGTCATGTATAAAACAGGACTTACGTGTGAGGGCGTTCTTCCTCAGCAGTTCAACCTGGTACTGAACTCGCCCATGAACCAGCAGGTAGGCATCAGGTGGGGATAGCATCAGGTTGGCAACCACCATGATACGAACATCTTCTGATTTGATATTCTAGCAAGTAAGAACCAAATGATTATATGCAGACAACGCAGATACAAGCACACACACAAAATAAATACAAGGAGAAGTGAACATAACCAGATATAAAGAATGAAACCGTTGGTAATTATTAGGAATCTAAGAGGCAGGAGGTGGAGAAGGATTAAGGATTGAGGGTGCTAGTGGCTGTTGTGAAAAAAACACTCACAAAATTATTATTTTAAAAGTATTATCTATAAAGTGACAAGCCTAGTAAGGAAACAGGTGTCATCAATAAAGTGACAAACCTAGTATGGAAACAGGTGTCATCAATAAAGTGACAAGCCTAGTAGGGAGACAGGTGTCATCAATAAAGTGACAAGCCTAGTAGGGAGACAGGTGTCATCAATAAAGTGACAAGCCTAGTAGGGAGACAGGTGTCATCAATAAAGTGACAAGCTACGTAGGGAGACAGGTGTCATCAACAAAGCAATGTAGGGCAACAGCTGTCATTAATAAAGCAACAAGTTACGTAGGGAGACAGGTGTCATCAATAAAGCAACAAGCTACGTAGGGAGACAGGTGTCATCAATAAAGCAACAAGCTACGTAGGGAGACAGGTGTCATCAATAAAGTGACAAGCCTTGTAGGGAGACAGGTGTCATCAATAAAGCAACAAGCTACGTAGGGAGACAGGTGTCATCAACAAAGCAATGTAGGGCGACAGCTGTCATCAATAAAGCAACAAGCAACATAGGGAGACAGGTGTCATCAATAAAGCAACAAGCAACATAGGGAGACAGCTGTCATCAATAAAGTAACAAGCAACGTAGGGAGACAGCTGTCATCAATAAAGTAACAAGCAACGTAGGGAGACAGGTGTCATCAATAAAGTGACAAGCAATGTAGGGAGACAGGTGTCATCAATAAAGTAACAAGCCAAGTAGGGAGACAGGCATCAGTAAAGCAACAGGTCACAAGGGGAGATGAATCAGAAGGCAACAAAATCACAAAGGGAGATATATCAGTGAAGCAACAAGTTAGAAAGGGAGGTGAATCAGTGAAGCAACAATTAGGAAAGGGAGCTGGATCAGAAAGCAACAAGTCACAATGGGAGACGGATCAGTGAAGCAATAAGCCGGGTTTGACCAGTAAAGCCAGACATGACGGATACAGAAGGCAATGAATGAAGCATGTCAGAGAACTGTCAGCCAACCAACCTTGTATGCTGGATCTGTAAACCTGACTGAGACTTTAGCACTGCCTGTCTGTATCCCTTCAACCAGAACCATGTCTCCACGCAGGCCCTGCTTCTCAAGGGGTGCAATGTGTGGGGGTGTTACATAATGTGAGTCTGTGAACCTCTTGATTCTGTGTAAAAACAACATTACATGCAGTCGACACACTTCACATCCACAACAGTTATCTATCACATGCAGTCTACAAACTTCACATCTATAACAGTTATCTATCACATGGAATCTACAAACTTCACATCTATAACAGTTATCTATCACATGGAATCTACAAACTTCACATCTATAACAGTTATCTATCACATGCAGTCTACAAACTTCACATCTATCACAGGAATCTACAAACTTCACATCTATAACAGTTATCCATCACATGGAATCTACAAACTTCACATCTATAACAATTATCTATCACATGGAATCTACAAACTTCACATCTATAACAATTATCTATCACATGGAATCTACAAACTTCACATCTATAACAGTTATCTATCACATGGAATCTACAAACTTCACATCTATAACAGTTATCTATCACATGCAGTCTACAAACTTCACATCTATCACAGGAATCTACAAACTTCACATCTATAACAATTATCTATCACATGGAATCTACAAACTTCACATCTATAACAATTATCTATCACATGGAATCTACAAACTTCACATCTATAACAGTTATCTATCACATGGAATCTACAAACTTCACATCTATAACAATTATCTATCACATGAAATCTACAAACTTCACATCTATACCAGTTACCTATCACATGGAATCTGCAAATTTCACATCTATAACAGTTATCTATCTGTCAAAGGTAATCAACAGATTACATTAATAAATACAATACAAGCAACAAGATATAGTGTATTTCATGAAAGAAACATCCATGTGGAGTTCGTAGACACACCTGAGAATGTTGTTGACATCATGCACATCTTGCCGAGAGTCACTGTCCAGCATGAAGTTCCACTCAAACGGCATGCCCTCCAGCGAGGAAAATACATTGCCTGTAATAGAACAAAATACAACACTCATCAATAACAACAGTAACACATCTTATGTTGTAACAGAATAAATATGACTGCAAATGAAATTATAGTATAACAAACATGTAACAATAACAACCCAAATTATAACACATGTAACAACAACAACAGCAATCTATATTATAACACACACACACACACACACACAGAAAACACCGACAAGCTCAACCTATATTAAAATATAATGTGCACAGAACACAACAACACCAAGCTATATTATAACAAAAGTAGAACACATCAACACCAGCAACCTATATTGTAACAAACAGAACAATCAACAACTGCAACCAATATTGTAACAAACAGAACAATCAACAACTGCAACCTATATTGTAACAAACATAGAACAATCAACAACTGCAACCTATATTATAATATAACAAAACATAGAACACATTAACAACTGCAACCTATAGTATAATATAACATACAAAGAACACATCAACAACTGCAACCTACTTTTATAATATAACATAGAAAGAACACATCAACAACTGCAACCTATAGTATAATATAACATACAAAGAACACATCAACAACTGCAACCTATAGTATAATATAACATACAAAGAACACATCAACAACTGCAACCTATAGTATAATATAACATACAAAGAACACATTAACAACTGCAATCTATAGTATAATATAACATACAAAGAACACATCAACAGCTGCAACCTACTTTTATAATATAACATACAAAGAACACATCAACAACTACAACCTATAGTATAATATAACATACAAAGAACACATCAGCAACTGCAACCTACAGTATAATAAAACATACAAATAACACATCAACAACTGCAACCTATAGTATTATATAACATACAAAGAACACAAACTACTGCAACCTACTTTTATAATATAACATACAAAGACCACATTAACAACTGCAACCTACAGTATAATATAACATACAAAGAACACATCAACAACTGCAACCTACTTTTATAATATAACATACAAAGAACACATTAACAACTGCAACCTACAGTATAATATAACATACAAAGAACACATTAACAACTGCAACCTATAGTATAATATAACATACAAAGAACACATTAACAACTGCAACCTATAGTATAATATAACATACAAAGAACACAAACTACTGCAACCTACTTTTATAATATAACATACAAAGACCACATTAACAACTGCAACCTACAGTATAATATAACATACAAAGAACACATTAACAACTGCAACCTATAGTATAATATAACATACAAAGAACACATCAACAACTGCAACCTATAGTATAATATAACATACAAAGAACACAAACTACTGCAACCTACTTTTATAATATAACATACAAAGACCACATTAACAACTGCAACCTACAGTATAATATAACATACAAAGAACACATTAACAACTGCAACCTACTTTTATAATATAACATACAAAGAACACATTAACAACTGCAACCTACAGTATAATATAACATACAAAGAACACATTAACAACTGCAACCTATAGTATAATATAACATACAAAGAACACATCAACAACTGCAACCTATAGTATAATATAACATACAAAGAACACATTAACAACTGCAACCTATAGTATAATATAACATACAAAGAACACATTAACAACTGCAACCTACTTTTATAATATAACACAAAAAACACATTAACAACTGCAACCTATAGTATAATATAACATACAAAGAACACATTAACAACTGCAACCTATAGTATAATATAACATACAAAGAACACATCAACAACTGCAACCTACAGTATAATATAACATACAAAGAACACATTAACAACTGCAACCTATAGTATAATATAACATACAAAGAACACATTAACAACTGCAACCTACAGTATAATATAACATACAAAGAACACATTAACAACTGCAACCTATAGTATAATATAACATACAAAGAACACATTAACAACTGCAACCTACTTTTATAATATAACATACAAAGAACACATTAACAACTGCAACCTATAGTATAATATAACATACAAAGAACACATCAACAACTGCAACCTATAGTATAATATAACATACAAAGAACACATTAACAACTGCAACCTATAGTATAATATAACATACAAAGAACACATTAACAACTGCAACCTACTTTTATAATATAACATACAAAGAACACATTAACAACTGCAACCTATAGTATAATATAACATACAAAGAACACATTAACAACTGCAACCTACTTTTATAATATAACATACAAAGAACACATTAACAACTGCAACCTATAGTATAATATAACATACAAAGAACACATCAACAACTGCAACCTACAGTATAATATAACATACAAAGAACACATTAACAACTGCAACCTATAGTATAATATAACATACAAAGAACACATTAACAACTGCAACCTACAGTATAATATAACATACAAAGAACACATTAACAACTGCAACCTATAGTATAATATAACATACAAAGAACACATTAACAACTGCAACCTACTTTTATAATATAACATACAAAGAACACATTAACAACTGCAACCTACTTTTATAATATAACATACAAAGAACACATTAACAACTGCAACCTATAGTATAATATAACATACAAAGAACACATTAACAACTGCAACCTACTTTTATAATATAACATACAAAGAACACATCAACAACTGCAACCTATAGTATAATATAACATACAAAGAACACATCAACAACTGCAACCTACAGTATAATATAACATACAAAGAACACATTAACAACTGCAACCTATAGTATAATATAACATACAAAGAACACATTAACAACTGCAACCTACAGTATAATATAACATACAAAGAACACATTAACAACTGCAACCTACAGTATAATATAACATACAAAGAACACATTAACAGCTGCAACCTACAGTATAATATAACATAGAAAGAACACATCAAGAACTGCAACCTATAGTATAATAAAACATACAAAGAACACATTAACAACTGCAACCTATAGTATAATATAACATAGAAAGAACACATCAACAACTGCAACCTATAGTATAATATAACATACAAAGAACACATCAAAAACTGCAACCTATATTTTAATATAATATACACAGAACACATCAACAGAAATGTCTTGGAAAGTCAAGCCAGCCTAACATGGGGGATATGTGGAAATGTCTTGGAAAGTCTAGCCATCCAGAATGATACTGACCACATCATGGAACAAGTGCTGATTGGTCTATATAATGATTGGTCTGTATAATGATCTAACACATATGCCCCATGTGCCTTGGGTGTGTGAAAGACTCCTTTACATGACTTACACGCTATTTCCCCCAATCATTCCACCTCATACTCTGATTGTCATCATCATCATGTGCCCTGTCAACTGGCATAGGCATTCTTGTTTCTGCACAAATCTCAAGTCTTGGTGTTCTGGATACTCTTATATCATCCCCAGTTATTCCAGCCCGTCTATTTATTGCCAGAAGCAAAGATTAGTAACATCTACCATGCATGTTGCCAGAGGCCTTCAGAGAAGCAAAGAATAGTAACATCTACCATGCATGTTGCCAGAGGCCTTCAGAGAAGCAAAGAATAGTAACATCTACCATGCATGTTGCCAGAGGCCTTCAGAGAAGCAAAGAATAGTAACATCTACCATGCATGTTGCCAGAAGCCTTCAGAGAAGCTAAGAATAGTAACATCTACCATGCATGTTGCCAGAGGCCTTCAGAGAAGCAAAGAATAGTAAATCTACCATGCATGTTGCCAGAGGCCTTCAGAGAAGCAAAGAATAGTAACATCTACCATGCATGTTGCCAGAGGCCTTCAGAGAAGCAAAGAATAGTAACATCTACCATGCATGTTGCCAGAAGCCTTCAGAGAAGCAAAGAATAGTAACATCTACCATGCATGTTGCCAGAGGCCTTCAGAGAAGCAAAGAATAGTAACATCTACCATGTATGTTGCCAGAGGCCTTCAGAGAAGCAAAGAATAGTAACATCTACCATGCATGTTGCCAGAGGCCTTCAGAGAAGCAAAGAATAGTAACATCTACCATGCATGTAGCCAGAGTTGACTCACAAGGCTTGGGAATGGGTCTGGTGGAGTTTGGATGTAAGACTTGCTCACAACCAGTGTGTAACTGGAACTATCCACATCTAAACCTGCCACATTTGGTGATGGAGACAGAGCACCTATGGGCTGGCATGAAGTGCTATGATGCCAACCCTAACTAAACTAATAAATTATAAAGTCATACTGATGACGTCTATAGATTGTGTTACCATTCCAGACACGATGCTGATGACAACCTACCCTCGCTGTCAAAGCCCTGGACAATCAGTTCTTCAGGTGTGTCCTCCAGGAATAAACTTCTGGTGGTGGTCATTATCTCCATGCGGACAATTTCCCCCACATTGACATTACTTCTCAGCACTTCACCAGTCACTGTAGACACAACCATAGTCGATATAACATACAATCACACATTTCTGGACTACAACAATGACACCTCCATTATAACATTTCTTGACTATGACAATGAGACTTCCATTATAACATACATCCACACATTTCTAGACTACAACAATGAGAATTCCATTATAGCATACATCCACACATTTCTTGACTACAACAATGACAGACTTCCATTATAACATTCATCCACACATTTCTTGTAGACTACAACAATGACAGACTTCCATTATAACATAAAATATTAAGTTGCATGTCCTTCACAGGACGCAGCAGTCAACCCCAGCATTTTCGCTGTTCGTGTTTCCTGGGCAAATTTTACGTTCAGTAGTTTGCCATTGCTTTCTGAACGACCGGCTTCTATACCTTTTTCGAAAAAAACCAACACTACCGTGTTTCGAACCCGGGTATACTGGCTCACAAACCGCGTTCGCAAGCCCTTAGCCACATACATCCACACATTTCCTGTAGACTACAACAATGACACTTCCATTATAGCATACATCCACACATTTCTTGACTACAACAATGACACTTCCCTTGTAGCATACATCCACACATTTCCTGTAGACTACAACAATGACAAACTTTCATTATAACATACATCCACACATTTCTTGACTACAACAATGACACTTCCATTATAACATACAACCACTCATTTCCTGTAGACTACAACAATGACACTTCCATTATAGCATACATCCACATATTTCTTGACTACAACAAAGACACTTCCATTATAACATACAACCACTCATTTCCTGTAGACTACAACAATGACACTTCCATTATAACATACAACCACTCATTTCCTGTAGACTACAACAATGACACTTCCATTATAGCATACATCCACACATTTCCTGTAGACTACAACAAAGATACTTCCATTATAGCATACATCCACACATTTCCTGTAGACTACAACAATGATACTTCCATTATAGCAAACATCCACACATTTCCTGTAGACTACAACAATGACAAACTTCCATTATAGCATACATCCACACATTTCTTGTAGACTACAACAATGATACTTCCATTATAGCATACATCCACATATTTCTTGACTACAACAATGATACTTCCATTATAGCATACATCCACACATTTCCTGTAGACTACAACAATGACAAACTTCCATTATAGCATACATCCACACATTTCCTGTAGACTACAACAATGATACTTCCATTATAGCATACATCCACATATTTCCTGTAGACTACAACAATGATACTTCCATTATAACAAACATCCACACATTTCCTGTAGACTACAACAATGATACTTCCATTATAGCATACATCCACACATTTCCTGTAGACTACAACAATGATACTTCCATTATAGCATACATCCACACTTTTCTTGACTACAACAATGATACTTCCATTATAGCATACATCCACACATTTCTTGACTACAACAATGATACTTCCATTATAACATACATCCACACATTTCTTGACTACAACAATGATACTTCCATTATAACATACATCCACACATTTCCTGTAGACTACAACAATGATACTTCCATTATAACATACATCCACACATTTCCTGTAGATTACAACAATGACACTTCCATTATAGCATACATCCACACATTTCTTGACTATAACAATGACACTTCCATTATAGCATACATCCACACATTTCCTGTAGACTACAACAATGACAAACTTTCATTATAACATACATCCACACATTTCTTGACTACAACAATGACACTTCCATTATAACATACAACCACTCATTTCCTGTAGACTACAACAATGACACTTCCATTATAGCATACATCCACACATTTCTTGACTACAACAATGACACTTCCATTATAACATACAACCACTCATTTCCTGTAGACTACAACAATGACACTTCCATTATAACATACAACCACTCATTTCCTATAGACTACAACAATGACACTTCCATTATAGCATACATCCACACATTTCCTGTAGACTACAACAATGATACTTCCATTATAGTATACATCCACACATTTCCTGTAGACTACAACAATGATACTTCCATTATAACATACATCCACATATTTCCTGTAGACTACAACAATGATACTTCCATTATAGCATACATCCACACATTTCCTGTAGACTACAACAATGATACTTCCATTATAGCATACATCCACATATTTCTTGACTACAACAATGATACTTCCATTATAGCATACATCCACACATTTTCTGTAGACTACAACAATGACAAACTTCCATTATAGCATACATCCACACATTTCCTGTAGACTACAACAATGATACTTCCATTATAGCATACATCCACATATTTCCTGTAGACTACAACAATGATACTTCCATTATAACAAACATCCACACATTTCCTGTAGACTACAACAATGACACTTCCATTATAGCATACATCCACACATTTCCTGTAGACTACAACAATGATACTTCCATTATAGTATACATCCACACATTTCCTGTAGACTACAACAATGATACTTCCATTATAGTATACATCCACACATTTCCTGTAGACTACAACAATGATACTTCCATTATAACATACATCCACATATTTCCTGTAGACTACAACAATGATACTTCCATTATAGCATACATCCACACATTTCCTGTAGACTACAACAATGATACTTCCATTATAGCATACATCCACATATTTCTTGACTACAACAATGATACTTCCATTATAGCATACATCCACACATTTTCTGTAGACTACAACAATGACAAACTTCCATTATAGCATACATCCACACATTTCCTGTAGACTACAACAATGATACTTCCATTATAGCATACATCCACATATTTCCTGTAGACTACAACAATGATACTTCCATTATAACAAACATCCACACATTTCCTGTAGACTACAACAATGACACTTCCATTATAGCATACATCCACACATTTCCTGTAGACTACAACAATGATACTTCCATTATAGTATACATCCACACATTTCCTGTAGACTACAACAATGATACTTCCATTATAACATACATCCACATATTTCCTGTAGACTACAACAATGATACTTCCATTATAGCATACATCCACACATTTCCTGTAGACTACAACAATGATACTTCCATTATAGCATACATCCACATATTTCTTGACTACAACAATGATACTTCCATTATAGCATACATCCACACATTTTCTGTAGACTACAACAATGACAAACTTCCATTATAGCATACATCCACACATTTCCTGTAGACTACAACAATGATACTTCCATTATAGCATACATCCACATATTTCCTGTAGACTACAACAATGATACTTCCATTATAACAAACATCCACACATTTCCTGTAGACTACAACAATGATACTTCCATTATAGCATACATCCACACATTTCCTGTAGACTACAACAATGATACTTCCATTATAGCATACATCCACACATTTCTTGACGACAACAATGATACTTCCATTATAGCATACATCCACACATTTCCTGTAGACTACAACAATGATACTTCCATTATAACATACATCCACACATTTCCTGTAGATTACAACAATGACACTTCCATTATAGCATACATCCACACATTTCTTGACTACAACAATGGCACTTCCATTATAGCATACATCCACACATTTCCTGTAGACTAAAACAATGACAAACTTTCATTATAACATACATCCACACATTTCTTGACTACAACAATGATACTTCCATTATAGCATATATCCACACATTTCCTGTAGACTACAACAATGATACTTCCATTATAGCATACATCCACACATTTCTTGACTACAACAATGACACTTCCATTATAGCATACATCCACATATTTCCTGTAGACTACAACAACGACAAACTTCTATTACAACATATATCCACACATTTCTTGACTACAACAATGACACTTCCATTATAACATACATCCACACATTTACATCCACACATTTACTGTAGACTACAACAATGATACTTCCATTATAGCATACATCCACACATTTCCTGTAGACTACAACAATGACACTTCCATTATAGCATACATCCACACATTTCTTGACTACAACAATGACACTTCCATTATAACATGCATCCACACATTTCTTGCATATACTGCTTGTACATACTAAGTGTGCATATTGAGTGTACATACTCTATCAAAAAGAACAAATAAAAGCAAAAAGAAAACAAACCTTTATTCTCAGCTACAATTACTGTGGAGACCTGATGATTCGTCCTGGAAACAGCAGAAATAATGGCTTCGTGGGCACATGTCCCATCGACAGAATGAACCAGATGAATATCTGCAACATCAGGACGAGAGGAGCGCCTAGAACGACAAACATGTGACACCACTTCTATGAACATGTCAACACACTCTGGCGGTCTACAAACATATGACACCACTTCTATGAACATGTCAACACATTCTGGCGGTCTACAAACATGTGACACCACTTCTATGAACATGTCAACACACTCTGACGGTCTACAAAGATGTGACACCACTTCTATAAACATGTCAACACACTCTGACGGTCTACAAAGATGTGACACCACTTCTATGAACATGTCAACACACTCTGACAGTCTACAAAGATGTGACACCACTTCTATGAACATGTAAACACACTCTGACGGTCTACATTTATGAAGTTACACTTCAAGATCACTGCTACTTCCAGACATAGTAACATAGAAGGTTGTCATGTACATCTGAGTGTAAGATTCAGTCAGCTTACACATTGCCTTGTACATCTAATAAAGTGGTTGATTCAATCAGCCCAAAGATTGTGATGTACATCCGAGTTTAAGATTCAGCAAGCCCACAGATTTTCCTGTACATCTGAGTGTAAGATTCAATCAGCCCACACACTGCCATGTACATCTGAATGTAAGGTGCAATCAGCCTACACACAGCCTTGTATATCTAATAAAGTGGTTGATTCAATCAGCCCACAGATTGTGATGTACACCTGAGTGCAAGATTCAACCAGCCAGATTGTCATGTACATCTAATAGAGTGATTTATTCAACCAGCCCACAGATTGTCATGTCACATGTCATAGAGTGATTGATTCAATCAGCCCACTGTCATGTACATCTAATACAGTAACTGATTCAATCAGCCCACTAATTGTCATGTACATCTAACAGAGTGATTGATTCAATCAGCCCACTAATTGTCATGTACATCTAATACAGTGATTGATTCAATCAGCCCACTAATTGTCATGTACATCTAACAGAGTGATTGATTCAATCAGCCCACTGTCATGTACATCTAATACAGTAACTGATTCAATCAGCCCACTAATTGTCATGTACATCTAACAGAGTGATTGATTCAATCAGCCCACTAATTGTCATGTACATCTAATACAGTGATTGATTCAATCAGCCCACTAATTGTCATGTACATCTAATACAGTGATTGATTCAATCAGCCCACTAATTGTCATGTACATCTAACAGAGTGATTGATTCAATCAGCCCACTAATTGTCATGTACATCTAACAGAGTGATTGATTCAATAAGCCCACTAATTGTCATGTACATCTAACAGAGTGATTGATTCAATCAGCCCACTAATTGTCATGTACATCTAACAGAGTGATTGATTCAATCAGCCCACTAATTGTCATGTACATCTAATACAGTGATTGATTCAATCAGCCCACTAATTGTCATGTACATCTAATACAGTGATTGATTCAATCAGCCCACTAATTGTCATGTACATCTAACAGAGTGATTGATTCAATCAGCCCACTAATTGTCATGTACATCTAATACAGTGATTGATTCAATCAGCCCACTAATTGTCATGTACATCTAACAGAGTGATTGATTCAACGAACCCACTAATTGTCATGTACATCTAATACAGTGATTGATTCATTCAGCCCACTAATTGTCATGTACATCTAATACAGTGATTGATTCATTCAGCCCACTGATTGTCATGTACATCTAATAGAGTGATTTATTCAACCAGCCCATAGATTGCCATACACATTTAACAGAGTGATTTATTCAACCAGCCCAGTGATTGATTCAACCAGCCCACTAATTGTCATGTACATCTAATACAGTGGTTGATTCAATCAGCCCATTAATTGTCATGTAAATCTAACAGAGTGATTAGTTAGTTAGTTAGTTAGTCGACAGATCATCCTCGTTGCACATCGGACCATTCAGTCCATAAGTGCTCGGATCCCCTCCTCAGCAAATCCCGCAGCGTGTAGCGGCTAACGACGCCAGTTCTGTGTTGGTTTATCAATCTTCTTTGGCTTCCTGCGTAGTGTTCTTGTTTGGCCACCCCTCTTTTAATTTGCTGCTCTCGCAGTCTGGCCATTGTTGTAGATTCACAGTCATCACTTGGTTCTTGCAAAAGTCTCACTTCTCGTAGAGCATTCAGAATGTCAGCCTGGTCCATGGCGCGTCCGCCCTCCACAGTAGCCTCACCTGCGAGCTTGTCAGCCCGCTCATTTCCTTGTACTCCTGCATGCCCTGGCACGAAGATGAAACTAATCTTTGCCAGCCGAGACCGCTTCAGAGGCAGCAACCATTCTCTTCGGATCGACCCCTCCTCTATCCTCTTGATCATGTTCATTGAGTCGCTAAGGAAACAAGCCCTAGTGAATGTCTGTGTCTCGAGCCATGTTATTGCTTTACTTACTGCCATGACTTCCATGGTCAGGCTACTTGTGGTTTCAGTGAAAGCACCAGAGTCCTCCTTCACAATTCTCCCTCCGGCCCGAGCTGTAAAGGCCCATGAGCTTCTCACATGTCGGACGACCGACCCATCTGTGTAGATGACCGCGTCACTGTCTAGCGAATTCTCGAAAATCAACGCTTGTACTTCAGCCTCCACAGCAGCCGGATTTTCTTGTCTGCATTTTCTATCTAGTTGGATGCAAACTGAAAAGGATGTGCAGAAGTCTGTTGGCACTTGCACCCACTCCTCGCCAGGTTCTAAGTCCTCAAGTGAACACACCTGTTGAAGAATGTCTTCGGCTTGACCCATCCACGACCGTCCTCTTTTTAACCTGCTGCCCTTCACCTTCCTAATTTCACTATGCAGTGGATGCTGTGTGTTTGCGTTAATTCTGAGGTAGGCGCGTGCCCTGCAAACTTGCATTCTCTCTTCAATGGTTGGAAAATCAAGAAGGTAGCGCATCGCCCTGCATGCTGTATCTCTTGTACATCCAAGAATAATGCGCATAGCTTCATTCTGTATCCTTTCCATCCTTTCTATCTGCTTATGGCTGAGAGTAAGGATTGCCATTGCATACTCCAAAACAGACATGACCAGCCCCTCGTACAGAAGACATAGATGGCACTGCTCACAGTTTGCTGCCGCCATCACCCGCATCGCTGCCAAACCCCGCTTGGCCTTTGTTATCACCTGGTCTATGTGCACATTATAAGCAAGGCTTCGATCAAACCGTATCCCCAGGTAATTCATTGCCTGCGTTCTTTCCACCGTCTCTGAACACAGCATTACAGTTGGTGTTGGATTGTTGACAATATGATTATTCAACGAGAACCAAGTCACTGTTGCCTTTGTTGGGTTGACCATTGCCCCAGCTTCATCACACCAAGTACTTATGCGATTGAGTTCGGTTTGTAGTTCCACAGCAACCTCCTCTCTATCCTTACCCTGACGATACACTAAAACATCATCGGCATATGACAATGTCCTGCCAGGTCCAGTTATCTGCTCACTGGTGATTCTCACTGTGTAGGCGTTGAACAGTACCGGAGATAATGGTGATCCCTGTGGTAGGCCAGGATATATTGTTGTTGGTTCCGAAGTCCAACTGCCACACCTAAAAACTACTTTCCGTTGGAAGAGGGCTGCAGCGATCCAACTAAGGAGGAATGGACTTACGTTTAGTTCAAGAAGCTGAAACATTAAAAAATCCAGTGGTACTCTGTTGTATGCGTCCTCAAGATCAATCGCTGCAGCAACGGTTTCAGTGCCTGAGTGGAAACCTTCATAGACATCGTGGGCAAAGACTGCTGCATTGGTCCAGGTTTCTCTTTTTGGACGGTACCCACCCAGGGTAGGTGGGAAAACACCTTGCCACTCTAGTTGGCTTGATATTTTCCTGGCAATTACCTTCTCCAGCAGCTTGCCTATTGTATTCTGCATGGTTATAATTCGATATCCCTGAATTTTTGTGTGGTCTTTGTCAGGCTTCGGCAAGGGAATCAGATAGCTGTGTAACCATTCCTCCTTGATGCTAGCACTCCCTATACTGTTGTTGTACATGTCTGCTAGTTTCTCTAGCTCATTGTCGGTACACCTATTTATGTCGTCGTATCTTATGCCATCAGGACCTGGAGCACTGTTTTTTGATCGTCGAAGCACCGCCTTGATTTCTTTCACTGTCACTGTGTCTTCATCCGAAGTGTTCTGGGCCTTGCATCTGTCTGAGGTGACCTCCTTGGCCAGATTCCGGCCTCCCATGTCTGTCTGGTTGCTCTGCTCAAGGTAGCGTTCAAAGAGGGCTTTGCCCTTGTCCTCGTCAGTCCTCTGCCAGATGAGGTCAGCACCTTGGAAGTCAGAAATGCTCTTATTCTTGACTACACCACTCATGCTTTTATGTAGTCGCCAGAACAATTTCAGTGACTTGTCTGTGCTTACTCTTTGACACACCTCTGCCCATTTTTCGCTTTTAACCACCTTGACCAGTTTTTTGAAATAGCTTACTTTTGTGTGCATCTCTCTTTCTAAGTGCAAGCAGGGACTAGGATGACCAGCTCTGTTCTTCTTATCATTTTGCCATCTCCTTACAGCACTACGCTTATCCACCCAAGCCTTCTCCACCTCGAAACTCCACCACGGTGGCTGCTCCCAGCTTTTTTTCCTGCCCTGAAACGTTCTGCGCTTGTCACGTCTTATTTTACTCACCACATCTTGCCCTGTACTGTCATACTGGAACGTCTTTACCTTTACCTTGTGCTGCCTGGTTCTGCCTTTCTCCACCAATATGCTGCATGGGTGGTGGTCGCTGCCATGGTGTCCTAGGACACCCCATCTACACACTGTAGTGAGTGAAGGTGAAACTAGCGCCAGATCAATAGCACTGTCCTCATCGCCTGGACGGCTTGCTGTCCTGGTGACACAGCCGCTGTTGATACAAACCAGGTCGATGGTTTCCAGTGCAGTCTCGAGCTCCTCCCCTTGTGTATTGGAGGAAGTGTTTCCCCATGATATGCCTTTAGCGTTGAAGTCACCACAGAAAATAACATTTCTCTCGTGGCCTAATATGCCACTTAAGCACTGCCACTTCTGGGCGTCCACACTTGCATTGCGGGCATAAACATTAACCAACACGAATGGTATACTGGAATGAACTCTCAACGCCTGTATTTGCATATCGTCACTGTTCCAACTGGACATGTCTAGCTCTGACGCCACCATGCTGTCGCGAACGAGAATCGCCGTTCCCAGATGTCGTCTGTTGTAGAAACATTTGAAGCCGGCAATTCGGAGTAGCTGATCGCCCAGTCTCGTCTCCTGGAGTGCTACAATGTCGTTCCTGTAAACTAGGGTTTCTAAAATAGAGCCCCGTTGTTTTACACTGGCACAGTTCCAATATAGAATACGGATGTTCCTGAGTCCTAGACGGTGACACTTGAGTCTAAAACGTCTCAAGCCACCGCGCTTACCTGGCTTCTTTTTCCCTGCGCGGCTACCACGCCGCTTCGGTATGTTGACTGCTGATCGCTCGGAACACACACGTTGTTCCGCCATGTTGAAAAAACGTAAACACAGACTTTTGAGAACCACACACGCTGCTGAAAATTCACTCAAGGATGGCTTCGCTCGATGCACGAACTCCGTAGCACCCGCGCAGATCTTGAGTAGAAGAGTGATTGATTCAACCAGCCCACTAATTGTCATGTACATCTAATACAGTGATTGATTCATTCAGCCCACTAATTGTCATGTACATCTAATACAGTGATTGATTCATTCAGCCCACTTATTGTCATGTACATCTAATAGAGTGATTTATTCAACCAGCCCATAGATTGCCATACACATTTAACAGAGTGATTTATTCAACCAGCCCAGTTATTGATTCAACCAGCCCACTAATTGTCATGTACATCTAATACAGTGATTGATTCAATCAGCCCACTAATTGTCATGTACATCTAACAGAGTGATTTATTCAACCAGCCCACAGATTGCCACATACATCTAATAGAGTGATTATTGTGACTGACTCATCCAGACCACTAATTGTCATGTATATCTAACTAGCTGACCCGGCCCGGCTTCGCCCAGGCCCTGTTGGGGAGCATCTCATTTAATTCATATAAGTAGTCATATAAGCTCCCGTTCCCGACTATCTATCTGTCTGTCTGTCTATTTGTGTGTCTGTCTGACACAGCCCGGCTTCGCCCAGGCCCTGTTGGGGAGCATCTCATTTAATTCATATAAGTAGTCATATAAGTTCCCGTTCCCGACTGTCTGTCTGTCTGTCTGACCGTGCTCGGCTTCGCCCAGCCCCTGGTGGGGAGCATCTCATTTAATTCATATAAGTAGTCATATAAGCTCCCGTTCCCGTTTATCTACTGTCTGTCTGTCTTTTATTAGAAAGAGCACTTGAAAGATCTTTACATCTTCCCCCAACAATTAACTTGGGTAAATGGAGCGTCTCATTTAATTCATATTCTGCCCCTGCTCCCGTTCCCAAAAAAGACGACCCGGCCCGGCTTCGCCCAGTTCCTGGTGGGGAGCATATCATTTAATTCATATTCGGCGGAGGGAGGAGGAGGAGGGAGGAGGAGGAGAGAGGAGGGGGAGAAGGAGGAGGAGGGGAGGAGGAGGGAGAGGAGGAGGGAGGAGGAGGAGGGAGCAGGAAGAGGGAGGAGGAGGAGGAAGAGGGAGGAGGAGGGAGGAGGAGGGAGAAGGAGGGAGGAGGGAGAAGGAGGGAGGAGTAGGGAGGAGGGAGGAGGAGGAGAGAGGAGGCGGAAGAAAGAAGGAGGAGGAAGGAGGAGGAGGTAGAAGGGAGGAGGAAGAGGGAGGAGGATGGAGGTGGAGGGAGGATGGAGGAGGGAGGAGGAGAGAGGTGGCAGAGGGATGAAGGAGGAGGGAGAAGGGAGGAGGTAGAGGGAGGAGAGGGAGGAGGAAGGAGGAGGAGGGAGAAGGAGAGAGGAAGAGGTAGAGGGAGGAGGGAGGAAGGAGGTAGAGGGAGGAGGAGAAGGGAGGAGGAGGAGGGAGGAAGAGGGAGGAGGAGGGATGAGGGGGAGAAGAAGGAGGTGAGGAGGAGGGGGAGGAGGAGGAAGAGGCGGCGGAGGAGGAGGGAGGAGTAGGCATTAGGAGGAGGAGGGAGGAGGAGAGCGAGGGGGAGGGAGGAGAGGGAGGAGGTAGGAGGAGGAGGGGGAGGAGGAGGAAGAGGCGGCGGAGGAGGGAGTAGGCATTAGGAGGAGGAGGGAGGAGGAGGAGGAGAGCGAGGGGGAGGGAGGAGAGGGAGGAGGTAGGAGGAGGGAGGAAGAGGGAGGAGGAGGGAGGAGGAGGAAGAGGGAGGAGGAGGATGGAGGAGGAGGAGGAGGAAGAGGGGGAGGAGGAAGAGGGGAGGAGGAGGAGGTTGGGAGAGGAGCAGGAGCAGGAGGATTATAACGCATATGCCTGTAGAAATATGCAACAATTTTACATATATAGCAATTCTATTAGAAGTTATGTCCCCTGGCTATATATACATTATAATGTAAATTAAATATTAAATAATAATAAGAAAACATGTTTGTACACTAAAAATACTATGACAGTTGGCAGCACGGGAATGATTAGAAGACGTGTAGAAAATTTCATCTCAATCAGATGGACCGTTCGCGAACGCATAAAGGACACACATACAGACAGACAGATGGAGATTCTCTTTTATATACAGAGTGATTTATTCAACCAGCCCACAGATTATCATGTACATTTAAATCACAAAGAAAACTTATAACAAACAGAAAGAAACAGTCAACATTTTTTACCACATTATGACAAGAGAAAACAGGAACATGTGACAACTTAAAAGATCTGTGGAAAGAGAAATCAAAGAAGACAGCGAGGGAATATGACTGACAGCCTTGTATCATGGTATGGATGGGTGTCAGCACACAAACTGATACATGCTGTTGGAGAGAGATGGCAAGATGTGGAGAATTATCATGGTATGGAAGGGTGCCAGCACACAAACTGATACATGCTGCTGGAGAGAGATGGCAAGATGTGGAGAATTATTATTGCCCCTGTCAATTGCAAGGCACGTGATGATGATCATGAAGGTGTTTGTTCACAAACAAAAAATTTTGTCATCCAGTGTTAGGACACAAGTTATGTCATGAAGGTGTTTGTTCACAAACAAAAAAGTTGGTCAGTTCAGTGTTAGGACACAAGTTATACACGTGTTGTCAGCATTTCCCTTTGTTGTCCTATTAATAATATTATTAGTATTATATTATTTGCGCAAACATTGCATTCCGGCTTCGAATTGACGCAGGGCCTCGAATACGAATAAGGTACTCTAGGGATGAATTTATCTATAGCTATCAAACTATGCAGGTTTCATAATTTTAAAAAAAAATAGATGTAGAAAATGTTACAAAAGCACACAGATTCAACACCTATGAGGTGAGATGCCTGAGAAGAGCTGCCACTTTATCATCTGAGACCAAGTAAAAAGTGATGTTACCAGATTGACAGTGGGGTCAACACCTTGAGCCACATACATTGAAAATTATAAAATAAAATGGTTCAGTCATCTCATTAGAATGGAACACCACCAGGCATCAGCAGTGGCACTACACTAGAGAAAATCAATTGGAGAACCTTTTAAGGCCACTGAGACAGTACATAAATAAACACATATATGATATAGCATTATTTGGTCTGCAAGGTGTGGACTGCGCCTGGCCCTGCAGCCAGCAGGGTTAGGATCGTCTAGCCTCTCCTAGGAGGGGTGAAAAGTGAAAATTAGTAGCCTGCCGATGACCCGCAGACTACACAAGTCAACCCCACCTCCACGTGGTGCAGACTGGGAAACCATGACCGCGAGGTCATGGGCTAACGGGGATATGGCTCGCCATAGGGGATGGACTCCCTATGGTCAGATTTTTGTCTTAAACCTGCCACTGGCCTAGCAAGCCGGCATGCGTCAAAGTACACTTGTTCCTGCAGCGAGGCGCTGTCGTCATTTGGAGGTGACAGGTTCGAATCCCAGTCGGTAACTATATAGCTTTCAAATCTTATGTTGTCTAGTGCGTCCTCTAATCTCTACTTCCTTCTTCTCCATAGTTAATACAAGTCAAATACTAAAATACTATGTATGTGTTTATTTTATTTATGTAGTAGAGAAGATCTGATAGGAGAGCAAGAGGGAGCCTGAGAAGAAAATTTATCAATGACATCAAAGACATTGTACAATCACATGGAATAACACTATCCAGTGCCACCCATCGAGCGCCGAAACGTCAATTAATCCTCGCCTCGATGGCAAAAGTGGAAGATGATGATGATGTCTAGACTAGTTCTTAGTACTCCCGGTACTCCGGTACTGACCATTGAAAACAGGCTTCAGCAATTTGAGCTTCTTCTGGCGAGTACTCCACTTTCAATGTGTAATTTACGACAACTGAACTATAATACGGTAGCAACAATTTTGGGTCGCTCAGTTTAGCTGCCCGAATGACTAGAAACTTGAGCACAAACGACAAGAAGACACAGACGCTCCAGTTGCCCATGTTGGTGTGCTTCATGGAGAGCGCCATTTTTTTAAACAGGATAATACAAATACAGTTCTGCAGCAATCGTCATTGTTTGTCCTTTACATGTGGATAATTATGTCACCTTATTCATATATTCATGTGAAAGTGTGGCTATTAAAACAAAAAGTTGCAGCTCATTAATAGCTCGCTTGTAATTATATTAATTATTGACATAACTCTGTATTGTTTTGTATATGTTTGATTGTTTCATATTTTGCAGTACACCAACTTTTGCATCTGCTGAATAAAAATGCTGAATATTTTGATTCCATTAATCTGCGAAACAAAACAGATTTGTTTGCCGTGGACATTGGAACAGCTACAAGTTCAACTACACTACATGGTCCCCCCACCCAAGGACATCGGCACAGTTAAAGGTTCTACTACAGGGTCGCCCAACCGAGGACAACGGGGCAATTACAACAGGTTCTTACAACTGTCTCACCCCAACCACGGACATCGGAACATTTAGTTTTAGTCACTTTTAAGCTCTAAAACTTTTGGTACTTTTGCTTTCTTTCACCCCAAACAAACTTTGCCAGCTATATTTAGAGTCACCAGCTATATTTAGCGCCGACGGTGATCTCCTCTGTGTTCGGGTGGAGTGCGTGTCAGTGCGTTTCAATTGCCCCACACCACAGTGTTGTTTCTTTGGGCTGTGGCAACCGTTTCTGTCTCCCTTCAATCCTCATTTGCATCGGTCCTGCAATCACTTTCCGGTTAGGATTTGTGTAGCATGAACCATCAGATTTTTAAATTTGAGTATGTACTAATGCGACCACCACCAAAAGATAGGCCTTGAGAAACCGAATCTAATGGTACCAAGATGATGCATGTATATCAATTAGTTTAGAAGCGAAGATATGCAACTTTGAGTGTCGTGATCGTTAACGCAGAAATTGACACAAAAGATCTCCTCCAGGCATCTTTTTTTCGTGTCCACCAAGGTCATAGCAGAAGTTATCATCAAAATTTATGTTCTTACTAGTGTAGCTTGTTTATTTTTAAAAGAACATCCTAGCAACCATACACGAACACCCTAGCAACCATACATCATTGCGATCGGTGTAGCGAAGCCTAACCGCTCAGGTCATCTATTTTTACATATGATGTAACGTTATCTAATTAACATACAAAAATGGCCGCCAATTAGTTGTTATTTTAATTAATTACCATGTGCATTCTTCATATTAGCTTTAAACCCTGGCAAGTTGTATCTTGTTTTATGCAGAATGATGATATACTGTTAACGGATATCCTCCTGTTTAGATAGTATGCAACGTAATCTAATTAGCATATAAAAATGGCCACCAATTAGTTATTATATAAATTAATTATATAGAGCATTCTTTATATTAGCTTTAAACCCTGGCAAGTAATATCTTGTATTATGCGGATGGATGCTACGCATATAATGGGTTAAATCCTATTTACATATGATGCAACGTTATCTAATTAGCATATAAAAATGGCCGCCAATTAGTTATATTAATTAATTTCTGCGTTTACAATCACGACACTCAAAGTTGCATATCTTCGCTTCTAATTGACATACATGCATCATCCTGGTACCATTAGATTCGGTTTCTCAAAGCCTATCTTTTGGTGGTGGTCTCATTAGTAAATACTCAAATTTAAAATCTGATGGTTCGTGCTAAACAGATTTTTAACAAATAAAAACTTTTGTTTTACAGATCGCCCGTAGACCCCAAGGTAGACCAAGAAGACGGTGGAGAGATATATAAACAAGACCTACAAGCACTTGGAATCAACGACTGGCAAGAGAAGGTCAACCAAGAGACGAATTGTATCTGCAGCAAAGAACCTCAATGACTCGGAACGCTGAAGAAGAAGAGAAGAAGAAGATTGGCCATGATATGAAAAAGATTTGCAGAAAGAAATACAGAAAGACAGCATGATCGACCACAGTTGTACTCACAGTTTCTTGCTGCACCTGTCGTACTCACTGTGTACTGTGTACCATATGTTTTTCAACCAAAGTCAAGCTTTTATTTCAATGAAACTTTCCAAATATACTTAGAATTGGATGCAGAATGTGAACAACCAACTAAAATTAATGCCTGTCTATTGCCTGCACTAAAAACAGTTAATTTGTACACAGACGCGTGCCAACATTTTGGATTTCCATAGCCGCCAAAGGCAAAGTCAAAGAGGAATTTTAGTATGTCGGCAAAAATATGTTTTTCAACCAAAGTCAAGCTTTGATTTCAATGAAACTTTCCAAATATACTTAGAATTGGATGCAGAATGTGAAAATCCAACTAAAGTTAATGCCTGTCTATTGCCTGCACTAAAATAATTGATAATTTCTTATGGTATATCAAATAGCAAAATTATGTCACAGAGAAACGTAAATCTAACCACCGGCTATATGCACAATGATAGACTGGCCATTTTTCCGGAAGCTGAAATGGCAATCGTTATTGCCACGAGTTATTTAAATATATCCAATCAGATACACAATGGATATGGTAATAGTCCATGGTGTGGGGACACGACGAAACCCTTCTGCGCAAGCGCGGAAAAATGGCTTCCGGTTAAAGTATGCTTACAGTACTGACGGTTCTCGCTAGGATTAGGGTTAGGGGTAGGGTACACACACTAATCCTAATCCTAACCCTACCCCCTAACCCTAACCATAACCGGAAAGTGAAAGAATAGCGCACCACCGCCGCCGCATAGAATTGCGCACCGAGCTACGGCGCAACACACGGAAACCCCCTGAATGTTCGGCGCAACACAGAGAACCCCTGGATGTGACGTCATACCCTGGGATTCCCTTTTGTTTGGGGTGAAAGAAAGCAAAAGTACCAAACTTTTAATCTAAGTTAACTCATCAGTCAATTAACTAACTAGTTTAGTAGTTATAGTGAGAACTATCACGATTTTAAATTTGAGAATTTACTAATGAGACCAGGACTAAAGTGGGGGTTAAAGCAGCACTAGATTTTATCAGAAAACAGCAAGTCAAATGGTTTGGTCATGCAAGTAGGTTACCAGTCAACAGCATACCACAACAAGCAATGATGTACAGACCAGATCCAGATGGAATCAGAGGAAGAGGCCGACCACGTAAACGTTGGACGGAGGGAATAGCAGAGTCCATGGGAATATCGGTATATGAAGCCCATACTCTGGCACTCTCACGAAGTTTATACTTCACCTCGACACCGCAAGGTACAAGAGGAACATGATGAGATGAGACTAATGAGACCACCACAGTAGATAAGCCTTGAAATTCAAAATCTAATGGTACCTCAATGATGCCTGTATGTCACTTCTAAGTGAAGATATTCACATTTTTGTAAAGGTGAGAGGAGTTGCGATTTCTCATGCTATTCACCCGATAGTGGCGCTCTCCAGTGTGTCCGATTACCTTCACCAGCGGGTGTGCGCGTCTATATGTGCGAGATTGTCTCATATGGTCATATGAAAACTGACTTCAAAAATATGTTCCATCATTTTAAATGATTACAAAATAGTACACGTATACAAATAAATCTATATATATAAAAATCTTTGTATGTATGTATGTATGTCCGTCCTTTATGCGTTCGCGAACGGTCCAACCGATTGAGATGAAATTTTCTACACGTTTTCCTTTCATTCCTGTGCAACCAACTGTGATAGTTTTATCTATCAGCTATCAGCTATTACCTTCCTAAAATTTAATTTTGTAATTACATGACTGAACATAAGAAAATATAAAAATATATGACAAAAAGGGATATAACTTTTAGTACCATTGTTATATCTTAAGTTACGTCCCCTGGCTATAGATTAAATGAGTTGATTGACGATGAATTAAATGAGATGCTCCACATAGATACATAGATAGATACATAGATAGATACATAGATAGATAGATACATAGATACATAGATAGATCCCCGCCAGAGCCTGGGCGAAGCCGGGCCGGGCAGCTAATATTTATCAAGGGGACTTAACATAAGAAAAGTTATTTCAAGGGTCATAACTTTTAATAGCATCACTATTATTTTATGTATAGATTGTTGCATTGTTTTCACAGATTTATAAACTCTTTTCTATAGTTATTTACAGGCATATGAGTTATAATATATAGTGATATAATCTTTAAGGCATATTCATAATAATTATCATAAAAGTAATGCATCTATTTAAATAGTGAAAATTTTCTAACAAAATAATGGATTTATTTTAGATACGTCAGAATTTTACTTTTTTTCGGAGTGGAACTTTTGAAGTAATCGAAGCATTTGTTTTTTTCGTTCGCTTGGCAGAGAGAAGGTCAGTACACAATTAAATGGGTATATTCTCGATTTTGTTTTTGTTTAAAAAAAAAGTTGGCCGCATGTGTGTCAACATCACATTTTTCATTCAATGTTGTGGGTGTGCATACCTTATGCATACCTTACACGCAGCACGCCTGTTAAAATGCAGGTTGTTTTTTTTTTTGTCTAAAAAAAGAAGAAGCCTATCCTTTGAAGTACCCAGCATTTACGTTTAGTAGTTTCAGGTTGCCCTTTTTCTTTTGGCCATGTACCATATTTCAATATCCTCTACTATATATGTAGACAATATTTGTTTGTGTGTGTGTGCCCTTTATCAGATTCAGATGAAATGCAATAGTTAGTTAAAAATCTAATTTTCTATTTTAGTGAAAGAGAGCACATGGTGTCTGGAAGGACATTCTTAAGTTAATTTTTTGTGTGTTGTTCATACTTTATGCATACCTTACACGCAGCACGCCTGTTAAAATACTGTTAAAATGCGGGGGGTTTTTTCCCCAAAGATTTATAAACTCTTTGTCTATAGTTATTTACAGGCATATGAGTTATAATAAATAATGATACAATCTTTAAGGCATTTTCATAATTATCATAAAAGTAATGCATCTATTTAAATAGTGAAAATTTTCTAACACATCTTTTTATGTTTTTAAAACCAGTGTTCATTACAAATAATGGATTTATCTTAGACCGCCAGGAGTGGGCGAAGCCGGGCCGGGTCAGACAGACAGACAGACAAGCAGACAGACAGACAGATAGATAGGTCCCCGCCAGGGGCTGAGCGAAGCCGGGCCGGGTCAGACAGACAGACAGATAGATAGATAGATCCCCGCCAGGGGCTGGGCGAAGCCGGGCCGGGTCAGACAGACAGACAGACAAGCAGACAGACAGACAGACAGATAGATACATACATACATACATACATACATACATACATACATACATAGATCCCCGCCAGAGCCTGGGCGAAGCCGGGCCGGGCAGCTAGTTCTTAATAATCTTTAAACTTGTGTTCTCTTTAACTTTAGTAGGTCAAATCGCACGTTTTGTGTGTTGAAAAGTGTAGCGCAATCGATATGCGCGGCCGTCATGACCTGTGGGTTTCCAATTCACATCTTCGCAGAAAATCTGTTTTTCAACCACAATTCGAGCAAGTTTAGCAATGAAACTTTGCTGATTCAGCAGCGATATTTTATATGGCAGTTAAAATTTACATTAAACAAAGACATCTATTGGATCCATCGATTCCGATACGCGATCATTCCGCTGCCTCTGTGGGATGCGCTCCCCGGCAGTCGGCAGCTTGCACAGATCCATAGAGCACACTTTATTCACAAACTTCCAGTTTCTTAGTTCTATATAATATTTTAGTTCGTAATGTTTAATAGTTTCTATTATATCACCTAATAATTTTGTGAAAAATAAAAAATAAAAAAAAAATATGCCCAGCCGGGAACAGAACCCCGGTCTCCCGCATGACAGGTGGAATGCTTATGACTAGGCTAGCGAGGACACGATGATTGTTCCACAAAGATTTTTATATAGTCAAGCCGCCGTTTTGGGTTTCATGATCGTAACATCTTCGCCTGTTTTTCAACCACAATTAAAGCAAGTTTAGCGTGAAACTTTCCAAATTTCTGAAAAATTTGATGTAGAAATCGAAGATCCATCTACAATTGATGGTTTTCTATTGAAAGCTCCAGAAAAAAAAATTAATTACGGTTCCGCTTGCGAGGTTCAATCAACCTCAAGTGTCACAACCAACGGGTCATAGGCGGATTATGAAAATTGATGTTAAATGATTAAAAAATAGTTCAAGTATACAAATAAATTATTATTAATCTTTAAACTTGTGTTCTCTTAACTTTAGTAGTTCAAATTGCACGTTTTGTGTGTTTTGAGTGTTAAAAAGTGAAAGTGTACATGCCAGTCCGAACGATATGCGCATGCGCAGCCGCCATGTCCCATGGCCACGCGTTTCCCCATTCATGGAAAGCACATCTTCAAGGAAAATGTTGATTTCATCGACAAGTTAAGCATGTCTAGCGATGAAACTTTCCAAATATATGTAAATTTGCATGCAGAACTTGAAAATTCATCTAAAAGTTATGCCTATCTATTACCAGCGCCAGAATAGTGTTACAAAGTGTACAGGCCGGTCCAATCAATAATGCGCAAAGAAAAAAAACATGCCTTTGCAGAAAATGTTGATTTGATCGACAAGTTAAGCTTGTCTAGCGATGAAACTTTCCAAATATATGTAAATTTGCATGCAGAACTTGAAAATTCATCTAAAAGTTATGCCTATCTATTACCAGCGCCAGAATAGTGTTACAAAGTGTACATGCCAGCCCGATCAATAATGCGCAAAGAACAAAAACATGCCTTTGCAGAAAATGTTGATTTCATCGACAAGTTAAGCTTGTCTAGCGATGAAACTTTCCAAATATATGTAAATTTGCATGCAGAACTTGAAAATTCATCTAAAAGTTATGCCTATCTATTACCAGCGCCTGAAAAAAATTCATTACGGTAAGTATGAAATTTAATGTTATTTATATAAAAGGTCACGATGATTTCAACCAATCGCTGTGCATGGAATATTAGGCAAACCTTTCCTGGAAAACCCAGGATAACGTGCGTTATTGTCACGTGACATTTGAATGAATGAATGACGTCGAAAGAATGCATGGTCTGAACTAGCGCGAACTGAGAGACACGGTGAATCATGGCTGTATGATTCCGTACATGATTTTGGTTTTCATTTCTGGTCGCGGCACTATGGAACTCACTACTAGTTAGTAATAATAGTAGTTAGTACTAGTAGTAGACTAGTAGTTATTATTTAATGTGAACATGAACAAAGAAGAGGTAGATATTGTTTGCGCACTTGATAACGATCTTGCCAGTTGTCACCAAGTTCTCCAAGTCATTTCTTCTCATAACATGCCCCCAAAAAACATTTTTTTTGAAATATTATGTCATCTAATCACAATAAAGCTGCTCCATGGCAAAGGGGTCGCGGACGCAGTTCGTAATCCCACATATCGCGTTTGAAACACTGCTGTGGGCGATTTGGCAACAGACTGCCTTGGGTTGGTTTTTTATGAAATGGTATGGGTAGAGGTCGTTCAGAAAACAATGACAAACTACTTAACATAAACTTGCCCAGGAATGATAGACAGCCAGTACATGCAGAGGTTGATTGCAATGTTCTATAAAGGATGGGAAGAACAACAATTAGGTCTAACAACTCAAAGGAGAAAGACAGATCAGAATAAAGAGATCTCCCTAGCTAAGACCTCACTTCAAGAGGTGAAATCATGCTCTTATTTAAGTAGTAATATAGACAAAGATGGGGAACAAACAGAGATATTAAAATAAGAATACAAGAGACAAGATGAGCTGTCATAGTGCTAGGAAACTGGTGGAAGTCAACCTAAATGTTAATTAGTACCACACTTGGAATATTTGACTAGGAAACTGGTGGGAGTCAACACAAGTTTTCGTTAGTACCACACTTGGAATATTTGACTAGGAAACTGGTGGGAGTCAACACAAGTTTTCATTAGTACCACACTTGGAATATTTGACTAGGAAACTGGTGGGAGTCAACACAAGTTTTCATTAGTACCACACTTGGAATATTTGACTAGGAAACTGGTGGGAGTCAACACGTTTTCATTAGTACCACACTTGGAATATTTGACTAGGAAACTGGTGGGAGTCAACATAAGTTTTCATTAGTACCACACTTGGAATATTTGACTAGGAAACTGGTGGGAGTCAACACAAGTTTTCATTAGTACCACACTTGGAATATTTGACTAGGAAACTGGTGGGAGTCAACACAAGTTTTCATTAGTACCACACTTGGAATATTTTATTAGGAAACTGGCGGGACTCAACAGGTTTCATTAGTACCACACTTGGAATATTTGACTAGGAAACTGGTGGGAGTCAACACAAGTTTTCATTAGTACCACACATGGAATATGTGACGTGAACCAGCACTGCTGGGGAGATGGAAATGACTAAAACAATTAGAAATAAACTTAAAGCATCCAGAACTGGTGCCTGCACAGGGTAGGAAGGATCAAAACAGTATGACAGAATCACTCAAGAGGAGCTTCATGAGAGAACTAGACAGATTCCAATGAATCAAAAGGTGAGGCAAAAAAGCTGGTGCTGGACAGGGCACAGAGAAAACCTGAGAATAGTGTAGCTAGTATAACAGTGCAGTAGTGGAGATGATGAATACGGTCTGTGTCGATAATGTAAGATGAAATCATACTCAACGCGTTGGTTTGAGTTCTTCTAGCGTTTATTGGTTGGCAGGCACGTAGCAAAAGGAGTATGCAATTATCCAAAACATTGATGGCAGTACATCGAACCGTGAACGTTGTATGTTCATAAAAAATATAGAGTCCGCATTTCTTTCAGATGACTTCCCAAGTACGACCGGTTCGTTGGCTCCCCTAGCAGTAACTAACTTTGTGACCACTCTGTCGTCACAGTCTAGCTACATAGTAGCCCTTAGCTACTTCCTACTATGGTGCTTGCCCGTGCACTGCTCCATTATTGACTATGCACACTTCACTGCCTCTTCCTCCTATAACTAACTCTGTTATACTAGAAAGTCTGTTCACTGGAACAAACAGGCCACATGAAAACACATGTAGAAGAGAACTGAAGACAGGGATGAATAATGTGGGGAGGACATGGAACAAGTTGCAGCAGATAGCAACTGATGGGAGGACATGGAACAAGTTGCAGCAGATAGCAACAGATGGGAGGACATGGAAGAAGTTGCAGCAGATAGCAACTGATGGGAGGACATGGAACAAGTTGCAGCAGATAGCAACTGATGGGAGGACATGGAACAAGTTGCAGCAGATAGCAACAGATGGGAGGACATGGAAGAAGTTGCAACACATAGCAACAGATGGGAGGACATGGAACAAGTTGCAGCACATAGCAACAGATGGGAGGACATGGAAGAAGTTGCAGTAGATAGCAACAGATGTGAGGACATGGAAGAAGTTGCAGTAGATAGCAACAGATGGGAGGACATGGAAGAAGTTGCAGTAGATAGCAACAGATGGGAGAACATGGAAGAAGTTGCAGTAGATAGCAACAGATGGGAGGACATGGAACAAGTTGCAACAAATAGGAGGACATGGAACAAGTTGCAGCAGATAGCAGCAGATGGGATGACATCGAGCAAGTTGCAGCAGATAGCAACGGATGGGAGGACATGGAACAAGTTGCAGTAGATAGCAACAGATGGGATGACATGGAAGAAATTGCAAGATAGCAACAGATGGGAGGACATGGAAGAAGTTGCAACAGGCAGCAACAGATGGGAGGACATGGAACAAGTTGCAGCAGATAGCAACAGATGGGAGGACATGGAACAAGTTGCAGCAGATAGCAACAGATGGGAGGACATGGAAGAAGTTGCAACAGGCAGCAACAGATGGGAGGAAATGGAAGAAGTTGCAACACATAGCAACAGATGGGAGGACATGGAACAAGTTGCAGCACATAGCAACAGATATGAGGACATGGAAGAAGTTGCAGCAGATAACAACAGATGGGAGGACATGGAAGAAGTTGCAACACATAGCAACAGATGGGAGGACATGGAACAAGTTGCAGCACATAGCAACAGATGGGAGGACATGGAACAAGTTGCAAAATAGATAGCAACAGATGGGAGGACATGGAACAAGTTGCAGCACATAGCAACAGATGGGAGGACATGGAACAAGTTGCAGCAGATAACAACAGATGGGAGGACATGGAACAAGTTGCAGCAGATAACAACAGATGGGAGGACATGGAACAAGTTGCAGTAGATAGCAACAGATGGGAGGACATGGAACAAGTTGCAGCACATAGCAACAGATGGGAGGACATGGAACAAGTTGCAGCACAAAGCAACAGATGGGAGGACATGGAACAAGTTGCAGCAGATAGCAACAGATGGGAGGACATGGAACAAGTTGCAGTACATAGCAACAGATGGGAGGACATGGAACAAGTTGCAGTAGATAGCAACAGATGGGAGGACATGGAACAAGTTGCAGTAGATAGCAACAGATGGGAGGACATGGAAGAAATTGCAAGATAGCAACAGATGGGAGGACATGGAACAAGTTGCAGCAGATAGCAACAGATGGGAGGACATGGAACAAGTTGCAGTAGATAGCAACAGATGGGAGGACATGGAAGAAATTGCAAGATAGCAACAGATGGGAGGACATGGAACAAGTTGCAACAGATAGCAACAGATGGGATGGCTTGGAGTGAGTTGGTTGAAGGCCAGAGTTCCAGTAGCGATTAACAAGGAGAAGAGATAGATATGAAGAACTTCATAGCTTTTGAGATGTTTATTTGCACTTTACAAAGAATAAGCTGGACTAAAAGAGATCAGATGAAAACATTCTTAAAGACACTGGAGAAAATAGACAATTATGAAAATCAGGCAGCTCACAAGGCCATCTTGACTTGGGCACAGTAGGAGGCATGAGGTTTGTTAGTGCAAAAGCTGGAGGCAAAAGAAGAAAAGCATGTCCTAGGAAAGATTCCTGGACAAAGGCATGCAAGGACATGGGGGATTCTGTAGAGCTGAAGAGAGCTGCTGGGTATAGAAGACAGTGGATGGACATGGTCATACAACTTCACCACCAGTCTTCAGGCTAATTGACTACATCAATGAATGAATATGATATTTCATTATGGGGTTGAACAAAAACATTACTGTATGAAATGAAGTTCAGACTATTGAGTGATTCAGTACATGATTATTGTACTCTGCAACTGGAATTAATTTCATCCACAAAACCAGCAACCACATAATTTTCATCTTGCATGTTACAAAGAAGTTTTAACATGTGACCGTGAATCATGGACAGTTAGTAAACAAGTAAAAAGATCAACTTAGGACACAGAGATGTAATTTTACAGAAGACTGCTGAAAATGCCTTGAACAGCCAAAATGAGTAATCTGTTCTGAAAGAGGTTAAGACACAAAGACAACACAAACATCAGAAAGAAGAAGCCGTCATTTTTTGACCACATATCCTCCTGTGTTTCTGGTTTCCCATGTATATTCCTGTGGGTCCTGTTTTCCCTTATATTCCTTGTGTCTCCTGGCTTCTCTTATTTTCACCTGTCTCCTGGTTTCCCATATATTCCCATCTCCTGTTGACAGGTAACCAATGATCAGTGTGACTGAGGCATACCCACAGCCTGTTCTCTGCTGGCGTGATGTACTTACATGTGACTGCATTTTCATTCAGTGGTTAAAAACTTAAAAACCAACATCATCATCATCATGAATAGTAATGGAACAAATGTGAAACAAGAATGAGGGGAAGGAGGTTATCTTACACACCAGGGTATGCCAGCAGAAAACATGGGAAGGTTACATCATTCTGTCCCAGGCTGTTGTTGTTTTAAAGTAGTGGCACTCATGATCAGGAGGAGTTCCGTGTAACTCTCCAAGTCTGCATGAGTATTAAAGCATTACAAGGAGCAGCTATGAGGCAATCAGTTATCAGTTATCAGTTGGGGTATCTTCATTGCACTCCAGACATGTCCATAGGTGCTCAGATCCTTCCCCCAGCATATGCATCAGCGTCCGGTGGCTAATAGTAACTGTCTTGTACTGCAGGAGTCACAAACAGTGACTGAAAGTGTTTTGGTAAATACAAGGTGTAACTGATCATGTGTTTGCTACAGTAATAATTCTGGCAGAAAGTTTTGGTCAATATAAGGTGTAACTGATCACGTGTTGCTTGCTACGGTAAGAATCCTTGCAGAAAGTTTGGATCAATTTAAGGTGTAACTGATCACGAGTTGTTTGCTACAGTACGTTTTGGTCAATCATCATCATCATCATCATGTGCCATGCTGGTAAGCATGGGCAGTCATACTTTGTCATCTCACTCGATCACCAGAGTTGTGGATCAGTTCAGTGTTCTTGTCTCGACTATATAATGTGGCCAGGCCATCCAGGTACTTACTTCTCTGTGCCCCCCTCCCCCTGTTCTCTTCCCTTGATCTTGCCGGTGTCATCAAGTTCTTTAATTTATTTCTTCTCATAACGTGACCAAAAATTGTGATTGTCTACGTCTAATTTCTCTAATCAGTTTACGGTTTTCATTTGTTTCTTGTAGGACTTTGTCATTGGTTTTCTGTCATGATATTTTTTTTATTTTCCTCAGAAACCACATTTCCACAGCCATCAGATGTTTTTCAGCTTGTCTACTCATTGTCTACGCTTCGCATCCATACAAAAGCACAGGTTCTATGTAGCACCACAACACTCTTTTTCTCGTTGCAAATGACATCTTTTTATTGGTCAGTATGTTTTTCATCTTGCAAAAGGCTGCCTTTGCCATGGTGATTATTGTTCTAATCTCTTCAAGGCATCTCCCATCAGATGTTATGACTGTTCCGAGATAATTGTACCGAGTCACTTGTTTAAGAATATTCCCATTTACTTGTATTTTACATTGTGGTATTTCCTTCTTCTTAGTGACGACCATAATCTGTGTCTTAAAATCTAATTTTAACCCAAGTTGTTCACTGTGTAGCCGGCTTCCTGGCCTAGAGGTTAGCAACTTTTCTCCGTAATCTCATATACTCTCGTAGGTAACGTGACGACGGTGAGAATCAGCAGTGGTTCAAATCGTGTCGGTAACTTACGGGGTATGTGAGCCGGCCGCTCAGAAAGCAATGGCAAACTACTGAGCGTAATCTTGCCAAGAAATCAACAATCAGCTGAAAGATGCTGATGTTGACAGTGATGTGCTGTAAAGGATATGCAAAACATTTTGTTCACTGTGCGCAGCAATCACATCTACTAAATGTTGCAGATGTTGCTCATTGTCTGAATCAATACTATATCATCTGCATAATTATTTGTTATTGATGTTATATCCCCCAATGATGATTCCTTTCATATCGTCAACATTTCTGACAATATTTTCACTGTACAGGGAAAAAAGATCTGGAGACTTTACACATCTCTGTCTCACACCTCTCTAAATAGGCTGATATTGACCTACTTCATTATCAATTTTTATGGCAGCTTGTTGTTTCCAATATATGTTTTTTATGAGTCTAAGGTCTTACCCATCAATTTGTAGATCAGAAAGCATCTTTATCATGTTGACATGTCTTACTTTATCGAAAGCTTTTATGTAGTCAATAAAGTGTGTTGTTTTCTATAGAAAGATTTGGTCAATACAAGATGTAACTGATCATGTGTTGCTTTCTATAGAAAGTTTTGGTCTATACAAAGTGTAACTAATCATATTTGGTGTGCTAAAATAAGAATTCTGGTAGAATGTTTTGGTCAATACAAGGTGCAACTGACCATGAGTTGCTGGCTTGAACACCAATTAACAGAATTGCTGATTTTTGTTTCAGAGGCTGATGTCCTCCAGACAATTAACCAATATTCTGATTTACAATGGTCAAGGAAGCAATGAGGAGAGTAGGACATTGCTACAGCATGCAGTGCAGTCTGTGGTAGACCCCACTCGTCACTCTGTCCAGAACATCACACCTCAACAGATATTACATGGTCACTAGGCTTCTTTGTTATTCTAGCCTGTTGATGTTCTACTGTTTTTGTTTGTCAACTTTAAGCATTCTTATTACAGATGTTGCTAGTTGCAGCTATTTTCTACATAACACTGCATTACTACATTATACTGCATTATTAAATTATAATGCACTACTAGAATATACCTCATTGCTACAAACATAGTAACGATTGTTAAGCACGGCTCAGTTTGGATTCAGAAAAGGCATGGGATTCACTAGTGAACAACTAAGTGGAAGAATTACAAAAACAACATGTATGAATGAACAAACTATTTTCTACTGGACAAAGTAGCCAAATATGGCATTTATAGAACAGAACAAGAGAAGATAAACCATAGACTGCCAAGGAAAACAACGGAATGTATGACAAGATATCAGCGCATGAATTGATGCATTCAGCTGAAGGACAGAAGATATTAGCTCATGAATTGGTTCTTTCAGCTGAAGAACAGAAGATATTGGCGCATTAATTAGTGCATTCAGCTGAAGGACAGAAATCAGTGCATGAACGGGTGCATTCAGCTGAAGGCCAGAAGATATCAGGGCATGAACTGGTGCATTCAACTGAAGGACACAAGATATCGGCACATGACTAGATGCATTCAGCTGAAGTATAGAAGATAGGGCATGAACTGGTGCATTCAGCTGAAGGACAGAAGATATCAATGCATGAACTGGTGCATTCAGATGAAGGACACAAGATATCGGCACATGAGTAGGTGCATTCAGCTGAAGGACAGAAGTAATCAGCACACAGGTTCCAAATTGCTGTATGTAGCCGGGGCGCAGTGTTGGGGTGAGCGCCCAACATTGCTTAAATACCCCAATGGCTCGTGAATACATAACCTCTGCAGCAAAAGTCCAACTCCTGGCCTTCATGTGGCGGAACTGTTTTAACTAACAGGAGAAGGGGCGACGGCGAGTATCTGGCGCCGGAAAATAACCAGTGTGCTCTAGATGTCTATACACATACATGCATGTGCAGACACGTGTGTGCGTGTGTACACATCTAAACTCGAGTGAGACCACAGTCTGCTCTAGCAAAGGAAAGGTGCTGAAGACGGAGGCAACCAGCCAGGAGGCGCACCACAGAAATCAGGATGCCACGCAATTACGCAAAATGGAATATGTCGACTGCTGCTAAACGTTATGGTGCTCGCCCTGCTTTGGACCCCCAGGCAGGTGCAGTGCCGGGCCCTATGTCTCGAAAGGGTCCAACCCCAACTACTGGAGGTCCTTCTCAGATGTCCTGTGGAGCCAGGGGACATGAGAATAGAACAGCTGGCCATACTAAACTAAGACTTAAAATAATGCACTGGAATGCGGAGGGAGTCAGCAACAAAAAAGTAGAATTAGAAAACATCCTGGACAAAGAAAAAGTAAGCATATGTTGCTTGCAAGAAACTCACCTCAACGAAAATATAGCCTTCAAAATCAGAGGCTACCAGTGTTACCGATCAGACCGAAAGGACAGGCGAAAAGGTGGGATACTTACCCTTGTAAAAAATAACATCACTGCTTCCCAAATCGAAGTCTATATGGAAGGGGCTGAGTATCAGACACTTAAACTTAAAACAGGCTATACAGACCTACATCTGATCAATTACTACTGTCCAAGTGACCGTCCACAGGCACTGGACACACTACCATTAACAGAAAAAATGATTGTGTGCGGCGATTTCAACAGCCACTCGCAGAGTTGGGGCTATGATCACATGGACCAGAGAGGAGAGAGACTGGAAGACTGGCAGGATGAGAATAGATTCATCTTGGTTAACAAGCCGTCCGACCCACATACTTTCTACTCGAGATCATGGCACTCTACAACTACACCTGACCTGGCTTTTCATTCGCCAGACCTGGAGTGGAACATTACACGAATTGTTGGGAAACAACTAGGTGGCAGTGACCATCGACCAGTCTTTCTAACTGTAGAAAATGAGCTTGTAAGTGAAAGCAGCACCCTCTCGAGGTGGAACTACAAGAAAGCAGACTGGGCAGTGTACAAGCATCGCACCAGCATACTGGTTAGAAACCTGAACACTGAGAAAGACATAAATAAAGTAGTTGAAGAGTTTGGGAAATGCATACTACAGGCAGCGCGAGAAACAGTACCAAGAGGAGCCCGTAAACAATATAAACCCTACTGGAGTAGTGAACTGGAACAGTTGCATAATGATGTGGAAGTATGTAGAAAGCAAGCAGAGGCCACACCCAGCCAAGAGCACCACAATAAATTCCAGCATGCAAAAGCCAAATTTCAAAGGGCCAAGCTGCAGGCTAGACGGAAAAGCTGGCAGGAGAAAACGGAGTCTCTGAACTTTGAAAGAGACACAAGGAAATTGTGGAAGCTAATAAAACAACTTAACGATGAGGGCACAGGGAGAAACTCAAAAATTGCACTACATAAAGATGGAAACATCTTAACAAGAAAGCAAGCAGCTGACCATTTTGCGGACTCATTCGCACAAGATAACAATATCAAAATCAGTCCAGAGAAACAACAAGAGATTCAAGAGAAACGGCAACATACAGGACAGAAGGAAATAGTACATGAGGTTCTGGAGGCACCCATCACAATCAGCGAACTGGAGCTAGCCATATCAAAACTGAAAATGAGAAAGTCACCAGGAGCTGATGGTATCTCCAATGAAATGATCAGGAACCTAGGAACAGAGGCCAATGCAAAGCTGTTGCAGATCTTCAATAACAGTTGGACCTTAGGCAGTGTTCCACAAGCCTGGAGAGAAGCAATCATGATACCCCTCCTAAAATCAGGGAAAGATAGTTCCACTGCCTCTAGCTACAGACCAATTAGCCTCACCAGCTGTCTCTGCAAAACACTGGAGCGCATCATCAATCACAGACTGCAGTGGTACATTGAAAGTAAAAACATCCTTGTGCCACAGCAGGCTGGCTTTAGGCAGTGCTACTCTACGGAAGATCAGACAACCTACCTCTCTCAAGAAATTGAGGATGCATTCCAAGAGAAGAAGCTGGTGCTTGCGGCATGGATAGATTTGAAGAAAGCCTTTGACAAAGTCTGGAAAGAAGGTCTGATGAATAAACTGAGAAACTGCAAAGTCAATGGAAGAATGTACAAATGGGTGAAAGCATACTTGCACAACAGAAGAGCCCGAGTACAGATAGACGGACTAAAGAGCAAGAAAGTACTACTGCATCACGGAGTTCCCCAGGGCGGAGTATTGTCCCCCACACTCTTTCTAATCTTCATCAATGATCTCGTTGCTAATCTACCGCATGGAATTAAAGCCGCAATGTATGCCGATGACCTGGTTCTATGGAGCACAAATGAACATGCATCAGTGGCCACCAGATTACTACAAAGAGCTGTAGATACATTTGTTGCATGGGCAAATAGATGGTGTGTCAGCATAAACACTGACAAGTGCAGCACCACCCTATTTACCCTCTCTCCAAAACAAAAGGCAGGGACCATCCAGATAAATGGAACACCACTACGAGAAGATAAAGAACCAACATACCTTGGAGTAACATTTAATGGCAGGCTGACATGGAGAAAGCACATCAACAAAGCAGTAGCAAAAGCCAGAAGGAAAATAGCCATCCTGAGAAAGCTAAGTGGAACCACATGGGGAGCCAGTGGGAAAATACTTAGCAAAGTTTATCAACAGAGCATACGACCACACCTGGAATACGGGTCTACTGCATGGTGTTCGGCAGCAAAAACCACACTACAAGAGCTGGACAAAGTGCAAAATCAAGCACTTAGAGTCACCACAGGAGGGATGAGATCAACCCCTATAGTGGAAATGGAGAAGATGGGGAGGACACAAGCACTGAGTGAGCGCAGAGATACGAAAACGCTAATACAAGCAGAAAAGTTCCTCAGCTTGCCAGGCCACCCTATGAAGAACAGATTTGAAAACCTAGCTATGGGGCGGTTGAAAAGAAGTAGTTTTATCCACCAGGCCAAACGACTCTGCAGAGAAACCACCGATCTGCCCACAGTTGGTATCCCCCTAACAACTATTCCAGAGCGAACTCCATGGAAAGATGAGCATAGACTATCATTACAAATCCAGACAAAAGTGATAGGAATATTTGACAAGGAAGATCAGAACAGTGTGCAGCGCAGAACAGCCACTCTCAGCTTCCTTGATGAAGAATACCCACAGGACCTCTGGATCCGAGTCTACACAGATGGGTCAGCACAAAATGCTGTTCGAAATGGAGGAGCGGGAGTGTACATAGAATACCCAAATAATACCAGGGACACAGCTAGAGTACCGACAGGAAAGTACTGCCATAACTACGATGCTGAAATTGAGGCAATCAAGATAGCAACAGAGAAATTACTAAATACCAGCAATGGTACACAACCTGTGGTGCTATTGACAGATGCAAAATCAGTACTCGAGGCGCTCCTGTCTGGGAAATTGCCAGTACTAAGGACACTACTTTCTGAACTTAGCAGTCAGCATAAGGTCACCATACAGTGGATACCATCCCACTGTGGAGTACCCAGGAATGACAGAGCTGATCAATTGGCTAAGGAAGGAGCCAAAGAAGAACAGCCTGATGTGCCTGTAACATACCACCAAAAGAAAAGAATGATCAAAACAGTCAGAAAGCCACCAAAACCTGCTCAAGATGACTACCACGTTATGGATAGACCAGAACAAGTCATTATTCTGCGCCTCAGAACAGGGCACAATAGATTACGCAACCACATGTATACAAAATTCAAGATTGGTGAAACAGCCATGTGTACATGTGGATTGGCGTCGCAGACAGCAGAGCACATACTCCAAGACTGCCCAAAATATAACATATCTAGGCAAACCTTCTGGCCTAGAGAGACGACAGTGGAAGATAAACTCTATGGACCGCTGTGTGAACTGAAAAAGACAGTTCAATTCATACAAGAGACAGCACTGCAGTTATAGACATATTTCAAGCGAACGAAAGAAGAAGAAGATCAGCACACAAATTGGTGCATTCAGTTGAATGGCACAAGATATCAGCACATGAATTGGTGCATTCGGCTGAAGGACAGAAGATATAAATGCATGAATTGGTGCATTCAACTGAAGGACACAAGATATCAGTGCATACATTGGTGTGTTCAGCTGAAGGACAGAAGATAGCACATGAATTGGTGCATTCGGCTGAAGGACAGAAGATATTAGTGCATGAACTGGTGCATTCAGCTGAAGGACAGAAGATATCAGCAAATGAACTGGTGCATTCGACTGAAGGACAGAAGATATCAGCACATGGATTGTTGCGTTAAGCTGTGGAGAGGCAGGGTCATGTGTTCAAAACTCCATCAAGGTGGAATATTGTCCCAAGTCAGCCCAGCCAAACATGGATGTCAAGAAATGTCTGGGGAAGTACAGCAGCTGGCATGGTATGGACCACATCACCCACAGAGTGCTTATTTATCTATACAAATATGGGCCACTTCACCCACAGAGTGCCCATTGATCTATACAAATATATGCCACATCACCCACAGAGTGCCCATTGATCTATACAAATATGGACCACATCACCCACAGAGTGCCCATTGATCTATACATTTATGGACCACATCACCCACAGTGTGCCCATTGATCTTTACAAATATGGGCCCGGGAGACCCGGGGTTCAATCCCTCGGTAAGGTGTGGGATTTGTTTATGATGGGGGGAAAAAGAAAATCCTAACCTACACAGTTCGCAGTGACTGCACTAGCCAGGCGGCCTTAATTCCTCAGGCTCAAAGACCCCTCTGCCATACACCGCAAGTTAGTATATTAGCAGTAAATGACAGTAATATTTTTTTTTTTTAATTCGCATATCCTTTTACAGGACATCGCTGTCAACAGCAGCATCTTTCAGCTGTCTGTTGATTTCTTGGCAAGATTACGCTCAGTAGTTTGCCATTGATTTCTGAGCGGCCGGCTCAGTTATCCTGCAAGTCACCAGCGGGGGACGAACCGCTCCCAGTTCTCGCCCGCTACGAGACTCTGCGTGATAAACGGGATTACGGAGAAAGTGGTGTAACCCCTCGGCCAGAGAGACCGGCTGACAGTAATATAGCAAGTAAAAAAAATAGTAAGTACAGGACCCTTCTCTATGCCTGGGGGTGTATTGTATGCCTGGGGGTGTATTGTATGCCTGGGGGCTATATGGTGCTTAGTCCATATTTGTATAGATAAATGGGTACACTGTGGGTGATGTGGCCCATATTTGTGAGAAGTGTGCAACAGAGATATGTAATGTCTTCATATCTTTTCTCCTTTTATAGTAAAATTATGAGAAATTTAGAGGATAAAATAAAAGAGTTGCATTTGGAAGACAAAACATCAATAATATAAGATATACTATGTTGCAGTATTAATTTCTGGCAACAAGCAAGATCTACAACATTTGATGGATATGGTTATTATGCACATTGAGAACCTAGATTTGGAACTGTATTGTAATAAAACAGAGATCATGGTCATCTCTAAGAGGAAAGAAATATCACACTGTAGCATCCAAGTGAATGGAAATATTCTTAAACAGGTGAATTGGTATAACTATCTTGGAACAGTTGTATCATCTGATGGAAGATGCCTTGGAGAGATTAGATCAAGAATTGCCATGACAAAGGCGGCCTTCTGCAAAATGGAAAACATACTTACCAACAAAAAGTTGTCAATTGCCGTGAGAAAACAAGTGTTGAAGTGCTATGTAGAACCCATGTTGCTTTATGCTTGTGAAACATGGACAATTAACACACAAGCTGAGCAACATCTAATGGCAGTAGAAATGTGGTTTTTGAGAAAAAATGCAAAGAATACCATGTACGGACAGAAAATCAAACGAGACAGTCCTTCAATAGACAAATGAAAGATTGAGATTGATTGGAGAAGTTAGACGTAGACAGTCAACATTTTTTGGACATGTTATGAGGATACAAGGACTTCAAAGTTTAGTGACAATTGGCAAGCTTGATGGGAAGAGAGCAAGAGGAAGACAAAGGGGTAAATACCTTGATTGTTTAGCAGCAAGGCATGATGTTCTCATCTGTGTATTGATTGGTTGGTCTCATCAGTGTATTGACTGGATGTTCTCATCTGTATATTGACTGGATGTTCTCATCTGTATATTGATTGGTTGTTCTCATCTGTGTATTGATTGGTTATTCTCATCTGTGTATTGATTGGTTGTTTTCATGTTGTATTGATTGGCTGCAGGGTCATGGATGAAGACAAGCTGTTTGATCATTTTTGGTGGAGGATATGACCTTGGCTTTGAAGCAGCTCTAGGTAGAGAGGGAGCCAGACAGATCCAAACATTTGTTCAAGGTGGTGGTTCATATCTGGGCATCTGTGCTGGAGCTTATTGGGCATGTGATTACATTCAGTTTGACAAAGGTGGACCATTGGAGGTCACAGGTGAAAGGTTTCTCAAGTTTTTTCCAGGTAGGCAGAATGCTGATGCACATTTGTAATTGTGGGTGAGTGCGGACGTGCTCCCGAGAGAAAGATTAATTCTCTGTTTTCTTATGCAGTGTCTCACACAACTAGATACATTGCCAACAAACACATTTGTGTGATATAGATTGTAATTGTCTTCCCTGTGTGTGTGTGTGTGTGATATAGATTGAAAATGTCTTCCTTGTTTGTGTGATATAGATTGTAATTGCCTTCCTTGTGTGTGTGGTATAGATTGTAAGTCTTCCCTGTTTGTGTGATATAGATTGTAAATGTCTTCCCTGTTTGTGTGATATAGATTGTATGTTTTCCCTATTTGTATAATATAGATTGTAAATGTCTTCCCTGTTTGTGTGATATAGATTGTAAGTCTTCACTGTTTGTGTGATATATATTGTATGTCTTCCCTGTTTGTGTGATATGTATGTCTTCCCTGTTTGATAACTGAGCATCTCTTTAGTTAGTGCAGTGCATGTGAGCACATGTGAGAGCACTGACAATAAACAGAACAGAATGCTGTAGATGTTAGACTGGAGCAGGCACACTCAAATACCTGACCTTTTCCCTAGTTATTTCATGACAAACTCCAGTATTTTACAGTTGAATAACTCTACCTAGTCCCCTGCCCTCTGTCCTGGTTATGCAACCACAGGATGGTCTAGTCTGGTAGACAACCAGGCAGCTATGCCCAGCCACCACCACAGGATGGTCTAGTCTGGTAGACAACCAGACAGCTATGCCCAGCCACCACAGGATGGTCTAGTCTGGTAGACAACCAGGCAGCTATGCCCAGCCACCACCACAGGATGGTCTAGTCTGGTAGACAACCAGGCAGCTATGCCCAGCCACCACCACAGGATGGTCTAGTCTGGTAGACAACCAGGCAGCTATGCCCAGCCACCACCACAGGATGGTCTAGTCTGGTAGACAACCAGGCAGCTATGCCCAGCCACCACCACAGGATGGTCTAGTCTGGTAGACAACCAGGCAGCTATGCCCAGCCACCACCACAGGATGGTCTAGTCTGGTAGACAACCAGGCAGCTATGCCCAGCCACCACAGGATGGTCTAGTCTGGTAGACAACCAGGCAGCTATGCCCAGCCACCACAGGATGGTCTAGTCTGGTAGACAACCAGGCAGCTATGCCCAGCCACCACCACAAGATGGTCTAGTCTGGTAGACAACCAGGCAGCTATGCCCAGCCACCACAGGATGGTCTAGTTTGGTAGACAACCAGGCAGCTATGCCCAGCCACCACAGGATGGTCTAGTTTGGTAGACAACCAGGCAGCTATGCCCAACCAACTGTTCCTTGCTGTACTTAATTGACTCTTGCACCAGCCAGGACAAAGTTCACTGCTGGATCACGTCGTCTAACTTTTCACACATGCTGGTTTCCATTGTCTGCTTCTCACTCAAGTGATGATGCTGATTGCTATTCTCATCTTTTTTAGGTGAGAAGACATTTTACGATCATGCCCCCCGCCCCATTCCTCCCCTTTATATGATGCCCAGCTGTGTAAGCTTTCCACATACATCTTTCTGTATCTTTCTTTGCTTCTCTCATCAAGTATTTTTGTGTATAAGACTGACATCTCTATCCCCTAACTTCTTTTGATATGCCCTTTTCATTCCATGAGGTGTAAATGGATGTTTGATCTGAACAGAGATCTAGTACAGATTTATTGTCACATTCTAACACAGATCTAATACAGACATACTTATTGTCACATTCTAACACAGATATAGTACAGACAGACTTACTGTCACATTCTAACACAGATCTAGTACAGACATACTTATTGTCACATGCTAACACAAATCTAGTACAGACATACTTATTGTCACATTCTAAACAGATCTAGTACAGACAGACCTATTGTCACATTCTAACACAGATCTAGTACAGACATTCTTGTCACATTCCAACACAGATCTAGTACAGACATACTTATTGTCACATTCTAACACAGATCTAGTACAGACAGGCTTGTTATCACATTCTAACGCAGATCTAGTACAGACAGACTTATTGTCACATTCTAACACAGATCTAGTACAGACATACTTATTGTCGCATTCTAACACAGATTAGTACAGACAGACTTGTTGTCGCATTCTAACGCAGATTTAGTATAGACAGACTTATTGTCACATTCTAACACAGATCTAGTACAGACATACTTATTGTCACATACTAATACAGATCTACTATTGACAGGCTCTTCATATATTCTAACACAGATCTATTACAGCAAACTTACTGCCCCACCTGAACATGGATCTAGTACAGACATACTTATTGTCACATTCTAAGACAGATCTAGTACAGATAGGCTTATTTTCACATTCTAAGAAGATCTAGTATGGACAGACTTACCACATTCTAACACAGATCTTGTACAGACAGATTTATTGCATTATAACCCAGATCAAGTACTGTCTTAAGTGAACAAAGAATTAGTGCAACTGCCACATCAGTACAGACAGACTTACTGCCACATCTGAACACACATCTAGTACAGACAGGTGTCTCACATGGGTGTTTGGTGCAGCACAGCAACAGTTAATACCTGGCATACATGTTGTTTCCCCAGGTGTGTGTGTCGGGCCAGCATTCCCTGGCTTCCAGTACGGCACTAAGGCTGGTGTCCATGCAGTACCTGTCAGCTATCCAGGGGTCAGGCACTTGGATGCATACTTTGAAGGCGGAGGTTACTTCAAGCCTTATCTTCAGTTCCTCAAAGGTGGTAGTGTTCTGTCTGATGACAGATCTAGTACAGTCCGACACATTGTCTCATGTGATGACAGATCTAGTACAGACCGACATATTGTCTCGTATGAAGATAGTTGTACATATTTCCCTCAGTCAGCTCACCGTGATGCTGACATCACAGGCAGACCCCCGTTAGTGGAGATCCTGGGAACATACAGCAGCCTGGAGCAGAACCACCCGGCCATGGTCAAGTGTAGGGTTGGACTGGGACTGGCTGTTCTGTCTGGAGTACATATAGAGTTCCCCTGCCACCTGCTGGACCATGAAGATGTCCATGTCCAGCCGTGGCTAGCCAAGTTGCAGAGAAGTGAGCCTTCTAGGCAGGTTGTCTTCAAGCACATCCTGACACAGCTGGGGGTGCAGGTAATGACACTTCTTTGTTGCTGGTCTGTTTCTCATTAACCAAACTGAAAAAATTTGTTGAGGGGTGTAGCTTAATGAAGGCTGGTGTGCTCCAGCACAGAGACTCATTCAACAACATATGCTCAGTCATAACTCTCAGTCACCAGGTTAGTGTGTGTGCCCAGGAAAGGAATGGCTACCTACAACCACTCCATAAACGCCAGACAGGTCCCGTATGGATACCTACAACCACTCCCTAAACCCCAGACATATCCCACACGGATACCTACAACCACTCCATAAATCCCAGACAGATCCCACACGGATACCTACAACTACTCCATAAATCCCAGACAGATCCCACACAGATACCTACAACCACTCCCTAAACCCCCAGACAGATCCCATATGGCTACCTACAACCACTCCCTAAACCCCAGACAATTCAACATGGCTACCTACAACCACTCCCTAAACCCCAGACAGATCCCACACGGATACCTACAACCACTCCATAATCCCCAGACAGATCCCACACGGATACCTACAACCACTCCATAAACCCCAGACAGATCCCACACGGATACCCACAACCACTCCATAAACCCCAGACAGATCCCACATGGATACCCACAACCACTCCCTAAACCCCAGACAGATACCATATGACTACCTACAACCACTCCCTAAACCCCCAAACAGATCCCATATGGGTACCTACAACCACTCCCTAAACCCCCTAACAGATCCCATATGGCTACCTACAACCATTCTCTAAACCCCAGACAGATCCCACATGGCTACCTTCAATCACTCCCTAAACCCCAGACAGATCCCACATGGATATCTACAACCACTCCCTAAACCCCAGACAGATCCTACATGGCTACCTACAACCACTCCATAATCCCAAGACAGATCCCACATGGATACCTACAACCACTCCATAAACCCAAGACAGATCCCACGTGGATACCTACAACCACTCCATAATCCCCAGACAGATCCCACATGGATACCTACAACCACTCCATAAATCCCAGACAGATCCCACACAGATACCTACAACCACTCCATAAGCCCCAGACAGGTCCCACACGGATATTTACAACCACTTCCTAAACCCCAGACAGATCCCGCATAGATACCTACAACCACTCCATAAACCCCAGACAGATCTCACATGGCTACCTACAACCACTCCCTAAACCCCAGACAGATACCATATGGCTACCTACAACCACTCCCTACACCCCAGACAGAACCCACACGGATACCTACAACCACTCCATAAACCCCAGACAGATCCCACACGGATATCTACAACCACTCCATAAACCCCAGACAGATCCCACATAGCTAAGAAGTTATCAAACTGATTAACCAAATTATTGACAAAAACTACAATCAAAAAACTTTAGGAGCCCAGGTAATTTGAAAAAGTCTGCCTTGAGGAGTATTTGATTATATGACCACATTGCCAGTAGGCAAGCGTGCTCGCCACTGTGTTGCTGGGGCTCCTAAGCAAGCTGAAAGGAGCATATGAAGTGACAATTCAAGGATGAGAATGAAGATGGAGGCTATACACTGCAGAATAGTAACATATAAAAATGTGCATATAATAGCAGAACCAGCCAGCTCTTTCATTTTCCATATCGATTGTGTGCCTTGATATGAAGATGCATGAACTTTGTGAACTGTAGTCTTGTGCAGTGATACAACCCAATCTGTTTGAAGATGCATGAACTTTGTGAACTGTTGACTTGTGCAGTGATTCAGTCCTTGTGCTGTACCAGTTTGGCCTGTCAGAAGTAAGCTTAATGAACCACTGAGTCTGCAGACATGGGCACAGTTTTACATCTAAAACTGAAAGCAGTGTCCTTGTTATGTATGGTCAGTGCCTCCATTGTCATGTTGCTTGTGGTCATATTGAATACCACTGACTTCCTTATCAATGCTGACATGTGAGCAGGCTCATGCACATGTTTGATGCCAAACAATATATTTACCTTAAGGGTTTTAGGGCCACATAGCATTGTCTTCTCTACCCAAGCTTCAGTGTTGTGGCATGTAACTTTCTCATGTTTTCTATGTTGTTTTCTTTCAGTGTTAGCACATTGCCAGATTGGAAAAGTCTGCCACACACACAGGACACTTCAGGGACCACATTTTGTGAATTGTATACAAGAAAATCTGTCCTAATAAACTATTTATACTTATCCCATTAGGCTGTGATATTTTTTATTTAGTCGTCCATTTGACTGTGTCATTTCTTTGATGCATTGGAATACTGTATCTAGGTTCATACTGTCATACTCGGGGATTTCAATGCTAAGGTAGGCAACGAAAAAGTGACTGGTGGCTATGGCCTAGGTGAGAGGAATGAGAGGTAACAAATTAATAACATTAGCAAAATACCATGAAATGGTAATAGATACCACCTGTTTAAGCAACCTCCTCGACAATTATATACATGGAAAAGCCCTGGAGATAATATTCACAATCAAATTTACTACATACTGATACCAAAGTGATCCAGAAGCAGTTTAGTAGAAGCAAAAACTAGACCAGGAGCAGATAGGACCATGTTCCAGTTATAATAAAGATGAGGTTAAGACTTAAAAACAAAGAAAACCCCAAAGAATATCCAGTTAGATCTAGCATTACTTAGAACAGACACAGAAATTAGAGAAAGGGACAATGTTACTGTAAAGAAACAGATATAATGCCTTGAAGATAATACAAACTATTGATGAACAATGGGACATGTTACGGGAATTAATCCAACAGACATCAAGTGAAATCATTCCACCTAAATATAGAATTGCACAAAAAGAAATGCATGACGGGTGAAATTGTGCAGATGACAGACGAAAGATAAAGAAGAATATAGTCGAATACATAAAGAAATACGACACCAGGTATCGATAAACAAGAAAATACAACAGACTAAAGGATTCATTCCAAGAATCACACAATGTTCCAGAGGGCCGGACACACCAGAGCAACTTGTCGCAGTAAGACAGAGCTCTGCCGATCACCACTCCTTCAAGGAGTGTCCGCTGGACACGGACTTCCGAGCACCCAACAACAAAAGAAAGTGCGCCAACTGCCTGGGCAAACATGGAGCAATATACCTGGGCTGTCCGTATCTCCAAAGACATAGAGACGTCTTCAATATCGCCATCATCACAAAAACACCATATAAGGAAGCAATGCGGAGGTGCTTCCAAAGACACAGAGACGTCTTCAAGATCGCCATCATCACAAAAACACCATATAAGGAAGCAATGCGGAGGTGCGAGACAGCCACGTGCATCTCACAAGCGGAAAGATCTCAACTACAAAGCCAGATAGACGAGCTAAGTTACTTCAAACACCGGCACAAACCAGTGACAATGAAAAACGGCTTGCTGAAATAAAGGAGATCCAGCAAAACATCAAACAAGAGGTGGAGCACATGATCCAGACGACAAAATTAAGAACGAAGAGATTCTACGAGACATCAAGACGGAGAGAGAATTGCTAAAATCTGAAAGGGAGCCAACCCAATTCAAACCAGAAGAAGACACGGAAAAGAACACAAAGAAGCCACAAGATGAAACCCAACAAGAAAACATCGAAAAGCTACTGAAGACAATACACACAAAAAAGGCGCATAATGGAGCCCAACCACAGATCAATCAGAAACAGCAAGCTCAAGCCAGTAATCCAATCACGATACCCAAGCAGCTCAAGGGGAAACCAAAATCCCACAAGACACCCGAAGAAAACCCAGAGGAGGAGGAAACCGACACACGTGAAGACAGTCGGAGCCAAGGAGAGAAAGACAAAGCAACCTTAACTCACGGCGAGTACTGTGATAAATATGAGGAGGATAGATACTTCGAGAGAGAGAGAGAGGGGCAAAGAATACGACGAGGACTATGGATCTATGAATAGCCATACAGCAGCAAACGTATCTATCCAAGCGACACGCTCAACTACAAGTTACAAGTAGCCAACACTGACAATAAAAACCGCCAGAGGAGAAAGATTCAAAAGGAATACTTGCCGGCCAACCAATCCCCCAGCTGACGTCACAGGCATAAACTCTTCAACCGTTAAGCCAGCTAACACTGGCGCAGAGAAAGTTAACAAACTCATTCCGCACCATGAACCACCACTATTATAACCGATGTGGAAAGTTTTTTTTTTTTTTTTCGCAAAATGGACTCGGACACACGATTGGTGGTCCCTAGATCACACAACTGGCGTATATATAGATACTAGCTGACCCGGCCCGGCTTCGCCCAAGCCCTGGCAGGGATCTATGTCTGTCTGTCTGTCTGTCTGTCTGTCTGACCCGGCACAGCTTCGCCCAGCCCCCGGTGGGGAGCATCTAATTTAATTCATATAAGTAGTCATATAAGCTCCCGTTCCCGACTGTCTGTCTATCTATCTGTTTGTCTGTCTGTCTGACCCGGCCCGGCTTCGCCCAGCCCCTGGTGGGGAGCATCTCATTTAATTCATATTCGGCCCCCGTTCCCGTTCCCAAAAAAGACGACCCGCCCTGGCTTCGCCCATCCCCTGGCGGGGAGCGTCTCATTTAATAAATAATCGGCCCCTGCCCCCGTTCCCGTTCCCAAAAAAGACGACCTGGCTCGGCATCGCCCAGCCCCTGGCGGGGAGCATCTCATTTAATTCATATTCGGCCCATGCTCCCGTTCCCGTTCCCAAAAAAAAGACGACTCGGCCCTGCTTCGCCCAGCCCCTGGCGGGGAGCGTCTCATTTAATTCATATTCGGCCCCTGCTCACGTTCCCGTTTACCAAAAAATACGACCCGGCCCGACTTCGCCTAGTCCCTGGTGGGGAGCGTCTCATTTAATTAATATAAGTAGTCATATAAGCTCCAGTTCCCGTTCCTGGAAATATGGCGAACAGATTGGAAGAGAACAATCTTCATCCCAATAACTAAATAGTGCAATCTGAAACTACTGAACGTAAACTTACCAAGATATCACGAAAACCCAATAAATACTGGGATGACTGTATAGATGTCAAAGAGAAATAAAAAGATGAGTTAGAAAATTTTCATGTATTTAAAATAGATGCATTATTTATATGAAAACTTTGAAGAAGGAGGAGGGGCGAGGATGAGGAGGAGGAGGGGCCATTCCCGTTCCCAAATAAGAAGCCCGGCCCGCCTTTGCCCAGCCCGGCTTCGCCCAGCCCCTGGCAGGGAGCGTCTTATTTAATTCATATTCGGCCCCTGCTCACGTTCCCGTTTACCAAAAAATACGACCCGGCCCGACTTCGCCCAGTCCCTGGTGGGGAGCGTCTCATTTAATTCATATAAGTAGTCATATAAGCTCCAGTTCCCGTTCCTGGAAATATGGCGAACAGATTGGAAGAGAACAATCTTCATCCCAATAACTAAATAGTGCAATCTGAAACTACTGAACGTAAACCTACCAAGATATCACGAAAACCCAATAAATACTGGGATGACTGTATAGATGTCAAAGAGAAATAAAAAGATGAGTTAGAAAATTTTCATGTATTTAAAATAGATGCATTATTTATATGAAAACTTTGAAGAAGGAGGAGGGGCGAGGATGAGGAGGAGGAGGGGTTAGGAGAGGAAGGGAGGAGGAGGAGGATTATAACGCATATGCCTGTAGATAACTGTAGCGAAAAGGTCCACCTATTTGAGAAATATGCAACAATTTTACATATATAGCAATGCTATTAGAAGTTATGTCCCCTCGCTATATATACATTATAATGTAAATTAAAATATTAATTAAATATGTTTGTACACTAACAAACTATGACAGTTGGCAGCACGGGAATGAGAAGAAGACGTGTAGAAAATTTCATCTCAATCCGATGGACCGTTCGCGAACGCATAAAGGACATAAATACAGACAGACAGACATTCTCTTTCATATATATAGATTTCTGCCTGTGCCATCCAGAACCTGCCTTGTCTTAGTCTATGACCCTTGACCACAGCAATGGCTTCATGCAGGGGGTGATTCCTATATGCAGCAACTCTCGGGTACCATTTGGCTTAAAGGATCATATGCCTATCCTATCCCCCATTGTGGGTAGCGCCAGGATATGCCTCACACATATATTTGGTACCAAAAGATTGGAAGAGAACCTATCTAAACTATCTTCATTCCCAAAAAAAAAAAAAAAAAGCAACATGAAAGTATGCACCAACTATATAAATGTTGTCCTGATCAGTCATGCAAGTAAAGTTCTACTAAAAATCATAATGGGAAGACTTCGTAAGAAAATGGAACCCCGGGAAGGTTAACCTGGTCAATAAATGCCTGCAGGACGGATGTGTCGGTCTAAGGTGCAAGAACGCAGCTCTGCTGTAAACAGGCACAACGCAATCACGTCCGAAAAAAGTCTCCGGATGAACGCAGAAGAAGAAGAAGACGAAGAATAAGTAGAAGAAGAAGTAAGAAAGTTGAAGAGGAAATTAATATGGTTCAAGCTGGATTTAGACAAGGATTCTTTGGTCATTGATTACCAACAATCGTGACACAATGAAAGAAATTAAACGACGACTATCAATTGCTCTTCAAAGACCAAAACAACTGAATACATTATGGAGTAGGACAGTTAGAACTACAAAAATTAGATTTTTAAAAGCATGCATCTTTCCCATTGCAACATACGCCTGTGAGATCTGGACACTTACTAAACAAGCTGAACAGCGCATAAATGTCTTTGAATATAAATGTTATAGACGGGTTCTAAGAATATCTTGGGTAAAGAAAAGAACAAATGCATCCATACTTCAAGAGCTGAATATTGAAGAGGGTTGGCTATTAAAGATGATTAAAAAAAAAGAAAACTGATATATTTTGGTCATTTGAAATGTCATAAGAGTTTGGAGAGAACAATAATGGAGAGGTATATGCCCGGGAAGAGAGGAAGAGGAAGGTCAAGGAGAAGATGGGTGCAGGATGTGGCGGATGATCTCCAGATGGGTGTATCAGACGCGGGACATCTCGCTTGTGATTGAGAAGTTTTCGGGAAGGCTGTAAAGGGCGCTAGGTTCTGCAAAGGACATGCTACTAAATGAATGGATTCTAACATGACTTGGTGTAAATGGTATCCGCACTCTCTCATATACTCTAACATGCCTTGGTGTAAATCGTATCCACATTTCTCTCATATATTAAAATATGACTTAGTGTAAATGGTATCCACATTTCTCTCATACATTCTAACATGACTTGGTGTAAATGGTATCCACATTTCTCTCATACATTCTAACACGACTTGGTGTACACGATATCCACATGTCTCTCATATATTCTAACATGACTTGGTGTAAATGGTATCCATATTGTCTCATCTTATATATAAATTACGATGTGCGTCCGTATTTATGTATCTCTGTATGTATGTATGTCCTTTATTTGTTCGCGAACGGCCCATCCGATTGAGATGAAATTTTCTATACGCCTTCCTTTCATTCCAGAGCTGTCAACTGTGATATTTTGTTAGTGTGAAATCGCCTGCTTACTCAGTATTATTTCATTTTTCATTTTTCATCATAATTCCATATATCTCAGGGGACCTAACTCTGTAAAAGTTATTTCAAGGGGCATAACATTTCTGTATAACTTATAGTCATATTGTGGCATCGTTTTCAAAGATTTATAAACTCTTTGTCCATAGTTATGTACCGGCATATGAGTTATAATAAATAATGATACAATCTGTAAGGCATTTTCAAAGTTTTCATAAAAATGATGCACAATGCATAACATTGTAACTCATCTTTATTTGCTTAAGAAGTTACTGTAGTCATGCAGGTGATTAGAAAGAGTTTTCATTAAAAATAATGGATGGTGTGTGGTAGAACGTTCTTTTAAGTTACATTTTTTTTGTTGTATGAATTTAATGAAGCCGGACAGGGTCAGGCAGACAGATAGACAGACAGACAGACAGATAGACAGTCGGGAACAGGAACTTATATGACTACTTATATAAATTAAATGAGATGCTTCACACCAGGAGCTGGGCGATGTCGGGCCGGGTCAGACAGACAGACAGACAGACAGACAGACAGACAGATAGTCGGTAACGGGAACGGGAACTTATATGACTACTTATATGAATTAAATGAGATGCTTCCCACCAGGGACTGGGCGAAGCCGGGCAGGGTCAGCTAGTATATTATAACATGATCTTGTTATCGGCTATCGGTTATCAGTTGGGGTATCGTCAATGCACTCCGGACAGGTCCATAGGTGCTCAGACCTCCACCCCCCGCATATGCATCAGCGTCCGGTGGCTAATAGTGCCAGTTCTGTGTTGGTTGACGATGCCCCTCGTTTTCCCGATGTAGGCTACCTCTCGTGTCTGGCCATGCCAATTCTTACTCCCAAGTCTCTCATCCTGCACAACGATGTGGATTCACTGACGTCAAAGCCCTAGGTTCTCGACATCTCTTTAAGGATGTTAATGACATCGGCGCGATCCACGGGCTGGCCATCTGCAGGGGATGCAGAGCCAGCCAATTTATCAGCTCGTTCATTTCCCTCGACTCCCGCATGTCCCGGGACGAAGATTAAGGTGACCTTACGGACAACGGACTTCCGCAGCGAATCAGTCCACTGCCTACGCACAGATCCTGCATCGACCTTCCGAATCATGCTCATTGAATCACTTAGTACACACACGTTGGTATAATGCTGTGATTCTAGCCATATGAACGCCTATGTAACTGCCATCACCTTTCATCGTCATGCTGCTCGTGGTCATCATTGGATTCTTGAACGGTTCGGCCCGCTGAACGGGCTGTAAATGCCCACGCACTTCTCTGCTGCTTTACAACAGATCCATCTGTATAGATGAGCACTTCAGGGTTGTCTGAGTATTCATTGATGAGCGCGTTGACCTCTGCATTGACAGCGGAAGGGTTCTGTTCTCTGCACCGTCTGTCAAGTGTGATAATGCAGAAGAAGGTGCACTTAAAAGCTGGAGGCGCAGGCACCCATTCCTTGCCGGGGTTGATACTGGTAGGACTGCAGACTTGTCTGATGGCATCTTCCGCCCGACCCATCCATGATTTGCCCCTCTTTAGCCTGTCACAATTTTCTCTGAATATATCCTCATGCAGAGGGTGCTGCTCATCTGCTCTTATTTTTAATTATGCATGAACTCTCCAGATCTTGATCCTGTGGTTCACGGTCGGGAAGTCAAGGAGGTATCTCATTGCTACACAGCTGGTGTCTCTCGTGCAGCCCAAAATGATGCGCATGGCTTCGTTTTGTACCTTTTCAAGTCTTCCAATCTGTGTAAGGCTGACAGTGAGGATGGCCAGGGCATACTCGATGCGTGAAAGCACCAGTCCTTGGAATAGAAGTATTAACAGTCTTTGCTCAATATTGGCAGTTGCCATAACTCTCATTGCTGACAAACCTTTTCAAGCTTTCGTTATGACATAATCAGCATGATCTCTGAATGACATTCTAAGATCAAACCTCACGCCAAGATATGTTATCGACTGGGTTCTACTCAAAATACTCCCATCCATCCTCATTGCCGGAAAGTCTGTTTTCACAATATGGTTGTTTAGGGAGAACCATGTAACTGATGCCTTTGCAGGGTTGACAAGGGTACCGGCATCAGCACACCATGAGGAAATTCGATCTAGTTCGCCCCCTGCATACCAATGGCAACCGCCTGTCTATCTCGACCCTGTCGATACACAAGAATGTCGTCAGCAAATGACAGAGTCCTACCCCTCCCGTCCAACTGTTGTTCAGTGATCGGCACCGTATACGCGTTGAATAGTACTGGTGACAGTGGTGAACCCTGCAGCAATCCTGGACATATCGTTGTTGGCTCAGAAGACCAACTCCCGCATTTTAGCACCACCTTCCTTTGGAGCAGAACTGCAGCTATCCATCGTACAGGGTGAGGGTGCACTTTCAGTCTGAGAAGGGTTTGCATCAAGTGCTCGAAGGATACTTTATTGTATGCGTTCTCTAAGTCTATGGCAGCCGCACATATTTCTTCTCTGCTCTGAAATCCTTCATAAACGCCCTGAGCAAAGACCACCGCATTCAGCAATGACTCTTTGTTGCCTCTGTATTCTCCAAGTGTGGGCGATAAGCAGCCGAGTTGTTCCAAATCACGAGCAAGTCTGTGTGCTACAATTTTCTCCAGTAGCTTGCCAGCAGTGTTCTGCACCGTTATGATTTTGTGTTAATGGTATCCACTTTCTCACATATATTTTAACATGAAATTGTGTAAATGGTATCTGTATTTTGTCATATTTTCTAACATGATTTGGTAAAGGTGATATCCACTTTTCTCTTATATATTCTCCCATGAGCAAAATAACATGAAATATGACAAGACATTTCAACAAACAAATACAGAAATAACATATGCTAATTCACATAAAGTATAGCTCCCAAGCCCGCCCCTCTCCATCTAGGTGAAGTATATATTTCTGTAATGCCTTAAAATCTTCTGGAAACCGCCTTGGTGAAGGCATGTTTCTGTCACTGCCTTAAAATCTTCTGGCAACTGCCTTGATGAAGTGCATATTTCTGTCGCTGCCTTAAAATCTTCCGGCAACCGCCTTAGTGAAGTGCATATTTCTGTCACTGCCTTAAGATCTTCTGGCAACTGCCTTGATGAAGTGCACATTTCTGTCACTGCCTTAAAATCTTCTAGCAACCACCTTGGTGAAGTGCATGTTTCTGTCACTGCGTTAAAATCTTCTAGCAACCACCTTGGTGAAGTGCACATTTCTGTCACTGCCTTAAAATCTTCCGGCAACCGCCTTGGAAAACGGCCTCATTCACAGTTGGGGCATCTATAACAGTACGACTGTTATAGGAGGGAAGTTAATAAGTAAGTCACAAATGGCTGTAGAAAAATAACTAAATATGATAACAACTTGAAACCAGTTTTTTATACATACATTGTCCCTTTACTTCTCAACATAATTTCCACCAGCATTGATGCACTTATCCCATCGTTTTATCAATCCTTCCAAACCGGCTGCTTGGAAACTGCGTGCTCGGTTTTCAAAACCATGTTTTCAATTCACATTCAACTTCGGCGTCATTCGCAAAATGTCTCTCTCCAAGGTGGGTTTTCAGTGGACCAAAAAGGTGGAAATCACTAGAGGCTAAGTTTGGGCTGTAAGGTTGATGTTCCAGAACTTCCCACCTTAGTTGCTTAATTTTCTCATGAGTTAATCGAGCCAAAGAAAAAAAAAAAACACAACAGCACGTTGCTATTTGGTTGTACACTCCGTTGGTACAGTCACCATTTTGTTTATGCGCTGCGAATGCGCATGAGATACCCAGCGCCACCTGATGAACGGGAATATAAAGTTCGGTGTTGCTGTTACCCAATGACATCTGTAGAAGACAGGCAAGCTTCGTGCCAAGTGGCTTGCTTCGCTTCGGAAATCACGGGTGGCAAGCATCGTCTGGATCTTTTCTCCGGGGCATGCTGGTGAATGAACAGGGAGACAAATTGGCGGGCTCTGCAAAACTTGGTGGAGTATTTATGCATGATAAGGCAGACGTGGTTGCGGTTATATGGGATCACGTGTACACCACGGAGGAGCAAATGGAGCACCATGGTCTGGCAAGAATGCGACAGCGTGGAATGACGAGGGGATCTGGCCGATGCTCGTCGCTTAGAGGAAAGGTGAGACGCACATATAATCAGATTGCTACTGGTACTATTGGGGTTGGAACTCTTCGCTGGCTTCTGAGGATGGGGATGGAGCGCTTATGGGAATGCCCCGAATGCTGTGATGTCGGTTCTTTAATCAATCAATCAATCAATCTGTAGAAAACACCAACCAACAACATTTACCTGTCATCCCACATAACTGTGTGACTTACTTATTGACTTACCCTCGTAGGACGACATGACGAAGCTTGAGCATGGAATTAAGACAACGAATTTAGAAAATTGATTTGGGTTTTGAATAGAAGAGGCTAGAACAAATCATGCTAAAGCGCACAGAAGTTACATAGAGAAAATTTGAGTAGAACGTAGGTTAGTAATCACAATAATTTAGAAGGCAGTTAATGTTTGGAATCCAACCTGAAAGGGCATGTTTTTGACATCTAAAGAATAGGGCTTACGTCTGGACTGAGCAATGACTAAGAAATAAAGAACTTACTTTAAAGGACACAAATGAAGATGGATAATTTGAATAGTTTGAAAAGACATTCTTGAAAAGAAAGAAAATTACAAGAAACCAAATCAATGTATATTCTATAAACTTTTAATAACGACGAGCTGAATGTTTTGTATTTGTCATGTTGTCAAGAAATGAACCCTACATCAAAATAAATTAATGAACCAGGAATGTGGACATTGCCTTGATGTCTATTCGGAAGGTTCTAATTTGAAGTTTTGTTGGTGTTGAAGTTATGTCGAATACAAGCGAGTTGGAAGAGAACACCAAGTTCCGCCACTAGTGACATTTAGCCCTATAAACATTTAAACATCTTACATCATCTTACAACTGGGCCACAAGGGGTGGCGAGGCTGTGTTCAACTACACATCCTCTATCCAGCAGAAATTACTGTCCAACATTTATTCATCAGATGTCTGTCTATCCCTTCTTCATCATCCCTACTTTACATGCACAAACATTTGTTTTTCATTAAATTACCCCTATTATTCCTCAATTTTCCTGTGGAAAACAAATGTTCTTTTGTTCATAATCCTCAACCTATTGGTTGAGGACACTGATGTAGCAATAAAGCCATGAGCCCTGCATACTGCGGTATGATGATACATGGGCTCTGTGAACTGTTGTGAACCATTGGCTATACAAGCATGGGTGCAGTTTTACGTCAGAAACTGATGTTCAGTAATTGTGTATTTTCTCCAGTGTCTTTATAAATGGGTACATTTGACCTCATATATATATATATATATATATATATATATATATATATATATATATATATATATATATATATATATATATATATACTAGCTGACCCGGCCCGGCTTCGCCCAGGCCCTGGCGGGGATCTATCTATCTATCTATCTATCTATCTGTCTGTCTATCTGCTTGTCTGTCTGTCTGACCCGGCCTGGCTTCGCCTAGCTCCTGGTGGGGAGCATCTCATTTAATTCATATAAGTAGTCATATAAGCTCCCATTCCCGACTATCTGTCTGTCTGACCCGGCCCGGCTTCGCCCAGTCCCTGGCGGGGATCTGTCTGTCTGTCTGACCCGGCCCGGCTTCACCCAGTCCCTGGTGGGGAGCATCTAATTTAATTCATATAAGTAGTCATATAAGTTCCCGTTCCCGACTGTCTGTCTGTCTGACCCGGCCCGGCTTCGCCCAGGCCCTGGCGGGGATCTGTCTGTCTGTCTATCTATGTATCTATAGCCAGGGGACTTAAGATATAACAATGCTACTAAAAGTTATGTCCCTTGTTTTATATTTTCTTATGTTCAGTCATGTAATTACAAAATTAAATTTTAGTAAGGTAATAGCTGATAGTACACTAAAAAAAACTATGACAGTTGGTTGCACTGGAATGAGAAGAAGACGTGTAGAAAATTTCATCTAAATCGGATGGACTGTTCGCGAACGCATAAAGAACGGACCCACATACATCCATACATCGCCTTTTATATATATATATATATATATATCAGTGTAGGCAAGCAAACATAGTCAAGGACAATGTAGAAGGTCAAAGCGTCTCTGAGTGTATTCTATATCAATCTAGGACAACAACCTGTGGCTCCTAAATGAGTATTGTCACATTCTTGTCTATGGCTGTATGGTATTGTCATAATCTTGTCTCTGGCTGTATACTGTTATCACAATCTTGTCCCTGGTTGTATAGTGTTATCACAGTCTTCTCTCTGGCTGTAGAGTGTTATCACATTCTTATCTGTGGTTGTATAGTGTTGTCACAATCTTGTCTCTGGTTGTATGGTGTTGTCATAATCTTGTCTCTGGCTGTATGGTGTTGTCATAATCTTGTCTCTGGCTGTAAAGTATTGAATTATTCAACACTTCTTGGACAACACCAAACTCTCCTTATACAACACTTATTGGGCAAAACCAAACTCTCCTTATACAACACATATTGGGCAACAACAAACTTTCCTTATACAACACTTATTGGGCAAAATCAAACTCTTCTTATAACGGGTGGTTGTAAAGTCTTTCTACATGACATCTTAAAAAATGTGCTAAAAAATTCATTAAATTAGTTACAATTGTCACTGCTATGGTCTAACAGTTTTGGGGATGCTGGAAAGTACTGGCTGTTGAACGAGGGTATGGAGTGTGTATGGGAATGTCCTGAGTGCAGTGATGTCAGTTCTTTGCTCAACTCAACTCAACACATTAATTATAGAAGGTGTTGGAAATGTCCAACATGGGCTTCAAGACATGACTGTACACATCTCTTCATATTGTCAAATACCTTCTGCAACAAATCTGTTGTTATTTCTTAAATGGTAATTCTCATTGCTTCTTTCAAGTCCTCATTTGTGTGTACATTATTTTTGTAAACATTTCCTTTCAAGAAACCCCATAGATAATAATCTAATGAAGATAGATCTGGAGAACGAACAGGCATAATTTCACGTGATGTTATGCGATTTGCGAAAATTTCATCCAAAGAAAAACAGTGATGCTCTAGCTGTGTGTGCAGCTGCACCATCTTACTGAAATCACGCTTCTTCAATTTCATATTCATTCAGCCATTTTAAAAAAGGTTCAAGAATGTCAGCATGGAACTGATCGGCATTTATAGTGTTGTTAAAGAAAATTGGTCCAATAACATGTTTTCTATTGGCGGCACACCATATCCCAGTTTTTTCATCACGTAGAGGAGCTTCATGAAATGCATTGGGATTAAAAGTGCTTCAAATACAATTATTTTGGCTATGAACGTATCCAGATAGATGAAACCATGACTCATCAGAGTAGAATGTTACATCGAGAATTGACTCGTCTTCTTTAGCTAAATATACTTGAAACTACATGGAGTAGTTGACTCTGGATTGATTATCACACTCTTTTAGTTCAGACACAACAGAAATCCTGTATGGATGAAAGTTTAATTGTTATTTAAGAATGTTGTGCACTGTGCTTACTGATATGTTTACTTGTTGCAACATTTTCCTTAAGGACTTTTCAGGATTCTCTCTAAACATTTTTCTTCAGACACAGCAGGCCTACCAGATTGCGGAGCATCTTCCACATTTCCTGTAACAAGAAGCTTTTTCAACAAATTTCTAACCGTAATGCGATGACAAGGCTTTTTATCAGGAAATCTTGCTATAAATCTTTGAACAACCATCTGTGTCTATCGACCACCATTTTGAAACACTTGTTCAACCAAAAACATTCTTTCTTCCATTGATTACACCATTCTGTTTGAAGTGCAAAGAATTATTCCAGCAAATGATAGCCTTTCGATGCATTTTGCTACATGGCAGACTGTGGAGAACATTTTTTAATGATTTCATGTACTTCATTTTTCAAATTTGTTCTACATATAAAGTGTAGTGAGACTTTGCAAATAACATGTACAACACTTATTGGGCAACACCTAATTCTCCTTATACAACACTTATTGGGCAACACCAAACTCTCCTTTTACAATGCTTGCTGGGTAATACCAAACTCCTTATACAACACTTATTGAACAACACCAAACTCTCTTTTTACAACACTTGCTGGGTAACAACACCAAACTCTCCTTATACAACATTTGATTGGCAACATCAAACTCTCCTTATACAAGACTTATTGAGCAACACTAAACTCTCCTTATACAACACCACCCTCTTCAAGAGCATACTTTTAATATAATGTTAGACTGCCAAAAGTCATTTTATAACTATAATTTATGTCATCTGTTGAACATGTTTACAATTCATAAACAGCTGTTTATATCAATCACTTCTGCAATCCAAACAGCTGTTGATATTTCTGCTATCTGTACAATTGTTTGTTAATCATTTATACTACCAGCACAACTGTTTGTCAATAATTTCTGCTACCTTACAACTGTTTGTCAATTACTTAAGTGATCTGTACAATTGTTTGTCAATCATTTCTACTATTTCCACAACTGGTTATTAAAATGCATTTTGACTATCTGTAAAACTAATCTGTCAGTCATGTTCTGCTATTTGTAGACAACCTGGCCTGTGCTACCAGGTTGGCAATCTGCTGCAGTGTTTGTCTTGGGAATGAAATGTCCAGATTTCTTCAGATCTTCATTGAGATCACACAACTGTTGGAGGAAGCCAGGGTTTGGGCACACTTCTCTCTTCTCCCTGACTAATCGCAATGCATCCTGAACAGTCATGTGTTTCTTTATCATCAAATAAGCAATCACCAAGGTCGCTGATCGGCTGACCCCCTGGACACAGTGGACGAATACTTTTCCTGTGAATATAAGTATCATAGTAGGAAGTTTACATTCAAAAGACACTAGATATAATAGTATAAAGAATCATGTCATTAATATGCTTTGTCATTATATACAAATATATACTGGATGTATTTCAAGCAGGAGGACAAAATGTAATCATTATGAGGTATGAAGATGACACAGTTTGAACAGCAATGTCAGCAAACCATTCTAGACAAGACGGTGAAGGAGAAAAGAATATGGGATTATCCTTAAAAGTCTGCAAAACTGAATGTATTGTCACTCATTAAAGCAAAAAACACAACATCCAATATATTTGATCAATAGTACTAAAATAAAGTACACAAAATCCAATATACTTTCTCTATAGTATTTAAGCAAAAAACACAACACCTAATATATTTTATCTATTGTATTAAAATAAAAAAAACACAAAGCCCAGTATACTTTATCTGTAGTATTAAAGCAAAAAACACTACACCTAATATATTGTATGTATTGTATTGATGGGAAAGATCTCAGAATAATAAAAAATATTTACTGGAACCAAACGGCAGCAATTAAAATGGGAAATAAATAGGGAAATTATGAACAAATAAAGTTGGGAGTATGACAGGGATGTGTTTTGTCACCGTATCTCTTCTCCCTCTATAGTGAAGTAATAATGAGAGATCAAAGAATAGCCAGGAATAATATTTGGAGGTAATAATGTAAATAATATACGCTATGCAGATGACACAGTATTGATAGCGGATAATGCAACAGATCTACAACAATTGTTGGACATTGTAGTAACAGAGAGTGCTGTCACGAAAACCACTGAAGTTAACAATCAGATGATACAAATAACAGAGACAGTCTGATTCACAGCTGCAAGTTGTTTGTTACTGGCGGCGGTGAGATCAAACGGTACAGCCGTCCTTGAGAATTCCCTGGGAGACGGAAAATATGACGAGGTTATTTTGCCGACTCGCAGCATAAAAGAGAGACGGGTGCTGTAGTTGAGATAAGGGAGACAATAATTCTTGTGATGTCAGGGAAATGGATAGTCTGCCCTTGGGACCATCTGGTGTTGACATCAAAGGACGTCACTAGAACAATCCAAGACTGTTTGAAAAACCTAACTTGTTGCAGCGATTGTAAACGAGAGAGTTGGCCTAAGCGGACGGTGTTTCGCTAGCTCTGTATGAATTTGGAAAACATCTACCGTGTTCGGGATTAATTAAATTTAATATACACGTGCCTATCATGGCAAAATGTAGATGTGATTCAGGAGTAAAGCAGTGTTACATAAGGTACTCCATAGATTGTATTTAGGTATAATTAATGTGGGATAGACTGATGTTAGTTAGAGTTTATGACTCTAACGTAGTGTGTTGCGTTGTGCTTAGGTAGTAAAAGAGTGTCGGCGACTGTAGGCAGCTGCATTGTAGGAACTAGCTAGGGTGATATGGTAATTGGCTCTGCTAGTTGAGAATAGGGTAGTGAGGTGATAATTAGCTCTGCTAGTGAGAATAGTGTAGTGGGGTGATATTTGGAGAGATTGAGGATGGGTTGGGAGATAGGGGAAATGTCCAATGGTAGGATCTTCCAGTGGGGTGCCTACTGGGGTTCTGCACTCTGTCTATTAGTCTTTCCTTGTCTTATCCTAATTCAGACCGAGGTGATGAGCTCCTCTGCTCCATGACAGAGTTTAGTTTGCTGATGAATATCTGAGCGAGGCCGTAGGCCTACACTCAGCTAGTAGGGTCAGTGACTAGTGCTCTCACCAGGTGTGTTATCTCTCTAACAGGTTCCCCACCAGTTTCGAGGAAGCTCTACACTGGTTTTGATGAAGTTCTACTCCGGTTAGGAAGAACACAAGATGAACAGTAAATGTTTTAATAAGATGAATAACTTCAGAGAAGAAAGTTTATACAATAGTGTTTAGGCTGGGCCCATAATCAGGAGGGTCCACCAGAACATGGCTCACTTGAGCAAAACCATATAAACGATTCCTGTGTGATAGGGTTCACCTAGGATGGGTGATGTTCGTTTTTACACCACATATCAAATGAACACTAGGGATTAAAAAGGAACACTAAACGTAGCAATCACATGGAGTTGTAGATTCCAGTGGAATATTACAAGGGACATTGTGTTTGTAACAATCTAGACAATAGATAGGATCAAGTGTGTTACCAATAACAGTGTTACCTATTTTCACAGTATGGGGATTGGTACATTTAAGAACTATAGGGACTTATAGTATGCAGTGTGTAACCTATCCATGATCAGCGTTAAACTATAGACTGTATCTATTTCGGATGATCATGTACATGGATTACCAAGTAGCTACCGGAGAAAGTCAGCGTCTGGCAGGAGAGACACATCGCTCGGTGAGGTCTTTATGTGCTGAGCTAACGTGCTGTGGTGTAACCTTGCTAGGATGATCTGACTTGGCTCCTAATCTGCTGGTCTAATTCTACACACATTATAGTATACAACACACATTCTTCGCATACACTTCTCACATACATTACACTTTTCTTTTAATAAATTAATTGTTATTAATTTTTGGAAGCTAGAGTTGTTGAGTATGTTGTGTTGGGGAAGAATGAGAGGGGGCATGATCCAGTAGTGATAGAGAGAGAGAAAGAGGTGTCCATAAACTGAGGGAGTGTGGTGGACAGAATCTAGTGGATTCTCCAGGATAATGATAAGGGGTTAAAATATAACGTGGGTGTTGATTCCCCTCACACCAGGGACGACACTAAAGGTAATCCACGACAAGTGCAAAGAAAGGACGCTCCTTGAATGTCAAGAAAACAGTAACAATGGTAATTTCAAAGAAACAGGTGACACACAAATGTGAAATAGAGATAGAAGGGAAAATCTTCACCAAGTGGATAGTTTTAAATATCTAGGGACATTTATAACATCAGATGGAAGATGCACAACAGAGATCAAGAGCAGGATAGGGCAAGCAAAGGCTGCATTTCAGAAAATGAAGAATGGCTGTATTAGTGTCAGTGGCTGTATTAGTGTCAGTGGCTGTATTAGTAACAGTGGCTGTATTAGTAACAGTGGCTGTATTAGTGTCAGTGGCTGTATTAGTGTCAGTGGCTGTATTAGTAACAGTGGCTGTATTAGTAACAGTGGCTGTATTAGTAACAGTGGCTGTATTAGTGTCAGTGGCTGTATTAGTGTCAGTGGCTGTATTAGTAATAGTGGCTGTATTAGTAACAGTGGCTGTATTAGTGTCAGTGGCTGTATTAGTGTCAGTGGCTGTATTAGTGTCAGTGGCTGTATTAGTAACAGTGGCTGTATTAGTAACAGTGGCTGTATTAGTAATAGTGGCTGTATTAGTGTCAGTAGCTGTATTAGTAACAGTGGCTGTATTAGTGTCAGTAGCTGTATTAGTAACAGTGGCTGTATTAGTAATAGTGGCTGTATTAGTGTCAGTGGCTGTATTAATAACAGTGGCTGTATTAGTAATAGTGGCTGTATTAGTGTCAGTGGCTGTATTAGTAATAGTGGCTGTATTAGTGTCAGTGGCTGTATTAGTGTCAGTGGCTGTATTAGTGTCAGTGGCTGTATTAGTAACAGTGGCTGTATTAGTAACAGTGGCTGTATTAGTAACAGTGGCTGTATTAGTGTCAGTGGCTGTATTAGTGTCAATGGCTGTATTAGTAACAGTGGCTGTATTAGTGTCAATGGCTGTATTAGTAATAGTGGCTGTATTAGTGTCAGTGGCTGTATTAGTAACAGTGGCTGTATTAGAGTCAGTGGCTGTATTAGTGTCAGTAGCTGTATTAGTAACAGTGGCTGTATTAGTGTCGGCGGGTGTATTAGTGTCAATGGCTGTATTAGTGTCAGTGGCTGTATTAGAGTCAGTGGCTGTATTAGTGTCAGTGGCTGTATTAGTAACAGTGGCTGTATTAGTGTCAGTGGCTGTATTAGTGTCCGTGGCTGTATTAGTGTCAGTGGCTGTATTAGTAACAGTGGCTGTATTAGTGTCAATGGCTGTATTAGTAACAGTGGCTGTATTAGTGTCAGTGGCTGTATTAGTAATAGTGGCTGTATTAGTGTCAATGGCTGTATTAGTAATAGTGGCTGTATTAGTAACAGTGGCTGTATTAGTAACAGTGGCTGTATTAGTGTCAATGGCTGTATTAGTGTCAGTGGCTGTATTAGTAACAGTGGCTGTATTAGTAACAGTGGCTGTATTAGTAACAGTGGCTGTATTAGTAACAGTGGCTGTATTAGTGTCAGTGGCTGTATTAGTAACAGTGGCTGTATTAGTGTCAATGGCTGTATTAGTGTCAATGGCTGTATTAGTGTCAATGGCTGTATTAGTAACAGTGGTTGTATTAATAACAGTGGCTGTATTAGTAACAGTGGCTGTATTAGTAACAGTGGCTGTATTAGTGTCAATGGCTGTATTAGTAACAGTGGCTGTATTAGTAACAGTGGCTGTATTAGTAACAGTGGCTGTATTAGTAACAGTGGCTGTATTAGTGTCAGTGGCTGTATTAGTAACAGTGGCTGTATTAGTAACAGTGGCTGTATTAGTAACAGTGGCTGTATTAGTAACAGTGGCTGTATTAGTAACAGTGGCTGTATTAGTGTCAATGGCTGTATTAGTGTCAATGGCTGTATTAGTGTCAATGGCTGTATTAGTAACAGTGGCTGTATTAGTAACAGTGGCTGTATTAGTAACAGTGGCTGTATTAGTAACAGTGGCTGTATTAGTAACAGTGGCTGTATTAGTGTCAGTGGCTGTATTAGTAACAGTGGCTGTATTAGTAATAGTGGCTGTATTAGTAACAGTGGCTGTATTAGTAACAGTGGCTGTATTAGTAACAGTGGCTGTATTAGTAACAGTGGCTGTATTAGTAACAGTGGCTGTATTAGTAACAGTGGCTGTATTAGTGTCAATGGCTGTATTAGTGTCAATGGCTGTATTAGTAACAGTGGCTGTATTAGTAACAGTGGCTGTATTAGTAACAGTGGCTGTATTAGTAACAGTGGCTGTATTAGTAACAGTGGCTGTATTAGTGTCAATGGCTGTATTAGTGTCAGTGGCTGTATTAGTAACAGTGGCTGTATTAGTAATAGTGGCTGTATTAGTGTCAATGGCTGTATTAGTAGGTATTTTGATCATGATTTTCAAATAAGCCATTTACTAATGTGATCACCACAGATAGATAGGCCTTGAAAAAACAAATCTAACGGTACCTCAATGATGTTTGTATCTCAATTCTAAGTGGAGTTATTCAAATTTTAGTGTCATGACCTTTGACTAAAATTTTCTTAAAAATCCGCTCACTGAGTTTATTTTGGCGCGGCCTAATCAATGTTGGGGCCCAAATTGTCAAAATTTAACATTTTTTAAGAATATCTATTTAGTTTTTAAACGAACATCCTAGCAACCATACTTCGCTGCGATCGGGGTATCGAGGCCTAACTGCTCATGTCAACTATTTTTTAATATGACGTGTGGTGACCTAATTAGCAAGTAAAAATGGCCGCTAATTAATTACTAATTCATTAATTACTCCGTGCATTCTTAATTTTAGCTTTAAAAAATTTTGAGATGTATATGGTTTTATGCGGAATGATGATACGGATCTAACGATCACTTTGAATTTTTGATAGTATGTGTTGTGGCCTAATTAGCAATTTAAAATGGCCGCTAATTAATTACTAACTCTTAAATTAGGTTACGTTTTCTGAATTTTAGCTTTAAAAAATTTGAGATGTATATGGTTCTATGCGGAATGATGATATGGATCTAATGGTCACTTTGAATTTTTAATAGTATGTGTTGTGGCCTAATTAGCATTTTAAAATGGCCGCTAATTAATTACTAACTCATAAATTAGGTTACGTTTTCTGAATTTTAGCTTTAAAATTTTTGAGATGTATATGGTTCTATGCGGAATGATGATACGGATCTAACAGTCACTTTGAATTTTTAATAGTATGTGTTGTGGCCTAATTAGCAATTTAAAATGGCCGCTAATTAATTACTAACTCTTAAATTAGGTTACGTTTTCTGAATTTTAGCTTTAAAAATTTTGAGATGTATATGGTTCTATGCGGAATGATGATACGAATCTAACGGTCACTTTGAATTTTTAATAGTATGTGTTGTGGCCTAATTAGCAATTTAAAATGGCCGCTAATTAATTACTAACTCTTAAATTAGGTTACGTTTTCTGAATTTTAGCTGTAAAAAATTTGAGATGTATATGGTTCTATGCGGAATGATGATATGGATCTAATGGTCACTTTGAATTTTTAATAGTATGTGTTGTGGCCTAATTAGCATTTTAAAATGGCCGCTAATTAATTACTAACTCATAAATTAGGTTACGTTTTCTGAATTTTAGCTTTAACAAATTTGAGATGTATATGGTTCTATGCGGAATGATGATATGGATCTAATGCATATGGATGTATGGTTGCTAACATGTTCGTTTAAACACAAAATTGATACAATCAAATAATGCTAAATTTTGATATTTTAGCTCTCACTTTGACTCGGCCTCACCAAAATCAACTCAGTAAGCACCGATTATTAATGGTTATCACAAGTATATTATTGGGATAAATGGTTGTTATGAGGTTCGTTTAAAATTAGTAAATTTGCACACAAGTGTCAACAGATGAATATGTACTCATATAGTTTGCCGTTAATAATCTTTATTAATATTATGGTTACATTATATATGCAGCTTGACATCAGTTGATTCTGACAAGAGTCTGAAAAGAAAGAGGACAAAAAAGATTAATAAAATGCTATAAAATAACATGAAGAAGTTATAAATTATTAATTGTTTATTTCAGATTTGCATCTAACTAGACAGAAACTACAGACAGACGGTGACGCTGTCATTGCGAAGAAAGGTTATGGTGCTTTTGCTTTGATCACAAGTAGCCTGACTATGGAAGTCATGCCATTAAGTAAACCAATAACGTGGTTCGAGACACAGACAAGTAATGAATGAATTTACAACCACGGTCAGAATGCGTGAACAGCAAATTAAAAGAGGTTTGGTAAACAAGAACAGTATGCAGAAAGTCAAAGAAGATTAATAAACTGAGCATGTATGCACTGAATTGTTCGATGTGCAATGAGGATGATTTGTCGACTAACTAACTAAATAACTGTGAACTTTAAATTTGAGGAGAAATGAACAAGAAATTAAAGATACTGTATATGTATTAAGACTGTGTCGCATTGTGTTATAACGTGCTGGTATGGGAGCTGGTCGTTCTGAAAGCAATGGCAAACTACTGAACGTAACACTTGCCTAGTACATCAACAGCAGCTGAAAAATGTTGGCGTTGACTGCAACGTACCATAAGGGATACGCAACAAAATATGTATTAAAAAACCTTTGATTTACAGTATAATAAATAGATATTAAAACTATAAAGGTAAACTCAACTCACCGTAGAAATATGTCCATAATTAGAGACATACTGCCTCTGTTGGCGACTGACCTGTCTTGGCATTCAATATCTCTTCTGTCTTCATGGCAGCTACATTACCTACATAGACACGGAATCAATGATCGCATCCGATACTTGAGCAAGAGAGCATCAGCTTATTATCAATTGCAATCAGATGATTCTGACCAGAACCTGAAAAGAGAAAAAAACAAAGATTACTAAATTTGGAAAACAAAAATGCTATAAAATAACATGAAGAATTTATAGTACATTATTAATTGTGAACTTTAAATATGAAAAATATGAAGAGAAAAGAAAAAGAAATTAAAGAAGCTGTATATTTATTTTTAAAATGTTTTATATTATAATAAATTGATCTTAAAATTATAAAGATAGATAACGAAGAAGTTATAAATTACTAACCGCACACTGAAAAAGAAGGCAACATTAATGATGCAGAATATTGTGTTGTTGGTGTTTGTGGAATGTCTGGTTCCATGATTAGTGTCTCTGGTGGTCGCATTGTGTTGTAACGTGCTGGTATGGGAGCCGGTCAGAAAGCAATGGCAAACTACTGAACGTAACACTTGCCTAATACATCAACAGCAGCTGAAAAATGTTGGTGTTGACTGCAACGTCCCATAAGGGATACGCAACAAAATATTAATATGTATTAAAAAAACCTTTGATTTACAGTATAATAAATAGATATTCAAACTATAAAGGTAAACTCAACTCACCGTAGAAACGTGGTCATTAATTAGAGAAATACTACCTCTGTTGGCGACTGATCTGTCTTGGCATTCAAGCTTCAGGTTCAAACACCGACAGATGTGATATCAGATGAGCATGATTTCTGTTTCTTGCCATGATAAATCTAATGAGAAATATAGAAAATAAAAGCAAAACAATGTTAATAAAAATTGCTGCAGATTTATAAAATGCAAATCTAATAGTTGGACTAGTCAGATTCATATACGCTGGGATGCCGCCTTTGTAAATTTTCACGATCATAAATAAATGGTGTAACCAGATGGTCTCACAAAATATATTAATTTATATATTTTTTACACCTCGGCATAATGAATCTTGTTAAAACACTATAGTTATGTGTAAAATGTGACACATAATTCATAAATGCACAATAAATAAATTCATATAACATAGACAAATAAAACTGTAAGGCAGTCAGTCCATTAAATTCAGCCATGGACCTGTGAAGGGGTTTGAAAACTGACTTGACTTTCCATCCAATATGTCACAACTCCGCCATTGTGAATCTCCGAGTCATGAAAAGTACCCACCTTGATCACACAAAACATTTTTATTTTACACCGCCTGGTTAACGAACCTTGTTGAAATTCTACAGTTATATAAAAAAATGGGCACAGGATTTAAAAATGCAAAATAAAGTATAATGAAGACAATTCATATAATAGCATAGACAAATAAAACTGTAAAGTGTAAGGCAGTCAATGAAATTCTTCAGCCATGGACCTGTGAAGAGGTTTGATAACTGACTTGACATTCATAAATTTTAAGTTATTTGGCATTATAAAAGCCAGAAAATAAATTGTTTATAACAGTTAAACGTTTATTGATATTCTGTTTAACTTTATGATTCTAACTCTCCTTGTTTTATTAATAAAAACTGAAATCCATCCAACATGTCACGACTCCGCCATTGTGAATCTCCTGGTCATGAAAAGTAGTGACGTACCCACACACTGATCACAGAAAACATTTTTGTATTACACCGTCTGGTTAATGAACCTTATTGCAATTACACATTTATATGTAAAAATGAGCATACAATTCAAAAATGTGGGTTAAAGTACTATAAATTTGATAATAGACAAGGCAAACTATAAACTTCCTTACTTGGTGTCTTAAAGATTGACCTGTTCTCAAGAATGAAAACCATTCAATTGCTCTTTGCCACGCTAGGTGAGATTGACCTTTGAACACTCGTTAAAGTTGTCATTCACATTTTTTCATGCTAGAGTTTCGCATTTATCCTTTTGGAAACACGGCAAGGGAATTTTCATATACAGATCTTGCGGGCGCGCAGTAACCTTCTGCGCATCCAACGACCTTGAACTTTCCGAAAACCGCGTCCTTCGTTAGTTACGAAATACCTAGTATTAGTAATAGTGGCTGTATTAGTGTCAGTGGCTGTATTTGTGTCAGTGGCTGTATTATGTATGAGGGAAAACTAATGAATGTTTTAGATTTGTGAATAAACAAAGAGTTGTACAGAAATGTTTTCTGGTGCGATCTCTCACCTCCTGCTTGCAATCCAGCTTCTATAAATTCAGCAGCTGTGATAAAGTGCTTTGAGAGATCACAGTTTATAAAGTCTGTTGCTTCAACGCCTAAAAACTGAATCTTTGCTCGTTTATATGTGGCCTGGTTTGTATTCACATGGAACATGTCTGTGCCTTGAGCTCCATTCAACACATGCGTGACACCCAGCTTTTTCATGCAGTTGACACTCTGTGCTGAATCTCTGAAAGTAACAATCATAAGCCTGATGTATAATCTGTCAACATGTAACTGACAACCAGCCTCTCATAATCTCTCATACAGCTGACACTCTGTGCAGAATCTATGAGAGTAACAAACAATCATGCAGCTCATGTTCAATATTTCCATACATGACAATGCTTGTTGAAGCAGTGAAGTTATCAATAACAACAAATGACAAAACAACAAAAGGCTAAATCAGTCATTATAGTTGTCAACAAAAACAGTTCATAACATATTCAAGTATCCTAGTTATCAGTGACAACAAATGAACTTAAACATTTCAATAAAAAATAATAAATTCAGTTATCTGTTATCAATAATTTATAACAAACATAGCCATCTTAGAAGTGGTAACAACAACAAATTATAACAAACTTAACCATCTTAGATATGGTAACAACAACCATTTATAACAAACGTAGCCATCTTAGATGTGATAACAACAACAATTTATAACAAACTTAATCTTAGATGTGGTAACAACAACAATTTATAACAAACTCAGATATAGCAACAGTAACAATTTATAACAAACTTAGCCATCTTAGATGTGATAACAACAACAGTTTATAACAAACTCAGATACAGCAACAGTAACAGTTTATAACAAACTTAGCCATCTTAGATGTGGTAACAACAACAATTTATAACAAACTTAATCTTAGATGTGGTAACAATAACCATTTATAACAAACTTAGCCATCTTAGATGTGGTAACAACAACAGTTTATAACAAACTCAGATACAGCAACAGTAATAGTTTATAACAAACTTAGCCATCTTAGATGTGGTAACAACAACAGTTTATAACAAACTCAGATATAGCAACAGTAACAATTTATAACAAACTTAGCCATCTTAGATGTGGTAACAACAACAGTTTATAACAAACTCAGATATAGCAACAGTAACAATTTATAACAAACTTAGCCATCTTAGATGTGATAACAACAACAGTTTATAACAAACTCAGATATAGCAACAGTAACAATTTATAACAAACTTAGCCATCTTAGATGTGGTAACAACAACAGTTTATAACAAACTCAGATACAGCAACAGCAACAATTTATAACAAACTTAGCCATCTTAGATGTGGTAACAACAACAATTTATCACAAACTTAATCTTAGATGTGGTAACAACAATTTCCAATTCCTGCCAACAGACTCACCCTTCTCCTACGAAAATTCCATCAAACACTTCATCATATGCTCTCCCTGGATACATAATGCAACCACCAGATGGCGCTGTTATAATGTTGTCCAATTCCTGAATGGTACATGGCCGATGATCATCAAACAATGTATTCATTTTTATGTACACACAACTATGGTTGAGCTGGAGTTAACTGGAGCCAACTGTGGTTGAACTAGCATGAACAAATCTGCTCCTGGCTGTTTATATACAGATATACAGACAGATCTAAGCAGCAGTCTCTAGCATGTTGATGACACTCACAGACAGTTCAGTGGAAGTCTCTCTATGTCCATCACACATCTTTCACCAGGCTTTATTACACAAGAGACAATCAAATCCTTGGAAGCAAAGCAAACAGTGTATTTAATAAAACTATGACCCAGGTAGCTGTACTATCATGTCTACATAACAAAAGCACAATCTCATCCACATATCTGTTTATACATTTCTGAATTATTGTCCTAAAATGGAAAATGTAGAAAAAAAAAACAGCCTGAACATGATGTCACCGAATGACCCATCATAATTAATTTCATAATGGCGTAGAAGGGAAGGAGAGGGGGTATGCAAGGAGAATGACTGCTCCACCTGTATCCCATGTGTGAAAAGTGGTACGGAGATCACTTGTGCAATAAACGTCATCCTGTGCACTGTTTTATATCTGTCATGCAATCAATATTAAAAAAAACATGAAGTAATGCAGCTTTACAGAACACAAATGTGTTCACCTGCAGCATCTCATGATGTTTGTTTGAGGTTATATTTTGTTAGTTCCAAACTGTCTGATGTCTTTTGCTTTATTTCTCTTTTGCTACTGTTTCAGGCACAGTTAATTGACAAAAAATAGTCAATGCCCAGGCTGAAATTTCAAAATGAGAAAACCTACTTACAATAAAATATTTGTAGCATATGTGGTACCTGCACACATCTGCATCCTAGCCAGTGCTGTGGTAATGGCACACATACATCTGCACCCTGGCCAGTGCTGTGGTAATGGCACACATACATCTGCATCCTGGCCAGTGCTGTGGTACCAGCATACATCTGCATCCTAGCCAGTGCTGTGGTAATGGCACACATACATCTGCATCCTGGCCAGTGCTGTGGTACCAGCATACATCTGCACCCTGGGCAGTGCTGTGGTAATGGCACACATACATCTGCATCCTGGCCAGTGCTGTGGTAATGGCACACATACATCTGCATCCTGGCCTGTGCTGTGGTAATGGCACACATACATCTGCATCCTGGCCAGTGCTGTGGTACCAACATACATCTGCATCCTGGCCTGTGCTGTGGTAATGGCACACATACATCTGCATCCTGGCCAGTCCTGTGGTACCAACATACATCTGCATCCTGGCCAGTGCTGTGGTAATGGCACACATACATCTGCATCCTGGCCAGTGCTGTGGTAATGGCACACATACATCTGCATCCTGGCCAGTGCTGTGGTAATGGCACACATACATCTGCATCCTGGCCAGTGCTGTGGTAATGGCACACATACATCTACATCCTGGCCAGTGCTGTGCAATGATGTCCATCTATGGGTGGAGACTGGAGCACTTATGGAGGCATCAGGTGCAATGAAGGTGATCCTGTATAAACTTTAGATGCAAAAGGCAGATTTGAGCCATACCCACCTCCAGAAGCCGCCTATTGCATCACACCTCCCAACCCACACAGTGCCAACAGTTGAGAGAGGGTGGGTTAGGTGAGCCACTGGCCAAGCTGCAACTTTGGAATGCAAAAGTGTAAAAGTCACGAGTCTTTGACTTTGGAATGTGGAAGCGATTCACCAACATGGCAGCCAGTTTGAGACAATTAAGTAAGTCATATTTTAAGTGGTATGTGGGAACTCACAGCATTGGTTTAAAAAGTTAGAAAGGTAAGCAGTAGTTCTAAAACAGACACAACAACTATTGATCGCTAAATGATAAAACGGATGTATTGTCAGAGAAATATATACAAGACAACTGTTGATCGCTTTACAGCTGAGATGCTGTATCTTTCTAAGCACATATACAACTCAGAGACAACCTTGATGATCTGAAACCGGAAATGATATGCAGCGCCACCCCAGAATGATTCATTGTGTCCCCAAAAATGGCTGCTGTAAAGACCATGCATGCTTCTGATATCATTCATTCATTCAAATATCACATGACAATAACAGACACCATCTTAGTTTCTGCGGGATAGGTCAATCTAATATTCTATCCATAGTGATTGGTTGAAATTATCTTGGCTTTTAAATAAATACCTTTATTTGACACACGGAAAGTAATTTTATTTTCTAGAGCTTGTATAAATTAACTCTTTCTCTGCCAAGGGCCCATACATCGTCACAATTTACCGCCAGTGACGCCCACGGGCCCTTTCATTGTCACATTATATACTGTGGTTTATTTGATACATTTCTACTATCTTCCACATTTTAAAGTCACGGTAAATTTAAAATTCACACACCCGGAGCATTTACTTTTCAGCATTGTAAGGTCAACCGTTTTCATCCATTGATTTTGTGAGTTTTTAACTGGTGTTAATTAGTTTGTTTTGGTTTTTCGCAAATGACAACGCCTTCGAGTACGCGGCCTCATAGAATGACATCAGATCAAGATAGATATTATATTTATAGTGATTTCAAGGACTTTGTGAAAGATTCTAAAACTGAAACCACGTGTAGTATTCAGTTAGATTATTTCGTTAGATATTTTGAAACACCACTGAAAACGAAAGTTCGTCATAATATGTCATAATAAGATGGCACATATCGAATTATGAATGCACTAATGGGCCACATTTATGCCTCTAAATTTGTTTTGCCTATCACAAAGTATTTAAGGAGTATTTAAATAATTAAATTTAAAAGAAGAATAATCATAACTAAATGGAAAATAGTGTTCATATTCTTATTCTCAGTAAAATCTGAGTGGTGTGTTACTGACAATTCCTATTTTGTGTGAATATTACGTGCTTCAAAATATTATGTTTCAAGTATGTTTTACTGGTGTTGAGGTGCAGTTCTTGTGATATTATTGAACAAAAGTGGTGTGTGTAACAATATTCAGCATATTTAACTGGATTAGCTGCAGTGGATTATAAATAACGCCTCGGTAAGTGCCATTTTCAAATAATTTTTACCTTTTTAATTTCAATTGTTATTACTAAACCTCTCATTATTGTCATAATATTTCTAACCAATCAATTAATTATTAACACTGTCATGTTCCTTGTGCAATCCTCTTTTATTTGATATACAATACAATATATCTGCTACCATTTTAACCATTTTAAAAGCATTATTGTGACACACCCCTACTTCACATTTTCTGCCATGAATTTCTGTTTGGCCAGGACCCAATTTGTGTTTGGCACCGAAAGAGTTAATCTGTATTTATTTTTCGATGGATTTTAAAATTCTGCACCCATTTTTACATATATTTGGAGTTTCATCGCCAAACACCTTCCACCTGTGGTATAAAATAAATATTTCTGCTGACATGTTGTCACAAAATAAAACCGTGTGTTTAACAGGTTGATTATTATAGAGGATTTTCGGATTAAGCGGACGATCTGCCAGCGACAACTATTTGTACTAACAGAGTAAACACAGCTGCACAGGTTACATCGTGTCAGCCCATAAACACATTTGGCGGTGAGTGAGAAGGAATGGATACACCGCGTTGGCAGTTTATAAACAATTAGAATCACATAGCCTTGCCCGGCTCAGTACATGGAACAGCCCTGTCTGTCAGTTATAGTTCCGAACATCAGACGGAAATGGCTGCTGGGATTGTCACCACGGAACAGAAGAGTGACAAGTTTGTCAACATTTGAATGCAGATGGAAGCCGTGAGATCACAGGGGCAGATGTAAAACGGAAGTACCTAGTACGGAAAACAGTGCATCTGTCAATTCTTGGTTTCCGGAACATCAAGATGATTGGCAGCGTGTTGGGAAAAACTCTTTGTTGGAACTGTACAGTAACTCTCTAGATTGTTTTGAGAATCTGGACAAGTAATGACAACTTTGACAGGGACTAAAGCCATGAAAATAGATTCTTGACAATGGCTGATATGTCCAAATAACACCTGTGTGGACAGGAAGAATACAGTCACGTGACCAATTAGAGGTTTTGCCATAAACCATGATTGGAGATGGGGAGTTGACAAAAACCGTGGATTATGATGGACGTGTTTGTGGGAGAGCTCTACAGTGCTAGATAAATTTAACATTAACTAGCATGTGCCGTTATGGCAAAGTGTAGTAGCCATCCCGGGAATGAGGCGGTTTTTACATAAGGTAGTCAATATAGTCTATTAGTTCTAATTAATATAGACTGTGGCCTTGTTAAACTATAGTGTGATGATTAGCACTGTTAGTGGAAACTAGTTAGAGTAAGAATAGTGATATTAACTCTGCTAGTTAAGAATAGATTAGTGAAGTGTTTATAAGCTTTACTAGTTGAGAATTGAGTAATGAAGGATAATTGGGATCTTCCCGTAGGTGTCCCTGGTGGGCGGGGTTCCGCATTCTGTTTGCTGATTTTTTTTTGTCTTGGCCTGATGATAACCTATGTGGTCAGTTCATCTGTCCCTGATGGGTACATTATATGTTCTGAGCGAGGCCGATGCCCACGATCATCTAATAGAGATCAGTGAAGGGGAGGCTATCACCAGTTGTATGATTTATTTTACAGGTTCCTCTGGTTGGAATGAAGAACCCGGAACAACTAAAAAATCCGATCCCGGATACAGTATGATGTGGAGAGATGGGCCAGCAACTTTCGCAACGGAAGAAGTTAAGACACATTGCTCGGTGGAGTCTAATGGTATATGTATCCTACATGAGTGAATACCAATCGTTAACACACCTGAAGTGATGGAGGTTCAGCCCACGTGGAACTAGATCAGTAGGAACTGATGTTCACATTAGATGGAACCAAACATTGAAGGGTAGTTGTGCCACGTATCAAGGAAATCAGAACTTTCAGACTATATCTAGTGAATAAAGCAAGCCATTTTATTCTAGATACATTAACTGTTTAATAGTGAGAACTAGTGAACATTTATCAAGAGACAAAAAGTCTTGTTCATAGGACAGTGTTCCATGTTTGTTTCACCGCGCCGGAATTATGAAGCCGGAGTTTCTATAAACTGTTAGGAACAGTTGTGTTAGGAACAATAACAGTTTTTTTTCACGGATTATATATTTACATGGGATTCAGATCTCATGGTCATCAGAGTTCCTGGAGGAGGACATGTCTGGAGAGAAGGATACGACTTCGGTGAGGTTTTTCGTACTGACTCGAATGATGTCGTGTGATCCTTGCCATGATGTGTACACTATGATCCTGAACTTTGAAGGCTGACATACACATTTATGTTATAATACACGACACACTTTTTTCTTCGCATACACGTCTCATATACGTTACACTTTTCTTTTAATAAATTAGTCTTTATTAATTTTTAGAAGCAATAGTTGTTGAGTATGTTGCGTTGGGGAATTATGAGAGGGGGCATAGTACGACAGTGAGAGAGTGATAGGAAAAGGTGTCCATAGGCTGATGGAGTGTGTTGGACGGAAGCTGGTGGATTCTCCAGAATATTGAGAGGAACAAAATATTATAATGTGGGTGTCGACTCTCTTCACTCCAGGGACGACACTTTAAAGGAGGACACGACATTATTGGGGGCTCGATAACGGGATCTTTGGACAGCGGGATCTCTCGTAAACGGAATCTTTGGACAGCGGGATCTCTCGTAAACGGAATCTTTGGACAGCGGGATTTCCCGTAAACGGAATCCTTGGACAGCGAGATCTCCTGCAAGCAGGAACGTTTGACAGGGGGATCTTCTGACAACGGGGTCCTTTGACACGGGATCCTTAGTTATAGGAGGGAGATATCAGTTTGGAGAATCCAGCTAGAGTGAATGTGGATAGGGGTTAGGACTAATATCTTACCTGTTCACACTTCACACGTCTGCATAGGTCTGTGGTCCTGATTCTACTCTTGTCACTGAGTGAATGTACTGTGTGTGGTAATATCTAGATTTATAGTACTTGTTCATATATCGGTATAGTAATTTGCAGTTATATTGTACTAGACCTGCTAGCTTACCTCTCTGTATAATGGCCACCCCTAAACTTAGCACGTTAGAATTAAAGGCAAGGGGGGAAGAAATGGGATTGGCTGGGTCTTCTCTAACGGATTACATACAGGAAGTGGAGAGAGAGTATCGTCAAGCGGAAAGGGATGATCGAAAGGCCGAGCTGGAATTGAGAAGGATGGAGTTGGAACAAGCAGCTAAGAAATTGGAAGCTGAGCAAGCAGCTAAGAAATTGGAAGCTGAGCAAGCAGCTAAGAAATTGGAAGCTGAGCAAGCAACTAGGAAATTGGAAGCTGAGCAAGCAGCTAGGAAATTAGAAGCTGAACAAGAAGCACAGAAAAGGGAGCACGAGTACCGGATGCGGGAACTCGAGCTCAAGAGTCAATCTAATGGAGAAACTGAGGGAGCAGTTGGAGGTTCCTCCATCCCAGGATCAACACCAGTAGGTGGACATGGGTACCATGCCATGAAGTTTCCTTTGGCGGTCTACGAGGAGGACAAAGAGAAGATTGATCAATACCTTCAACGCTTCGAGGCTATGTCAGTTGCTATGGGTCTGGAGCGTAACAAATGGAATCTTAAGCTATCCCAGGGATTACGCGGGACCGGTTACGAGGTTTATTCTCGCCTGCCACCAGGACATGAGAACAATTATGACGAGTTAAAGACGGCTCTGCTGAAACGATTCGAGGTTACGTCACATACCTACCGGAAAAAATTTCGAGCAGCGAAACGAGAACCGGGGGAGTTGTTTGCCGCCTACAGTTTGCGTCTTAAATCTTATCTCCATAAGTGGATGGATTTGGCTGGGTTCGCACATGACTATGAGAGTCTGGAAGAGCTCATGGTGGTCGACCAGCTGAAGAAGCAAATGTCTAAACCTCTCAGGACGTTCCTGGGAGAACAAGGAGCGGAACGTATTGACCTCGTAACTAAATTAGCAGAACGGTTCGTCGAGGTACATGGGGAGGCAGGGGAAAACCTTTCCACCAACTCCAAAAGTCAAGAGAAACATGAAAAGAAGAAAACTAAAAACTCAGGAACAAAAAAGTGGGAACCTTATGTGCAAAAATCAGAGGATAGTTCAGAGAAGAAGAAGGAGGGAAGCAAGAGCACTTCAAGCTCTACACCAAAACGACCGTGGTCGGAGAAGTGGTGTTCAATTTGTAAGGCACCCTCTCACAATACGAGGGACTGCAAATCGAAGGCTAAGAACCCTCACTTCGCAGCATGTCAAGTGACTTCCAAGGAGGTTGTCACGGAAAATGCCAAGGTCAACAAGGAAGCTCGCCACCAGGAGAGCTCACTCAAGTCTGGCAATAGAAAATCTAGGACAGGGAAATGGTGCAACCAATGCCAGTCGAATACGCACAATGCTATTGACTGCAGGGAAAAGTCAGGAGACACTCAATTCGTCGTGTGCTCAGGAAAACCTAAGGTGGAGCCCACCGAACAGGTCGAGGCCGAGGAAGAGACTCCAGACCAGGAAAAACCACCTGTAGTGGAATTGGTAGAGGTTAACGGTCGTCAAGTGGAGTGTTTATACGACACAGGACTGGACGGGGAGGCCGTGATTTCTGCGGATCTGGTACATCCAGAACAATTCACAGGTGAAACATTGGACATACAGCCTGCACAGAAGAGTGCTGTAACCATGAAGTTGCCCATTGCTAATGTGGAGATTCGGTCAAGGTACGTCACCGGCACCATCAAGGCCGCTGTATTGACCGATCCCATTTTTCCAGTCATCCTAGGTTGCCGGTATGTCTTTCTGGGAATGCCCAGGGAGCCAATTCATATGGGAGCAATGCAGACTCGCTCTCAGACGAAAACGGAAGAGGCAGACGCAATTGTGACTAACCCAATGCCGGGGGAGCTACGAACTGCCCAGAGTGAGGATGATACTTTACGTCCTTGCTACAAAAAGCTGCAGAAAAGTGCTGATCCACCAGGACGGGGGCAGTACTACATGAAGAATAGGATACTCTACAGGAGAGCAGGAAGGGGAGACAACCTATACGGTCAGTTGGTCGTCCCGAAAGCTCACCGGTCCCAGATTCTTCATATGGGGCATACCATCTCCTTTAGTGGACACATGGGTATTGCCGCCACCATGCAGCGGATTTCCTGCCATTACTATTGGCCGGGAATGACAGATGATGTGCGTCGGTATGTGAAGTCATGCCCTGAGTGCCAGAGGGTGGCACCGAAACACTGGACAGCACCGGTGATGTTGGGTGAGATGCCCATCATGAACTCTCCTTTCGAGAGGGTAGCCATCGATATCGTGGGTCCACTTCCCAGGACTAGGAAGAGGAACATGTATATACTCACAATGGTGGATTGCTGTACAATGTGGGGTGAGGCTATACCGTTGACCACGATTGACTCGAAAAGAGTGGCGGACGCACTGATGGAGGCCTTTACCAGATTAGGCTTTCCGGATCAAATTCTGACGGACAATGGATCTCAGTTTTGTGGAAAACTCATGGAGGAGGTATTTAGGGTGTTTCACTCTAACCACATACATACCAGCCCTTACCACCCTCAAGCCAATGGACAAGTAGAGCGTTTCAACGGCACGTTGATGACAATGCTCAGGAAATTAGCGCAGGAAAAACCTGATAGGTGGGATGAATATATCCCAGCAGCACTCTTTGCCTATCGGGAAGTTCCTCATGGCTCAACAGGACTACCACCCGCTACGTTGCTGTTTGGTCGTCCAATCAAAGGACCGTTGGAAGCCATGTTAAGGAGTTGGACTGAAGAGGGGACGTCAGAAGAAGTGATCTCATCCTATCAATACGTGGAGGAACTGAAAGAAAAACTCCATAAGGGATGGACTCTGGCAAATCAAAACTTGAAAAAGGCCAGGAAAAGACATGCGGCTTACTACAACCGTAGGTCTAAAGAAAGATCTCTAGAGGTGGGAGATAAAGTCTTGTTGCTACTCCCAACGGGAAACAACAAACTGGAGATAGGTTGGCAAGGACCATTTCCCGTGGAAAGGGTGATATCCAGAACCAACTATCAGATCCGGATCCGGGGAAAGTCGAAGATTTTCCATATCAATCTCTTGCGGAAATACGAAGAGAGACCCGGAGACAAGGCAGCGCACCTCATGGCAATGGCAGTTGCAGTGGAGACAGAAGTGGGAACCAGCGAGGGCAGGGAATATCCCTTGGTACACCAGGAAACCTATAGGGATGTGCACGTGAACCCTGATCTGACCTCCCAGGAGAGGGAAAGGATAACCCAGGTTCTCAAGTCTCATAAGGAGATACTGACTGATAAACCAGGACGAACGAGGTTGGTTGAGTTCGAGATGACTTTGACCACACAGGAGCCTGTTCGCCAAAAGGTTTACCCAGTGCCATTCTCTAAAGAAAAGGCCCTGGAGGAGGAAATACAAAAACTGTTGGAGGATGACGTGATTGCACCATCCACATCCCCATACAATGCGGGGGTAGTTTTGTTACGCAAACCAAGTGGAGAACACAGGTTGTGTATAGATTACCGACTTCTGAACAGTCATACACAGTTTCAGGTGGAACCTTTGCCGAATCCAACTCAGTTATTCGCTAGGCTTCATAAGGCTCGGTACTTTTCAAAGGTGGATCTGAGTCGGGGGTACTATCAGATACCAGTCAAACCGGAGATTCGACCACTGTTAGCTTTCAGTACACCCAGTGGACACTACGAATTCAAGGTCATGCCCTTTGGACTCAGCAATGCACCTAGTGTGTTTACACGCATGATGAGGACTTTACTAGATCCGTTACAGGATCCGTCCATCATCTCTTTCATGGATGATATTCTGATTTCCAGTGACAGCTTGGATGACCACTTACAATCCTTGGAGAGAGTGTTTAATAGACTCAAGGAAGCAGGGCTTACTGCTCGTCCAACCAAGTGCATGATTGGTTACCAGACTCTGGAATTTCTAGGTCACACCATCACTCCAGGACACATTGTTCCAGAAGAGAAGAACCTGGAGAAAATCAGAAATGCACCAAGGCCAAAAACGAAGAAGGATGTGCGATCTTTTTTCTCGTGGTGTGGGTTCTACCACAAATTTATCCCACATTTCACGGAACTGGGAGCGCCGTTGACGGAAACCTTGAAAAAGGGATTCCCGGACCAAATCATTTGGACACCAGAATGTGAGAATGCCTATAGTCAGTTAAAGGAGGCCTTGGTCAGCAAACCTGTATTACAGCTCCCTGACCTTTCAAAACAATTTGTGTTGAGAACGGATGCGAGTGCGATTGGAATTGGAGCCGCTTTATTACAGGAAGGAAAAGACGATGCTTCGGTTTTGAAACCTGTGGCATACGCAAGTAAGAAACTTCTACAGGCGGAGAGGAATTATTCAACCGTCGAGAGAGAATGCTTGTCCCTTGTATGGGCAGTGCAAAAATTTCAGCCATATTTGTATGGAGTTAAGTTTCGGGTCCAGTCGGATCATCAGCCCCTGATGTTCCTGGCTACTTCTCAGAAGCTCAACGCACGTTTGATGCGGTGGTCGTTGTTACTTCAACCGTATAATTTCACAGTAGAGTACATTCCTGGGAAGGAAAATGTTGGAGCGGACTTCTTGTCAAGACACCCCGCTCCTGAAGAAGAAGAATGAATCATCTGGATTAAACTCACGGTGGAGAAGAGTGAGATGGACTACTCTCTTAAGAGGGGGCCTATGTCACAAAATAAAACCGTGTGTTTAACAGGTTGATTATTATAGAGGATTTTCGGATTAAGCGGACGATCTGCCAGCGACAACTATTTGTACTAACAGAGTAAACACAGCTGCACAGGTTACATCGTGTCAGCCCATAAACACATTTGGCGGTGAGTGAGAAGGAATGGATACACCGCGTTGGCAGTTTATAAACAATTAGAATCACATAGCCTTGCCCGGCTCAGTACATGGAACAGCCCTGTCTGTCAGTTATAGTTCCGAACATCAGACGGAAATGGCTGCTGGGATTGTCACCACGGAACAGAAGAGTGACAAGTTTGTCAACATTTGAATGCAGATGGAAGCCGTGAGATCACAGGGGCAGATGTAAAACGGAAGTACCTAGTACGGAAAACAGTGCATCTGTCAATTCTTGGTTTCCGGAACATCAAGATGATTGGCAGCGTGTTGGGAAAAACTCTTTGTTGGAACTGTACAGTAACTCTCTAGATTGTTTTGAGAATCTGGACAAGTAATGACAACTTTGACAGGGACTAAAGCCATGAAAATAGATTCTTGACAATGGCTGATATGTCCAAATAACACCTGTGTGGACAGGAAGAATACAGTCACGTGACCAATTAGAGGTTTTGCCATAAACCATGATTGGAGATGGGGAGTTGACAAAAACCGTGGATTATGATGGACGTGTTTGTGGGAGAGCTCTACAGTGCTAGATAAATTTAACATTAACTAGCATGTGCCGTTATGGCAAAGTGTAGTAGCCATCCCGGGAATGAGGCGGTTTTTACATAAGGTAGTCAATATAGTCTATTAGTTCTAATTAATATAGACTGTGGCCTTGTTAAACTATAGTGTGATGATTAGCACTGTTAGTGGAAACTAGTTAGAGTAAGAATAGTGATATTAACTCTGCTAGTTAAGAATAGATTAGTGAAGTGTTTATAAGCTTTACTAGTTGAGAATTGAGTAATGAAGGATAATTGGGATCTTCCCGTAGGTGTCCCTGGTGGGCGGGGTTCCGCATTCTGTTTGCTGATTTTTTTTTGTCTTGGCCTGATGATAACCTATGTGGTCAGTTCATCTGTCCCTGATGGGTACATTATATGTTCTGAGCGAGGCCGATGCCCACGATCATCTAATAGAGATCAGTGAAGGGGAGGCTATCACCAGTTGTATGATTTATTTTACAGGTTCCTCTGGTTGGAATGAAGAACCCGGAACAACTAAAAAATCCGATCCCGGATACAGTATGATGTGGAGAGATGGGCCAGCAACTTTCGCAACGGAAGAAGTTAAGACACATTGCTCGGTGGAGTCTAATGGTATATGTATCCTACATGAGTGAATACCAATCGTTAACACACCTGAAGTGATGGAGGTTCAGCCCACGTGGAACTAGATCAGTAGGAACTGATGTTCACATTAGATGGAACCAAACATTGAAGGGTAGTTGTGCCACGTATCAAGGAAATCAGAACTTTCAGACTATATCTAGTGAATAAAGCAAGCCATTTTATTCTAGATACATTAACTGTTTAATAGTGAGAACTAGTGAACATTTATCAAGAGACAAAAAGTCTTGTTCATAGGACAGTGTTCCATGTTTGTTTCACCGCGCCGGAATTATGAAGCCGGAGTTTCTATAAACTGTTAGGAACAGTTGTGTTAGGAACAATAACAGTTTTTTTTCACGGATTATATATTTACATGGGATTCAGATCTCATGGTCATCAGAGTTCCTGGAGGAGGACATGTCTGGAGAGAAGGATACGACTTCGGTGAGGTTTTTCGTACTGACTCGAATGATGTCGTGTGATCCTTGCCATGATGTGTACACTATGATCCTGAACTTTGAAGGCTGACATACACATTTATGTTATAATACACGACACACTTTTTTCTTCGCATACACGTCTCATATACGTTACACTTTTCTTTTAATAAATTAGTCTTTATTAATTTTTAGAAGCAATAGTTGTTGAGTATGTTGCGTTGGGGAATTATGAGAGGGGGCATAGTACGACAGTGAGAGAGTGATAGGAAAAGGTGTCCATAGGCTGATGGAGTGTGTTGGACGGAAGCTGGTGGATTCTCCAGAATATTGAGAGGAACAAAATATTATAATGTGGGTGTCGACTCTCTTCACTCCAGGGACGACACTTTAAAGGAGGACACGACACATGTTTCGACTTTGTGAATGGAAAGCCAAGATGGTGGCAGACGTGAATATCGATCGGACTAGCTCAAAACATACAATCTGAACTACTAAATTTAAAGAGAATACAACTTTATTAATAATTTATTTGCATACTTTTACTATTTTTTTTAATCATTTAACATGACACAACATATTTTTGAAGTCAGTTTTCACACCCGTCTATGACCCATTTGAGACAATCTCGACCGGACTGGCAGAGTGGAGATAATGGACATACTGAAGAGTTCCAAAGTTACGGGAATTATGCCACTATTTTAGTTCGAGACACTGAAGCTCAAATGTGAATATCTCCGCTTAGAATTGACATATAGGCATCACTGAAGTACCATTAGATTTGGTTTTTTAAGGTCTGTCTATCTGTGGAGGTCTCATTAATAATACTCAATGTGAAAATCATGATCATACCTGATCCTAGAAAATCAATTCTACCTGCAGATTTTCTTCTGCAAATATAGAATTATAGAATTTCACAGATACAACATGTACACAGGCAAACTTGATCTAAGAAAACCAAATCTCCTAGAGATTCTCTTCTACAAACATAGAATTTCCTAGACAATAGTTTCTTCTTCTTCTTCTTTGCGTTCATCCGGAGTGTTTTTTCAGATGTGATTGCGGTGTGTCTCGTTAGGCACCCTTGGGTTGAAACCCTTAGGTCAACACATCCGGCTTGTAGCATGCATTTTTGACCAGGTTAGCATTCCTGGGAGACTCTCACTTTCATGGTACTGTCCACCTCCCAGCTGGTCAAGTTGGAACAGTCAAAGACTTCACGGTCAAATCCCTCAAAGGAAGGCAGGGACAGTCCATAGCATTTTCCGCCATCCTGAGTGGCTTCCATAATTGCAGAGCGCTCTGGTGCTGGGCTCACCGAGGGAATCATCACATCCTGCTCATGGCTGCTTTAATTCCTCACTTCAATATATTGGGCATTTCGTTTGCCCTGGGCTGCTCCCGCACAAACCAGACAGGTCTGCAGATGGTATCCACTCAGCGAGTTTTCGACTCGGACATGTGCTTGTCGTTGTGCCCGTCAGAGCTGTTTCAGGCACGACGGACATTTGGAAAACTACCTAGTCAGAGCTGTTCCGAATAAGAGCGGCATTTGGAAACCAGGTAGTCAGAGCTGTTCCTAGCATGAGAGACATTCGGACAAGACATTTCACTCGGACGTAAATGCATAGTGCCAATTATTATTTTGCCACCCGTAGGACGGCACTTCCGGCTTCAGTGGGCATTTTTTAATGAGGGTAGCCTTCCTCGGGTTTCGAGGCACGTTAGACTTATTATTGTGATGTCGCTCACATCGCAGCTTGTCAAGATAGAACATCAACGACATCACGGTCAGCCCTCAAGGGAAGGCAGGGGCAGACCATGGGCATTCCCTCACTATCCAAGAAGGCTTCCATAATTGCAGAGCCGGCACATATTGCTCTGAGACTGGGCTCACCCGAGGAGTTGCCACGTCCTGTTCATAGCTGCTTTAGTTCCTCACTTCCATGTGTTGGGCATCTCGCTTGCCACTGGTCGCTCAAGCACACATCAGGATCGGTCAGTCTGTGGTAGACATCCACTCGGTAAGCTTTTGCTTTTGACTTCGGCCCACGCTATGGATTCGCTAGCCGTGCGTTCCATTTCATGTTATTGAGACATTTTTCCACTTTTGTCTGCACTCTCTATGAGTTAGATATAGACAGTTTTCGTAACCATTTCATTCGACTGGGGCACTTTTTCTACCTTTTAGTACTCGCTCACGAGGTAGGCTACATGTGCTGCCGGCTCAGCACCTTACCTCTGTGCAGCAGTGAACGAGAAATGGCCAGGTCCTCTCATCCGGGGATCCCTCATATCCCCCAGCTGAGAGCCTTCGGACAAGTATCAGAACTGGCCATGTAGCGTGCTCAGTATCTCACCTCTATTTTTCTGTAGGTGGGTATAGGCCCGGCTCTCACAACCGAGGGTTTATGGCTTAGAGGCGTTCAGCCTCAACCCTCGACAGAGAGCCTTAGAGTATGTGTCCGGACCAAGAACTTCTACCTCCGTGCGCCTGATTTAAACTTTTGACTGCTATCCTCAGTCTACCTGCAAAGCAGCAGGTTGTGTCTCGCTTAGTCTGGCCTATATCCCATAAGCTGTCCGATATGTAGTTTTCATCCATCGACAAGCACATGGGGTCAATGGGACACGCAAGCTCCCCCACCACGGCAAGGTGGAGAAACATCGGGGGAGAGACAATAGTTTAACATGTACACAGGCTACCCAAAATGAAAATGGAAGTGATATACGGCGTCACCTTGCAATGATCAACTGTGTCTCCAAAAACGCTATGTATAGACCATGCATTCTTTCAACGTCATTCATTCATGCAAATATCACGTGATAATTACACACGTCATCTTGGGTTTTCCAGGAAAGGTTTGCCTAATATTCCGTGCACAGCGATTGGTTGAAATCATCGTGACCTTTTATATAAATAAAAATATATTTCATACTTACGGAAAATAATTTTCTTTTGGCACTCGTAATAGAAATGCACCAAGTGCAGATGGATTTTCGAATTCTGCATACTAGATTAAATATTTGGAAAGTTTCATCACAAAACTTGCTTTACTTGTGGATGAAAACAAAATTTTCTGTAAAGACATACCTTTGTTAATGGGGAAACCAATGGCCATGGGCTATGGTGGCTGCGTAGGCGCATATCGATCGGACTGTCATGTACACGTTCACTTTGTAACACTCAAAAAGTGCAATTTGAACTACTTAAGTTAAAGAAAATACAAGTTTAAAGATTAATAATAATTTATTAGTATACATGTACCATTTTTAATCATTTAATATGATGGAACATATTTTTGAAGTCAGTTTTCATAATCCGCCCATGAACCGTTGGTTGAGACAACCTTGCACGCAGAGAAAAATGGAAATGGACATCCATCCATCCATCATGTGCCATGCCGGTAAGCGTGGGCGGTCATGCTCTGCCATCCCACTCGATCACCAGAGTCGTGGATCAGCTCCGTGTTTCTGTCTCGACCATGCCACGAGGCCAAGCCATCCAGGTATTTGCTTCTAGGTCTTCCTCTTGGCCTGTTCCCTTCGATCTTACCAGTTGTCACCAGGTTCTCCAATTCATTTCTTCTCATAACATGCCCAAAAAATTTTGACTGTCTGCGTCTAATGTCTCCAATCAGTTTACGATCTTCGTTTGTCTCCTGAAGGACCTGTTCATTGGTCTTTCTGGCTGTCCATGGTATTCTTTGCATTTTCCTCAGAAACCACATTTCTACAGCCATCAGATGTATCTCAGCCTGGCTGCTCATTGTCCAAGCGTCACATCCATATAAAAGTACAGTTATCAGTTATCAGTTATCAGTTGGGGTATCTTCGTTGCACTCCGGACATGTCCATAGGTGCTCAGATCCTCCCCCCAGCATATGCATCAGCGTCCGGTGGCTAATAGTGCCAGTTCTGTGTTGGTTGACGAGGCACTTTGTTTTCCCGATGTACCTCTCGCGTCTGGCTGTGCCGATTCTTACTCCCATGTCTTTCATCCTGGACAGCGATGTGGAATCACTGACGTCAAAATCCTCTGTTCTCGCCAAATCTTTAAGGACGTTAATAACATCGGCACAATCCATGGGCTGGCCATCTACAGGGGGTGCAGAACCAGCCAGTTTGTCAGCTCGTTTATTTCCCTCGACTCCCGCATGTCCCGGGATGAAGATGAAGGTGACTTTACGGACGACAGACTTCCGCAGCGATTCAGTCCACTGTCTACGTACAGATCCAGCTTCGACCTTCTGAATCATGCTCACTGAATCACTTAGTACACACACGTTGGTATAATGCTGTGATTCCAGCCATATGAAAGCCTGTGTAACTGCCATCACCTCCATCGTCATGCTGCTCGTGGTCATAGAGTGGGCACCACTGGATTCTTGAACGGTTTGGCACGCTGAACGGGCTGTAAATGCCCATGCACTTCTCTGCTTCTTTACAACAGATCCATCTGTACAGATGAGCACTTCGGGGCTATCTGAGTGTTCATAGATGAGCGCGTTAACCTCTGCATTGACAGCGGCAGGGTTCTGCTCTCTGCACTGTCTGTCGAGTGTGATAATGCAGGAGAAAGTGCACTTAAAGGCTGGAGGCACCGGCACCCATTCCTTGCCGGGGTTGATACTGGTAAGACTGCAGACCTGTCTGACGACATCTTCCGCCCGACCCATCCATGATTTGCCCCTCTTTAGCCTGTCACCCTTTTCTCTGAATATAGCGTCATGCAGAGGGTGCTGCTCATCTGCACTTATTTTTAAGTATGCACGAGCTCTCCAGATCTTGATCCTGTGTTCCATTGTCGGGAAGTCAAGGAGGTATCTCATTGCTACACAGCTGGTGTCTCTCGTGCAGCCCAAAATGATGCGCATGGCTTCGTTTTGTACCTTTTCGAGTCTTCCAATCTGTATAGGGCTGACAGTGAGGATGGCCAGGGCATACTCGATGCGTGAAAGTACAAGTCCTTGGAACAGAAGTATTAGCAGTCTTTGCTCGATATTGGCAGTCGCCATGACTCTCATTGCTGACAAACCTTTTCGAGCCTTCGTTATGACATAATCGACATGATTTCTGAAGGACAGGCTACGATCAAGCCTCACGCCAAGATATGTCATTGACTGGGTTCTACTCAAACTGCTCCCATCCATTCTTACTGCCGGCAGGTCTGTTTTCACAATATGGTTGTTTAGTGAGAACCATGTAACCGTGGCCTTTGCAGGGTTGACAAGGGCATCGGCATCAGCACACCATGAGGAAATTCGATCTAGTTCGCCCTGCATATCATTGGCAACCGCCTGTCTATCTCGACCCTGTCGATACACGAGGATGTCGTCAACGAATGACAGAGTCCTACCCCTCCCGTCCAACTGTTGTTCAGTGATCGGCACCGTATACACGTTGAATAGTACTGGTGACAGTGGTGAACCCTGCGGCAATTCTGGACATACCGTTATCGGCTCAGAAGACCAACTCCCGCATCATAGCACCACCTTCCTTTGGAGCAGAACTGCAGCTATCCATCGTACAAGGTGAGGGTGTACTTTCAGTCTGAGGAGGGTTTGCGTCAAGTGCTCGAAAGATACTCTGTTATATGCATCCTCTAAGTCTATGGCGGCCGCACATGTCTCTTCTCTGACCTGAAAACCTTCGTAAACATCTTGAGCAAAGATAGCCGCATTCAGCCATGACTCTTTGTTGCGCCTGTATCCTCCAAGTGTGGGCGGGAAGCAGCCGAGCTGTTCCAAGTCCCAAGCAAGTCTGTGTGCTACAATTTTCTCCAGTAGCTTGCCAACAGTATTCTGCATCGTAATGATTCTGTAGCCGCTTATCTTGGAATGGTCTTTGTTCGGTTTTGGCAGCGGCAGCAAGTAGCTGTGTAGCCATTCTTCTTTGACCTGACACCTCTGGATACTGGTGTTGAATTCTCTGGCCAGTTCTTCCATGTCATCATCTGATATCACCAGTAGGTCACCATATCGGATGCCGTCTGGGCCTGGGGCGGTGTTAGGTGATTTCTTGAGCATCGTACGCAATATCTCAGCTGTGATTGTCCATTCTTCGCCTGTCCCGACCCCTTCACACAACTGAGAGAGTGTCGTCGTGGTCCTCTGTCTGGCGGGCTCGTCTTTCTGGTCAGTCTGTTCTATGTAGCGTGCAAGAAGGGCCTTACCTTTATCCGCATCCAACTTTTTCCATGCGAGGTCTGTGCCTTGAAAGTCTGGAATACCCCTACGTTGTGCAGCACCGTTCATGCTCTTGTGGAGGCGCCAGAATGTCGTATGAGATCGCTCGGAGCACACCTTCCTGCAGAACTCGTCCCATTTCTCGGCCTTGGCCTGTTTGGCGCAGGATTTGAAAAAAGTCGTCGTCCTATCGACCTCAGTCTTCAGGTTCGCCAGTTCAACCTGTGGCATGTTAGCCTTTCTGGCCTTTAGCCAGTCTTTGACAGCCTGCCTCTTTCCCAGCCATGCCTTCTCGGCCTCTCCATTCCACCATGGTGGCTGCAACCATCTTTCTTGTCTCCTGCGGGAGGAAGTTAGTTTTCTTCTTCTGATCTTGCTTATGGCATCTTGACGTACGGGAAGGCATTTGTCTTGTTTCTTTGACTCATGGCCCCGTCTTTCTTGATCAGGATGACACAAGGGTAGTGGTCACTATCGTGGTATCCCAGTGTGCCCCACCGGCACCTTGGTGCGATGGTGGGCGACACCAGAGCCAAGTCAATGACGCTGTCAGAGTCACCTGGTCGAGTGGCTATTCTAGTGACTTTCCCATCATTCAGACAGATTAGGGCAGCAGATGCCAGGGCGTCCTCCAGATCTACTCCCTGTCTATTGGTGATGCAATTCCCCCATTGACTGCCTCTGGCATTGAAGTCCCCACAGTAGATGATATGCCTTTCATCCATATCGAACAAACTCTGCCATTGTCGCACGTCGACCTTCCCATTTCGCGCATACACGTTCACAATTACAAGCTGCACTGGTGTCATTATTCTTAATGCCTGCACTTGCAGGGCATCACTGTTCCAGGAAGACATATCGATCTCAGACACTAGTATGTTGTCGCGGACCAGAATGGCCTGTCCGAGGTGTCGCCTGTTAAAGAATCCCTGAAATCACGCGAAATTGACCGTTCCGTCGCCGAACTGTATTTCTTGTAAGACCACAATATCGTTTCCGTACAGTAGTTTTTCAAGAATGGGTCGGCGTTGACTAAATGATGCACAGTTCCAGTACAGTACTTGAACGTGTCCGATGCCCAATCTGTCACATTTTAAACGCCTTCTGCGTGTGCCCGCCCTCTTACCACGCCGTGTTCTTGTCGGTCGTCTGGTCGTCATGTTAGGCTTAACTATCGCCACCGGGCGCTGATGATACGCCGAAGGGAGTCCGGGCGCGCGTGCACGAACTCCGTTGCATGGTCCGAACTCCATTTCACCACGAAAAACACACTTAATCCATACACATTTCAGAAAAAACACGTTCCATTTTACGGGATGAAAAAATGTCCCACCATCTTGCTCAAGGGAACTCACTCTCCTTCATAATAAAAGTACAGGTTCTATGTAGCACCTCAACACTCTTTTTCTCGTTTCAATTGACATCTTTTTATTGGTCAGTATGTTTTTCATCTTGCTAAAGGCTACCTTAGACATGGCGATTCTTGTTCTAATCTCTTCAAGGCATCTCCCATCAGATGTTATTACTGTTCCGAGATAATTGTACCTATTCACTTGTAGAAGAATATTCCCATTTACTTGTATATTACATTGTGGTATTTCGTTACATTGTGGTATTTCGTCCTTCCTGGAAATGGACATACTGAACTGTAATTAAATTTTTCTGCCGCTTTCAATAGAAAACCATCAATTGTAGATGGATTTTCCACTTCTGCATCCAAATTTTACAGTTTCTACAATAATGTTACGACCACGAGTGCCTTTGTGGATTGGAAACCCTAAATGGCGGCCGATGTTTGACTATATTATTAATCTTTGTGGGGCAATCATTGTGTCCTCGCTAGCAAAGTGGTAAGTATCCTGCCTGTCACGCGGGAGACCGGGATTCTATTCCCTGTCGAGTAATTTTTATTTTTTTTTTTATTTTTCAAAAATTTATTAGGTGATATAATACAAAATATTAAACATTATGAACTAAAATATTATATAGAACTGAGAAACTCGAAGCTTGTGAATAAAGTGTGCTCTATGGACCTGCAGAAGCTTCTCTAGAGCGCAGCAGCGGAATGATCGAGTGTTGGAATCGATTGATCCAATAGATGTCTTTGTTTAATGTAAATTTTAATTGCCATTTAAAATATCACTCCTGAATCAGCATAGTTTCACTGCTAAACTTGCTCGAATTGTGGTTGAAAAACATATTTTCTGCGCAGATGTGACTTTGTGAATTGGAAACCCATGGGTTATGGCAGCCATGCATATCGATCGGACTACTCAAAACGTGCAATTTGAACTACTAAAGTTAAAGTGAATACAATTTTAAAGATTAATAATAATTTATTTGTATACTTGAACTATTTTTAAAAATCATTTAACATGCCGGAACATATT